>CM031374.1:89875641-90421939 GCA_018208015.1 Medicago ruthenica | reverse complement strand
CTCATACACAAGTGGAGTGCCGGAATTCGAACCCCGATATTAGCATCCGACCTAACAATTTCGGTATTTTATCACTTGAGCTATGATTTATAGACGTTTTAAAGACACTTTTATTAGCTAAAAAATATATTTTATCTACTAAAAATGTATTATATATTTTTTTGCTCTTTTAATATTAGAGAAAAATAAAAATTGACCGAACATTGATTTTAATCTCTCCATTTAGGCTATGTATGTATTTACAATTTTTTTGTCCTTACAAAATTTTGTTTTTCATTCTTAATATTGTGCACTATAAAATCTTTCAACATGCAGTTCTAGTCTTTGTTAAATTCAAATTTGTTTAATAATTTTTAAATTTTTAAATTTTTTAATACGTTTTTAGAAGAATGTTTAGAACATCATAAAAAGTTCTTTTTATTAAAATTAGATTTTATTAGTTTGTAATGAATTAAATATTAATTTTTTACGTCAAAAGTTAAAAATAAAAGTAATGAAAATCTTGACCTAGAAATTAAATTTTGAACTTTTTTTTCGTGATGAACTTAATGTAATGTTCTAAACATTTTTTTTGAAGGGATAATGTTCTATACATGTTTGCAATAAAATCATTCAAAATTTTAAAAGTTTAAAAATAATTAAACAAATTTCAATTTAACATAATACTAAATTCGTGTGTAGAAAAATTTTATACAGACTCAGACAAAAAATGAAATTTGATAATGTTGTAAAAATTGAAAAACTTATTTAACCATAAGTAAAATAAAAAGTTATCCCTGTGAGCTTAGCTCAGTTGATAAAGATATTGCATATTAGATGCAAGGGCGGAGTTCGAACCTCAAACACTCGACTTCTCTACATGTAAAATGTGTGAGCTCTAACCATTAAACTAGTTAAAAAAAGTAACGTGAAGTCTAGGAGTCTCGAAACTTATCTCATCTAAACTTTTTGTAACAAAAAAATGAAGTTTAACCCCAACAGACAGCAGTTGGTGCAAAAATGGTTGTGTGAAATAGACTTGATATCAAATTTGACAAAAACAAAACATTAAACAAAACCAGCAAAATCCAGATTTACATTACCACCACCTTCATCTTCTTCCTCACTCTTCCATTTTTCAACTCTGTTTCTTTCTTCATTGCAAATCCACTCTTTCTTATCTGTCTCTGTTGCTTCTCAGCTAAATCCCATTCCTAAGAAATCTCTCACAACTACTTTCTCTTGTGACCCCTTAACCTTCTTCTTTGACCAAATTTGACTTCTTTATATTACTCACTTTACTACTTCTTTTGCAGTAGCATCAAAAAGTTTATTCTTTTCTTGGGGAACTAAAAAATGGGTATTTGGAAATTGGGGTTTTTGGGGCTTCTTTGTGCATCTTTTCTCTTTACAATCGATGCTGTTGAGCTTCGTAGGAATCAGCCTACTGAAAGAATTTCAGGTAGCTTTTTGTTGATTTGGTTAGTTTGATTTGATTATTTTTGTTTAGGTCTTGAATTTTTCTGATTGTGATCAATTTCTTTATGGTTAGGTGTCATGTAGGTTTGAATTTGATTGCTTCATGTTATGGTTTTCAATGTTGTGTCTTTTAATTTATGGTTATTATGAATGTGTTTGATTATTATCATATTTGTTGCTGATATTATTTAACTTGGCATGTTATAATTTCAATGATTAAAGGATTGGTTCTTCTGTGATTCTGCATTAATATTAATATCTGAATTTTCAAGTGCCATGCCTTATAGTTCGATGCTGTAACTACAATTTTGGTAGAACTTTTTTTATCGGTTTTCGCTTTAGAACATTTCCTTAGATTAGGTCCAATCAGGGATGGAGCTAGACATATATGATGGCGGGGCCAATTATTAATTAATCCTAAAGTTCATACAACTAATATTTAAACATCAAATTTCACACAAGACATTCATAATTATGTTACTAAGATGCTGCAAATCTGCGGTAATACTGGTGCATGTTTTTAATGTTGTCGTATTGAAAGAGCTATTTAAATGCAGTTCAGATATTCATTTATAGGCTTTGTATATTAGCTCTTGCTGGTAAAAAAAAATTTTCTCCTAGTTTTTAACAAAACTTTAAGACTTTCAGGGTGAAATTAGATCCACTTTACCTCAAAATAAATGTTTTTGAAAGAGGAGAAGTGAATCACATTTTGCATGGGCTTAGTAATTTTTGTTAAGAATTAGGAAAAGTGTTAGCCGATGCCCGAGCCACTGCAACAACGCCAAACTTACGTCCATCCCTGGGTCCAGTGTCAGCAACTAGTTTAAGAGTTTGGAAAATGTATGATTGCATGGGTAGTGAACCTTTAAAGATAATGCAAGCAAAATTGAACCTTGCGGTTATAAATAGGGCCGTGCTTGATTTCCAATGAGCATTTGAAATTTATTGTTCCTACTCCCCCTCAATGTGAACAGGACAACACTGATAGAATCCCGAATTAAGAGAGAAAAGGATTGTATTATTGATTGAGAAAAGGAAATATTACAGAAGACGAACCCTTGTAACCCAGTGGTTACTAACTGCCAGAGTACTCCATGACCCATCTCTCCTTCTCCCCCCTATATTGACGTTCTCTCTAACTTCCCAATTAACACATTTGTCGAGCTTGGGCCTAGATCCGGTATCCTAACATGACCCGCCCCTTGAAGAACAGCCTTGTCTTCAAGGATGAGGTACTGAAATTTACCTGAGTACAAATTTATCCTTCCTATCTATGACTAGAGGGACTGAGCTCAGTGCCTCTTTTTGAACTATTTCCCGAGTGTTGTTATCTGAAGGCATTGAATACAATACTTGAAGAAAGTTATTTAAGCAATCCTGAATGTAAACTTTGATTCAGCTGGAATTCTGGAATCGGAAGCATACAGAGATAGTAACCACGAGGACCCTTAAAATTTGTACTATCTTAGAGAAATCAAAATTGCCATGCTTTACAAGTCATAAAGCATACCAAAGACCAAGTGCATAGGGAGTATAATGTGCAAACAAAACTATCTCATATCTACTTCCAAAGATTTGTCCCTTCCTATAGAGCTGCCACAATGGAGTTTCAAGATTGTAGATTAAACAACCAAAAATTACCATTTCTGTATTAGTGGGAGCAACAGTCTTTACATCGATGACAACAAGGATAGCTATGAGGGCAAGGCGCCCCTACAACACAAAGCCTGTAGTATAGGTAGCAACATAAGTGTTGTATTCCACACAATTACTTAAATTTGGTCTCCTATGGCAGATCTGACATTGTTGGCATCAAGAGTTAGCCTTGCAATAATCCTGGCGCTCATATTTTCCTCTTTGATCTAAGTACGCCATCTCATTTTTGAGCACTACTGCCAGTAGTTTCTTCCTCACACATTTTGTTAGATTATCCCCTACAACAACCCAGAAGCGTTGCACAGTATCAAACAGAAGGGCAGGGTAGTTGATGAAAGACTGACTTATCAAACAACTACAAGTAACTTTCTATCTCTCGGCTTAACTTTAGTAGACACTGAGGGTACCCCTAAGACCAAAAGGAAGTGATAGACTACTTGATACAGTTCCTGATGTTGGACCAGAATTAACAATTCTTCCAGTTCAAGAAATGATTTATTATAAGAGGGATTGGTATTTGTAGCTCGCCTAATAAATTCCTTGCCCTTGTTTATCTGACCAAGCTGAACATATACATGTCACAAATTATGAGGCCTAACTCATCCTTACAAAACCGGCTTGTACGGTGAGGATTGCCTCCTCTATATAAACTATTCTCAAGAATCCTATCTATCCGATGTGGGACTAAATCCCACCGAGTGTTGGCCGCTAACAATATATACCCAAACACTTTCAGTGTCTCGCCGTTATCTGGGTACACCCACAAAACATCGCAAAGCTTGAAAGTAAGATTCTAAAATGTTCCAACTTTATGTCATTAATTGTTTTAGAAGCTTCACATGCTCTCTGAAATGGTGAACGTAATGGTAAAACACACCTAATAAACTTCCTCCTATTTTTTGCTATTACATGATATTTCCCTAGAGCCAGTATCATAACACACACCGTCGTGGAAGGATATATTATTGGTAATCTTATGTCTATAGGCTCGGTAGTTTTAATAGATTGGTAATTTCTAAGGAATTCTTAAGGATATTTGGTACATACAACAGATGTGCACATCCTTGGTCACTTGGAATTTTGAGGTTTTTATAAGTTTTTTTGTTTTCTATTTTAGAAGGACTTGAACGAAGAAATTCTTTTTTCTGCAGATACAATAGGGTCTAATGTATTTATTCAGATTCTATGTGCGAGTATAGTTATTTTACACTGATATTTCATTTTAATAAATATTCTAAGCATGTTGTGGTTGAACCAATTGTAGGTAGTGCTGGTGATGTATTGGAAGATGATCCGGTTGGAAGGTTGAAGGTTTTTGTTTATGAACTTCCAAGCAAATATAATAAGAAAATTCTGCAAAAGGACCCAAGATGCCTCACTCATATGTTTGCTGCTGAGATCTTTATGCATCGGTTTCTCTTATCTAGCGCTGTCCGAACCCTTAATCCTGAAGAAGCTGATTGGTTTTATACCCCTGTATACACCACCTGTGACTTGACACCAAATGGCCTCCCTTTACCCTTTAAGTCGCCTCGAATGATGAGAAGTGGCATACAACTTATTTCTTCAAATTGGCCTTATTGGAACCGAACAGAGGGAGCCGATCATTTCTTTGTGGTTCCTCATGACTTTGGGGCATGTTTCCACTACCAAGTATGAGTCTAGAATAGTTTTTTTTTTTTTTTTTTTCAAATTTATTGGTCATATCACTGTTAGTGCTACTTTGAAAATTCCAATGTTGAACATAGATCATATAACATGCACTTTTATTTTATTATTATTTTGTTTCCAGGAAGAGAAGGCAATCGAAAGAGGGATTCTTCCGCTGCTGCGGCGTGCTACTTTGGTTCAAACATTTGGACAGAGGAATCATGTGTGTTTGAAAGATGGCTCAATAACCATTCCTCCATATGCTCCACCACAGAAAATGCATACCCACTTGATTCCTGATAAGACTCCCAGGTCAATTTTTGTGTACTTCCGAGGACTGTTTTATGATGTTGGAAATGACCCTGAAGGTGGTTATTATGCAAGGTAGGTCTTTCCAGTCCAAACATCAAATGAGGGTGCTTGAGTAAGAATCTTTTGTTTTACTGTCATATTATTGTATGCATAAGAATGGTGGCATGCATCCTTTTACCGAAAGGCGAAAAGGTAATGGAGAATGATTTTGATGTATTTAAATATACAATTGCTGTATTTATTGTCATTATTGAAATTGATGAATCATATTGAGATTAGCTGTATTCAATTTTCAGGATCTAAAATTGGTTAGTTCTAAAATTCTGATTGAAAATCAAGTCAAGTATACGCATACACATGTCTTAGTGCATGCATTGATGTTTTAATAGCAAAATGGACTCGGATGAACAAATAATCCTAACTGGTCAATCTGTTTGTGATTTTGAATTTCAACAGAGGTGCAAGAGCAGCGGTGTGGGAGAACTTTAAGGACAATCCACTATTTGACATTTCGACGGAGCATCCAACAACATATTACGAGGACATGCAACGAGCCGTGTTTTGTCTATGCCCACTTGGATGGGCCCCCTGGAGCCCAAGATTGGTTGAAGCTGTGGTATTTGGTTGCATTCCTGTTATTATTGCCGATGATATTGTTCTACCGTTTGCCGATGCAATACCGTGGGAAGAGATCGGGGTGTTTGTTGATGAGCAGGATGTTCCTAAGTTGGATACCATACTCACATCGATCCCACCAGAAGTTATATTAAGGAAACAAAGATTGCTTGCTAACCCTTCTATGAAGCAAGCAATGTTATTCCCTCAACCTGCACAATCAGGAGACGCTTTCCATCAAGTTCTAAATGGACTTGCACGGAAGTTGCCACATGACAGGAGTGTATTCTTGAAACCAGGGGAAAAGAGCTTGAATTGGACTGCTGGCCCTGTCGGCGACCTTAAACCTTGGTAGCAGTTTTAACAGTCCTGAGGCGATTATGATTCTTTATATGTCTTGGTCAATCCTCCCCAAAATGTTCATAGGGGTCGGTAACCGAGGTGCCCTTTTTTTGTGGACATTGTAAATTTTGATATATGGGCACACGATTAATTTGATACTGTAATCCAATTTGCAACATGATTGATCTCATAGTATGCTTATGCAACTTATTTTGCTGCCTTAGTAGGAGTGTCTGTTTTCTCGTGTCACAGCATTGGAAAATAAGAGTCATAATGGCAGCATTACATGTGTTTCTTGTTCTGATGATAGTTGATGAGTTTAGAGCAAGTGCTTACTCTTGATGCACTAATTTGTTTGTATTCCAATTGAGACTTCAAGCATATCATAGCTTGTTGTTTTGGTAAACTTAGATTGTGTTCTCTAAGTTCTCATTTTGGTATATTTTGTGTCTGTGTGTGTGTGGATAAAGGTTAGGTGAGAAGAAATGTCAAATCTGGCTTGCTTAGAAGAAACGGATCTCCTTCCAACATTTAGATTTTAGTAGGATTTAGATACAAGCTTGTCTTTAGGATTCACTGTTTTTTCTTTGACAAGGAATCACTAGTTGCTTATCTTGGAGTTTTCTCTAAGTTCTCATTGATTCACAGGTTGGTTTTATTATAGGCCATTTGGCGTTTGTCTTTCTTTATTGTGCAAAGTTTTATAATTAGACGCTTTTATATTGAAGTTTACTCCTATATAATCTTATTCTCCTAAAGAGAAAGAAAATACTATAAAGAACCAAGTTCAAAAACTTCAAAACTAATAAAGTTGGTATTTTTACCCTTTTTTTGCAAGGATGCACCGACCCCTTTGATGGTTGTGCAAATTGAAAAGGAATAAGGGGAAAGGGATGTTAAAAGAAGGCAAAGGTACATTTTCGTATTAGAGTGCATTCTCATTACATTGTTTGTTATGTATGTTTGAATTGACGGTGAGATAGCGACAATTATGGTGAACTACTATGATTTTAGAAAATGCTAAACTTTTTGAGCTTCTACTAACTTACGATGAGCTCACCTCTCATCTAAACATACATTGAGTGCTAAAGAGACTAGAATCATATTTTTTTTATACACATGTTTTTTTGGTAATAAATTGAGAGAAATATATTTGTACAACCATTTTGTGACAACTTTTATACAACTCTCTCATACGTTCATTGTGTTCTTACTCTCTATCTTTCATATCTTTCTCTCTCTATTGTTTTTGACCAATGAGAAGAGAGAAGAAGATTGTTTCAAAAGTTGTTACAAAATGGTTGTACAAATAACATTACTCTTTATTAAAGTGCTCAAAAATAGAAGATATGATCTCATCCCTCTCTCCGAAGTACTTATGGGAGACTCTCCTATTCCCATCTCCACTAAAAAATCATGTTTGTAAAATAGGATAGTCTCCGAACCCATTTTCTTTTATGAATGCAAATTCACATCCCTAATTAACACAACCTCTTTTGAAGAGTTTTTTTCCTCACAATTTCATCAAATATACTAAAAAGTATCTTTGTAAACATTGTCTTGACTTGCAACAGAAAATGCTTCCATAACATAAACATGCCCCCGGGTTTTTCATAGTTTTTTGTTTTAGTCTTATTCAACTGATTCTAAAACTCTATTAATGATTTCAGTTGACTTTGAGATTTAATCGTCAATTTGTATATTTTAAATCTCAAAATCGATATCACGATTTCAAAACTACAATTGATTTACTATACTATAATCATCTTCGTACACATTATCTCACATGGGACCTAACATGCTTATATAAGACATCACCTCAAAAAAAAAAGCTTATATAAGACCAACACGCCAATAGGTATTTCATACTTTATCTCCTAAAAAAAAGTATTTCGTGTTTTTTTTTCTAAAAAATATTTATAACTATATTATTAATGCGAAATATTCGTCGATTTTGTCTGTAATTAATTTCGGTTGACAAATCTAACTGGATACATTTATTGAGCATCCACTCTCAATTATATATTTTTTATCCACAAAATTCGAACTAAAAACCTTGTGTTAAGGGGTCTGAGCAATGTAATTTTGTTTCGTTGTTTTTTTATTTTTAACCATATAATAATTTCTTAAATCTTAGCAAGTGCGTCAATTTTCATGCGAGTCTCCACTTTTTCTATAATCCTCGTGTATTGATTGATGATTTAAAAATTAAATATCATGATCTTAGAATGGTTTTACTCAAAAATTAAAAAAAGAAGTCAATGTCATGATTCCAAAACTACAATTGAATCAGATATACTAAAAAGTATTTTCGTTCACATTATCTACATTTGCAACCTAACATGTTATCAACATGCCACTAGGCCTTTTTATGATTTATTTTATTTTAGTCTTCTCAGCTAATTTTAAAACTCTCAGTATTGATTTTAACATTTTAAAATAGGGAGCAAAATTTTCAATTTAACTATTATCATTGACTTTGAAATTTAACCATACAATTGTATCTTTTAAAATCATAAAGTAGATATTACGATTTCAAAACAAGTTAAAGACCAACGAGGTTGAGTCTAGCGGAATGAGCTAGACTCCAACAGACGAACCAAGATTCAAATTATGATTGAATGAAATATTTATACTTAGTGTCCGACATGCCTTGAATAAGATTACATCTAATGAAATGAACTTATGTGAAACCCTAAAAAGGATTGCATAGAGTGAACACATTGTCAATAAGTTTATTCACATTAAAATTTAAATATAACACATTTACTTTTAGTTCCCCTAAAATTACGGTTTTTAAAGTTTCGTCTTTTGCATAGATTTTATTCAATTTTAAGCCCCAACTTAAAAACTTTTAACAAAAGAGTGTTATACTTTATTTAGTTCCGAAATTTTGACAAAAATTACGAAGAGACCAAACTTAAAAAATTGTAAATTTTACAGCAACTAAATATATTTAACACTGAAAACAACAACTAAAATACCATATAAAATATACCAAATACACTTAATAAACAAATTGTAAACAAAAAAAAAAATATGACAAGAAACTTATATTTTTGGAAAACTTAGCATAAATGCTTCAACTAATTTCACAACAAAAAAGTTAGCCCAGTTGGTAAAAATTCCGCTCAATGAGTTTGATTGAATTTAGATATCAATGTATAAACTTAATTGATAGGTAGAGATATAAGTTTAACTTATGTTGTTGATGTGTGACCTTAATTGGTAGGTAGATCATTTGGACCACATAAATATACTTTTTTTTTTTGCTTATAGGTGGAGTACTTAAAAACTTTATTTTTTGGATAAAAAAGGAGTAATTGCAGAAAGTAACTAATGTATTTAAAAGGTTAAGATTTGTTGACAGATGTACTCATATTACAACTATGAAATACAACCAAATGTTAAGGACCCAAGTATCTTTGAGATAGACACAGGGCCGGCCTAAGGGAGGACCCAAGTAAATAGCCCAGTATGCATATATTCTCCTTTCCATTCTTTCTTAAAGCGCTTTCATTTTCCAATTTCCATTCCTTCATTTTCCAATGCTTCTTACGGTAAAACGCCCAACTTCTCTCTTCCTCTACCAGACCCAAACGCGTCGTTCGCCGTAAAACTCCGTCGTTCGCCGTAAAACGCCGTCAGTCACTCGTGTTACGCCATCGTTCACCCGTGTTTGATTCTCGCCGTCGTTCACTCGTGTTTGATTCTCGCCGTTGTTTGCTTCTTCTTCCTCAGGTTGGTAACTTGTGTTCCATAGACCATAGCTTTTAGTTTGTGTTTGCTCTGTTCTGTAAATTGGATATTGTGAATTGGGAATTGGTATTATAGGAATAAATTGGGAATTAGGAATTGTTTTTGGTTCTTTTGTTAATTTGTTAATTTTTATTGTGAATGAATGTTAGTACTGAATTTTAATTATATGAAATTATTCTACAAAGGTGCTGAGTGAGCATTAAATCAAATGTCATCTAATAAAACACATGAAATTTAGGTTTACTGATTTGAATGAAGACTGGGGCACTATAGAATTATTCAGTGACCTCTAGGGTCAGCTTTATAGAAAATCATATTGTCATCTACAAGAAACACGAAGAACCAAGTGATCGAAATAACGATAGTAGCAATCTTTGAAACAATTATCACTTCTGTAATTGATCTTGCAGTTGATAGCAGAAGTATGAATAAGACCCCAAAGATGCTGTTGTTACTAGGGTGATTAATTTGAAGTATACGTATTTGATAAACTATAACAAGTAGGATGATATAGGCTTCCACGATAATTTGGTTAGCAAACTCTTACAGTCAGATGATATGCTTATTGTGTTACGGGCCTCTTTTTATTTTATTACGGGCCTCTTTTTATTTTTAGAGCCGAGCCTCCAGATTCATAGGAACGGCCCTGGATAGACACAGCAACCTGTTGTCCTTTCCATTACAAAGCATGGCTTCAATTTGCCACTCAAACATCACAAGTTCTGTTACACCAATACCTATAAAAAAGGCACTGGATTTCCATTTCCACACTAGACCAAGTTTGTTGCAATATTATTATAGACCCTTGAGGTTAGTCCCCACATATTTTTTTTAACTATAAACATAGTTGCATATATCTTTATATAACACTTGTTATTATCTCTCAATTTCCAATCCACAGCTTCAAGTGTTTGTGTGCAAAAATGAATAGTAGTAACGTGACATTTAGAAGGACTATTCTGCACGATCTTTATGAGAAACAAAGACAGAGTCCTTACTATGATAATCTATGTCGACCAGTTTCAGATTTGGTTCCATTCATTGCCTCTGGAATCAGAGGTGTTACTACCAATCCTGCGGTATTCTTCTCATTTTTCTTCACCTGCAATTACTCTCTTTGAAAAGAACATATGATTTTGCCTTGTTACTACTTTCTCTATTGGCTTTCACTAATTTCCACCAAAATGTTTACATATTGCAGATATTTGAAAAAGCAATATCATCATCAAATGCTTACAATCAGCAATTAAGGTAATATTTTTGCTTCTATAGAATAATCATCATCATCATCATCAAGATTGCATGCTGTTAGAGCGTTTATTGGACGGTCCAGATTTCAAGCATATTTCGTTCTTTTTATTAAATCTAAAAATCCAATCTTGAAATTTGGATTGTCTAAACTTAATCAGACGGTAAAAAAAAATATGTTCCAACTGTAGGACTGCAACCAATCCGGATCCTTGTTGGTGTATCTACCTTTTCTCTGACATTATCTTTAGGAGAATATTTTTTTTCTTTTTAAAATTATTTGTTCCAAGCAGCGGAGTACTAACCAGGAGGTCCATAGTTTAATTTACTAACAAACTAACATTTTCCTATAAAAATAATCCTACAAACAAATTTCCTTCCAAAATAATTTGCACATACATCAATGAAAAGTAAATTTTAAAATGAGTGAACTCTTATTGTGCTATTTGGTATTGAAGAAAGTTGAGAATTGCGAGAGCTAACAAAGTGTGTAGTTTTTTAAAGGAAAAGGTTTGTGGGATCTCAATACTCAAAAATAAAAAGTGAAACTCACTTTCTTATGATATTGTTGACTTTATATTCTAAAATGAGTTGTTCACTTTACAGAAATTATATCCAATATAAAAATGATATTAATTTGATTTATGGTTAAGCAGGGAGTTGGTAGAGGCAGGAAAAGACACAGAAAGTGCCTACTGGGAATTGGTTGTGAAGGACATACATGATACTTGCAAACTCTTGGAGCCAATATACAATGAAAATGATGGTATAGATGGGTATGTATCAATTGCAGTTTCCCCCAAGCTTGCAAATGATACCAAAGGAACAATTGAGGCAGCAAAATATCTTCATAAAATGGTTGGATGTCCAAATGTTTATATTAAAATTCCTGCAACTGATGAATCCATTCCTTCAATAAAGGAAGTCATTTCTCTAGGGATCAGTGTAAATGTCACTGTAAGTTTGTTATTTATGAACATTCTTATATATAAAAAATTGATCATTTTTCACTCCAACAGCAATATGCTTATATAGTTTGTGTATTTGAACAGCTCATATTCTCTCTCCCTGGATATGAAGCAGTTATTAATGCTTACCTGGAGGGTCTTGAAGCTTCTAGTAACACTGATCTCTCAAAGGTTTCAAGTGCAGCAGCTTTCTACATCAGTAGAGTGGATGTTACAATAGACAAAAAACTTGAGCAGATTGGTACTGCTGAGGCTCTTAATCTCACAGGAAAGGTGTAAAGATTTTTTTTCCCCCTTAACTTTTGTTTTCTATCTTTTCGCGGGATCCAGATTGCTTGCAGTTACAAAAATGCTGTAGTCACTGCAGGTCGTAAACGTTGATCATTAGATGGAGATCAGTTGGCTTGTATTTTAACTTCTAAAATATGATTTACAATGTTGTAATGGTTGTTTCAGGCTGCGGTTGCTCAAGCAGTCTTGGCTTACCAGCTTTACCAGAAAATGTTTTCTGGTCCAAGATGGGAGTGCCTGGAGAAGAGAGGTGCCAAGAAGCAAAGATTGATGTGGGCGTCGACAAATGTGAAAAATTCAGCTTACCCTGATACTTTTTATGTTGATTCTCTTATTGGACCAGATACGGTAAGCCATATCAGTCAAATATATACCTTTCTCTATACCTTATCTAATGACTATCTAATCGTAAATGATATTTTGACACAAATTTGACAACGAATTTCAACAATAATTAATTATGGTCAACAAATGATTACTGAATATAGCAAGGTGTCTCACCTCATTAACCATTCGTTGGACATAAGTAAACACGATTTTGAACATCATTAACCATGTTTTGCAACTATTTAAATATACATGATATTCATTCATCACGACAGGTGTTCAAATATTCATAAAAAAAAAAAACCATGGTTCATGACACATTCAAAATCAGGATCAATTGTGTTCGGTGGATGATTAACAATGAGTTGCAACTTGTTTTGCATTATTAACCATGCCCAATTTTTGAACTACATTAACTATCCTAATTGCTGACGAATTTTGTCTCAAAATAGTACAACTCTTATCTAAGTACATAGTAATCTTGGTAAGCAAATGTAAAATGTGGTAAATTATTAATTTAATACAAAGTTATTGAGTTGAGGTTCTCACTCATTGGTGCATCTACAGATTTCAACCATACCACCAGACCCTGCTCTTAAAGCATTCATGGACCATGGTATTCTTTCAAGAACCCTTGATGCAAAAGTATCAGAGGCTCAAAGCATTTACAATGCAATTGAGAAGTTGGGGATTGATTGGAGTGGTGTTGGATCACAACTTGAACATGAGATACTAGATTCTTTCACAAAAAGCTTTGACAACGTGCTTGAATGCTTGCGAAAGAAAGCTAGAGCGCAAGTGCTAGATGAATAGAAACACTCTCAATGCATGCCAATAAGCCAACGCTTGATGCATATATGCAGCATGGGATTTGATGCTGTCAAAGCTTGGTGTGTAGCTAAAATCATATCAAGATGATAATTTCTTGCTTATTTTTTTCTTTTCCTTACAAATCCCAAACGTTGTTGCGTTGAACAAAATTACCACTTCCACTCTAAACAAACTCATTTGGGAAGTTTTAATGACGCCTGGCAATGCGATCATTTTAGTTGTGTAAGAATTTGTGCTATGGCAAGACATTGAGGTCAAAATATATCCATGGTTTCAAACCCCTTAGCACTTACTATATTAGCAAATGAATTTTATTTTCTAAAATATTTTTATTAATAGTTGTTATATAATATAAAAGAAGGTATATTAGTTTTTTTTTTGACAAAAAACAAAAATATATTGGAGAAAAAAGTAATTTTTTTGTATAACGGAGAGAAAAGTAATTAATGTTTCGTTATTAAATTTACAAATATAGTACAAACAAATATCTAAAACATGACACTGACACATAATAATACACATAATAAGAGATGGAGGGAATAGTGATTTTGTCAGTTGTAGTTCTCAGAAACGAAGATTTAAGCCCTATGCACTAGCTGTGACGAAAATTGCAAATGATCTCAAGACCACAGAGTAGTAGGCTGAATGTTCACCACCAGAGTTTAATTTTATTCCTGCACTGCCTTAACTTCCAACAGCTAAAAGCACCTGGACTGGCCATGCAATAAACACTACAATTTATAAAATATGGATATTTATATAAATACATAATTTTTATTGTTCAATAAATGATTTTGGTAATTTCATCCAAAACCAAATATTGATATCACAGACAGATCAAGGTAAATAAGTCACTAGTAAGATGCTAGATTGCCACTGGTAACAGAATCACATATTGTGGCTATATAAAAGGCTTTTAAGGGAGAAAAGTCTATTTTTCATACAGTTAAACAACTTCATTCAACATAAAGCGACACCATACAACCAAATTACTAGAATAAACTGTGTTGAGACATTTTCCATACACAAATTTGACCCTAAGCCAAAAAAATCGAGCAACACAAACCTTAGAGGGAAATGTCAATCTCATCTCTAAATGCTAACAAACAAAACAAATTCTTCTATGTATGGTCCATGACAAAGGGAACAGGAGAGTCCACAATCTTAAATTATATCCATTTATGATCATATGTTTGGCTTCTATTGGCACGATTTGACTACAAGTGATCTCGAATTTGTCCAAATTAACCACATGCCCGGAAGCTATTTATCTTTAGCTCTGCACACAAAGCTCTAGTCCATCAAATTAATCCCTTTTGGGGGTGTATCATCAAACACCATAAATACATACTTAAATCAAACAAAACATAAAACAAGGGCACTATGGCTCTGGTGGTAGCAGAATGAGCGTCAGATACGCTGCAAGTACAAAGAGAATCTAGCCATGGTGATGAGTGACGAGGTCATAGAGGAAGGAGATTCATAACCCACGCGACAGTCAACGACAAAGCACTACGACGACTGGATCATGAACAACATCAAAGCGCAGAGAGGAAAACATAGAGGCGAAAACCTGAGGGAGAGTATAGAACCAAAGCACTACGGCCAATAAATGAGTCAACAATGAACAAAAACGAGCAAGGAAAAACCTTATCCCTGGTGAGAAGTCAAGAGGACTTGGAGAGGAAATATGGATGAAAGAGGACAAAGCCAGGAGAGACTGGGAAGTAAACCTCCACAAAACCCTGGCGATGAGAAAAATACAATTGAAACTTGAGATCGATGCATAAATATTTGGTTCTATTTGCAATCATCTATTGCGGCAACAAATATCTGTGCAGATGTCGATGGAAAGTCATTATATCATAGTAGTCAATGTTGAAACACAAAAAACAAAAAAACACTTGAAAGTTGAAACATGCTTGGTGTACTATAAATGGACACACAAAAAGTGTTTTCCTATTGATTCCTACACGCCAGACATGCTTGGTGTACCATAAATGGACACAAAAAAACACTTGAAAGTTGAAACATGCTTGGTTTTTCATTCAAAATTTAAGCATTATAATTTGAGCAAAAATTAAAAGGGACATGTTTTTTGGGACACTTGTTTGAGGTGTCTAATAAATGTCCAATGAGTGATAGAGGTGAATTAGTGATGAAGGCCAACGTCGTCTCGTGTGATCAAGCAATATCTCCAAACCACCGCATTCTTCATCAAATGCTATCCCCTAATATGAGCCAGGAGTTCTTACCTCATACCCTCAAGCTTTATAAGCAAGAAAGGAAGAAGTGAAGAACATGATCCAACAAGACTCCGAATTATAGTGCAGCTTCCAACAAGACTCTATTAGAAGATATTTAGCAAGACATAAAACATGCATATTTGGATTATGCAAACCAAAAACAAAGCTTCTATTAAGAATTAATAATATGCATCCCAACTCCCAACAAAACAAAGTACATATAGCTAGATTATTATACATAGTACATATGCTAACCTCACAATTATAAACAGTACGCTATTGCTGGGTGGCTTATCTCATCTCACTCATTAATGTCCCACGAAAACCACCACCAACGACAGCTTCTAAATCTAGTAAGGAACTGCTCCTTCTGTTGTGTATCTTTGGTTCAGGCTCAGCCTCACTAAAACAATAGACAGGAGCCTGCCAATGCTCATCATCAAGCACTGCACCAACCTCAAATGTCATCACATGAGCAATCATTCCTGCACTCACCAACCATCATATCATCTATCAGGCTTACCAATCACTATCAACAGTACACAACTAGTAATTGACAAATTTAATAAACATAAAATATTTTTCTAGCAAGTAATCAGTTATTAGCATCAACACTCCAAATTAAAGCAGTGTCATACATGTGGTGGTGTATATCTGACACCGGCACGATAGTAACACATAGTTTTTTTATTGACAAATGTTAATACTCGATATATTAATTGTTACATTAGTATTTTCTTCTTCATAAGGATTCAAACTCATGTACTTTAATTCATTCAACTATTAGTCCAAACTAGTTGAGCTATCCAACCTGACACATTTAATTACACTCAATAGCTTTTGTTTCTTTAAATTATTACATATGTATTAACATAGTATATCAAGTAAAAGCATAATAACTAACCGGAATAGAAGATCCACTTAACAGGTCTTTTAGTGACAACATCCTCGTAATACCAAATAAAATCAACTTTCTCCCAAACATTACAAAGAAAATTATCAGCATATTGTTGACCCAAATAGTTAGCACCATCAAGCCAATTGGGTCGGAGAATACCCACATCAAAATGAAGCCTTTTGCAAGTGTGATTAAAAGGGTCGAGAGTATAGAGAAAGGAGGTGCCATTGTTCCATTCAAGGTCGTATTTGAGAACACCAAGCTGATGTTGGATGATGTTGAAGTTGCGTCCGTTGGGCCAATCGTACCATAGGTCGGTTTTTTGAAGATTGCCGCTTCTGTTGATGAATAGGACTGAGTGGAACTGTTCCGGCCACGGCGTTGGAATTGGGTCGGTTTTGGTCGACGTTGAGAGATGAAGGAAGAGGAAGAGACACAGAAATAAACAAAGGCGTTCTTCTGTGGCAGAGGCCATTGCTTTGCTGATTTCGGTATGAGCAGTATCGCTGTGAAACGTGGATAAGAATATCATACGGGTGAGAGAATTTACAAAATATAATTTTCTTAGAGGAATTTTGAAAGAAGGGGGAGAAGAGGGGTGTCTAGGTTCGAACTCACTACATGTATATAATACGCAATATCCCTAACAACTGAATTAAGTTCACATGGATATGATACGAGAAAGTTAAAATGGTTAAATACATTCAATCAATAATAATAATAATAATATTAATCAATATAATAATAATAGGAAAATGATAATGAGGGTTCTTGGCCGACATTGGTTAAGAAATCAAATATAATAGTATTGTATTGAAAGTTATACACTCAATTTTTCAAAATTTTTAAAAGTGTCATTGTCGACTTAAAATTTTTATTTTTTTCACTTTATAAACATATATTGCATGTATATCCTATAAAATTTTGTAGAGCATGTACATCCATTTGGTAGAGGCTAATAAGTATATATTGCATACATTTTCCTACTTCCATATTTTTTTTTTTTTGCTAATAGGTTTCTTACCTTATAATTTGGAATGAGATGAGAAAGACAACCGTAAGAGATTAATAGGGTAATACGAAGAAATATGTGTACTCGTTGAAATTATAGAATAAAAGAGTAATATCAAGAGTTTTGTAACTCATTAGAAATCCCAAATGAACAAAACATTGCAAAAAAAATAAATAAATTGTGGTGTTGGAAGGAATCAAAAGTTTATTAATATAATGAATTATATGTCGGCCAAATAGATCTAGTATGTTTTTCTATAAGTCTTAGATTGGCCTATTTAAATTAACGGGTTTTTCTATAAATTCTGAACTTAGCCTATTTACACTACAAGGAATCTGGGAATTTGTCAGGGGCAAAATCCCTGGGAAAACGCGGAAATCCCTGGCAAAAAGCAATTTGCCAGGGCCTATGCGAGGAGCAGGATCCCTCGCAAAACAGGGCATCACAAATTACAAAGCCAGGGCTTTAGCTCCTGGCAAATTTGCGAGGGCCTACCCCTGGCAAATTCCCTGGGACAATTCCTGGCTTCGCCCCTAGCAAAATGTCTGACTCAACTGTCTCTTTTTCCTGCCACACTGCAAAGCACTGTCACATGTCACATCGTCTGACCCAAACAGTGATAGGAGCTTTGCGAGGGGCTACCCCTGGGAAATTGCATGACGAATTTTTTTTTAAAAAATGTGTTTTAATTGTTTTTTTAATTTAAAAAATTTTAAAATTAAAAACAATTAATTATAATTATTAAAATTATTTTTAAAAATGTTTTTAATTAATTTTTTTATTTCACTATTTTTAAAATAAAAATCATTTAAAATTATTTTAAAAAACATTTTTTAGTTTTTTTTAATTTAAATTATATTAAAAATAAAAATAATTATTAAAATAATTTTAAAAAACGTTTTAAAATTGTTTTAAATTAAAAGAATTATTTAAAAATTATTTTAAATTATTTTAAAAAATGTTTTTAAATTGTTTTATAATTAATTGTTTTAAAAAAATATTTAGAAATACAAATTAAAGCAATATCACACATAAAATATTAGGTCTCGCAGCAAGAAATTAAAATTGTACGGAATAATAGTACAGACCATAAGTAGAAATTGTACTGGGAAGCATAAGAAACTTCCCCAAATATTACAAAACACAAAAATAAATAAAAACACAATAAATAAAAGCACATCAACGGGGTCCAACTTCATTCATCATCCTCGGTCTCCACCTCCTCATTTTCACCATAAATTGGATACGAGTCGTCATCGTCATTCAGAATCGGCGCTCTTGTGTGGGCGGGGTCTTCCACTTGCAATTGCTCACCTGAAGAACTCCCAGCCCGTGCTTGCCTAAATTGGGCCAGTTGCTCCTCATATGATCGTTGTCTTTCAAGCAAATCTTGCACAACACCCTGGTGACTCGCCATTTGTTGCGTGAGCTGCTCTTGTGTCAACCTTTGAATAAGCTCACGCATCTCAGGGGTCAGCTCAGGCTGGTGGGAGGATCCTTCACCATGATTCAGGGTGAGTCTGAGGGATGCTGCAACACCCTTGCGGTAGTTAGCGGCTAAGTTACCGGCGCCATATAACTTTCCTTTAGTTTTATTGCCAGCAACTTTGGTCCAGGTTCGGAGGCTCAAACCATGATTAACTGTCGACCCTTGAGAAAGAGCCTCAGCAAGCTGGCGATCATACTCCTCCTGCATAAATAACAACAAAATAGTTAATGACAAATAACAATTAGTTTTTAAAACATAATAAAATGTAAAGCGAATAATTACGATATACTTATTAAATATTACCTGAACTTTCCTAGCACGCTCATCGCAAAATTGGCCGGATTTATGTCTGTGTGTTTCGTTGTGAAGCTCGTTAATAAACGGCTCTCTCCCAAGCCTCCTGGCCTATTTTTTCACAAGAAAAAAAAGTATTAATTAAAGAAAATGATTTAAAACAATCAAATTTAAATATTTAAAAGTTTATTATTTTTACCAAACGTTCAGCATGCTCTCTATTGCTTATGCAGCCACCGGTGTGAATGCACCCCCCCTTTTCCGACGCCCTATTCTTCTTTGCTTTCTCAGACTTTGACTTGAACTCCTCAGTTGCCCAATAGTCAACCAACTGGCTCATCAACTCCTTCCCGATCCAATGTGGCCGCTTTTTTTTCTCCTCATAACGAACACGGGCGTTTCGAAGCATATCTGAAAGACGCGCAGCAGCTCTGATATGGAAATTACGTCGCATTGTTTCATAGTACCTGGCGTCCCAAGTACACTTAGCCTGCATTTTTGTTAACATATTAAAGAAAATTAGGATACTATAACAAATGTGCATATAAATGAAATTACAAATTATGATATATATTAAAACTAACCTGAAAGATATTAAACCAGCGCTCTTTCTCATCATCATCCACATCACCATAAGTCTTCCACAATCTATTATAGCAATTGTGAATGGTATCTCTGATAGCTTCCGCCGCGGGTTTGCAAGGCAAAAAGCTGAAACAATAAAAACTCATAATCAAACTTAAAATAATCATAAAATTATTAAAATTGAACTATGTACGAATTATGATAATACTTACGAGTTCCCACTAGGCTTTAAGATAAAGCGATTCCGATTATCCGTGGGATAAACTTCTGGCTCATCAACGGCCTGCACCACCTCTCCACCACCATCCATCTGGCCTGCACCATTCTCTTCGACCACATTTTCTTGCTCGGGTTGTGGTGGGTTTTGCTGGGGTTGTGGTGGGTTTTGTAGTTGTGGTGTGTTTTGCAGTTGGGTTTGTGGTGGGATTGGATACGGGAAAGGATAGCCCGCAGGGTAGGGAAAGGAAGGTGAAGACCCAAAATGATATCCCGGAGGTCCCTGAGGGAAAAGGTAAGGAGATGACGAGAAAGATGGTGACGAGAAAGGTGGAGCTATAGGAGGAGCAGCTGCACTAGCCTGGGAGGACCCAGTCGATCCCTGGCTAGAAGATGCAGTAGGTGTGGGAGGCATTGGGGTTAATCTGGCTTGTGTGGATGGGTCCACAACTTGAGTAACATACCGCCTCCTGCGGGCTTTGCTCTTGCTCTGATCCTCAATCCTCGGAGGCATGACTGACTATTTATCAATAACATAAAAACCATAATGTAGACAATAAATCATCATAACACTTATTAACATAAATAAACAACATATTCATCACTTTTGAAATTAAAATCATTACAATTAGAACAATACATCAATTATAACAATACAACAATACATCAATTATAATCCAAAAACACTTTCATCGACTTGATCCCCTTCATCATGATCCCCTTCATCAATATTGTTATCTTCTGAATCAACATCATCCCCATCATTTTCATCTTCATTAGGAGTCAACAAAACAGCAGGATCAACATGATCCCCTTCAACTTGTGCATCACTCCAACCTGTAACTTGCTCAACTTCAATTATCTCATTAACATGTGAAATTTCATCAATTTGTTCAACTTCGTCAATTGATTCTTCAGTCTCAATGCGACCCCTTGGCTTTGTTTTGATTGCAACCGACCATCCTCGTTTGCGTTGTTGTGTTGGGGGATAAGGAACATAGTACACTTGCCTAACGTTATGTGCCATGATAAACGGGTCATAAACATTATAATTTTTGTCCACACGAATGTCAACATTGTTGCTTATTTTGTTCATTTTTGTCCATCTAGGTGACGGATCAAACCAGTCACAATAAAACAACACCACTTTATCCTGATTGTAAAACAACTCGTAAACGTGTTTGATCACGCCATAGAAGTCATCTTCACCTCCTTCTGTAACTCCTTTTACGTATACACCATTGTTATATGTCTTCTTCCCCTCACTCCATGAATGAGTATGAAATTTATATCCATTCACGAAGTATGTATGATATTCAGTGGCACATTGTAAAGGACCTTGAGATAAACCTCTTAAACGAATGATTTCTTCGGTTGGCTCGGCATTGTATACTTGTTGTTTAAACCAACCGGGAAAATATTCATGTATATAACCAGGCGAATCATCACCAAATTCTTCATAAAAGGTCTTAAATTCCCTACACCAAAATTTAAGTCAAAATTAGACGTGTTTTAACTTAATGTCCTAGTAAAAAGTAATAGTTTTGTTTTACTTACTCAAGGTATGGTTTAACCTCTGCGCAATTAATCAACACATGAACATGAGCTGATCGATACTCTTTCTGATCTACCATCCAATGTTCACTCGCCTTGCCAGAGTGACGACCAGGTAGATTGAAAACTGATAAGGTCGACGGATCCCTTTCATTTTCAACAACAACATCATTTCTTGTAGTAGTTGGAATAAGCACACGGTCGATGAAGTAATGACTGAGAAAGTATGAGGTTTCCTTGTAAATGTAAACAACACATATTGATCCTTCAACTTTAGCCCTATTTTTAACTGCTCGTTTTGAGTAACCCATAAATCTTTTAAACGAGTACATCCACCTATATTGAACAGGCCACCCAAGCTTAGCCTCATATGCCAGATGAACCGGAAGATGTTCCATAGAGTCAAAAAAATCCGGGAGGAAAATTTGCTCCAGCTGACAGAGTATGATTGAAATTATCTTGTCCAATTTATCAAGTTCATCTACTCTCAAAGTTGAAGCACACATATTTTTAAAAAATTGACAAATCTCAGTGAGTGGATTTAACACATGGGTGGGCAGTGAATTAAACGCACTTGGGATTAAGTTCTCCATGAAAACATGACAATCATGACTTTTCATCCCATGTAACCTTCCAGTTTTAACATCGGCACACCTGCCCAAGTTAGAAGAATATCCGTCAGGCATTCTCAAATCCTTCAACCACTGACAAACTGATTTTGCTTCTTCGGAAGTTAGAGTGTAGATTGCCTTGGGTTTCAACAACTTTCCATTCGGTTGAGGTTTTAACTCCAAGTCCCTTCTTTTATAATACAGTTCTAAATCTTTCCTGGCTTTCTCATTATCTTTTGTTTTTCCTTTGACATCCATCACTGTGTTAAATATGTTGTCAAAAAAATTCTTCTCAATGTGCATTACATCAAGATTATGTCTGAGCATGTTATCTTTCCAATATGGGAGGTTCCAAAATATACTTTGTTTAGTCCAGTTGTGGTCAACTCCGTATCATGGTATTGGGACAGTTTGGCCAAAATCAGTGACTTTTGGATACTCACAAACTCTTGTCGAAACTTCTTCTGATGTAATCTTAGGGGGCGGGGCATCTAATATTCTCTCATCCTTCAAGAAGCCATTCCTACTTCTTCTAAACGGGTGATTATGAGGCAAAAACCTACGATGAGAGTCAAACCACGAACTCTTCCCTCCATTTTTCAAAGTAAATGCCTTTGTATTTTCCATACAATGTGGACAAGCAAATCTCCCATGAGTGCTCCAACCAGACAACATGTCATACGCTGGAAAATCGTTAATTGTCCACATCAAAGATGCTCTCATTAGAAAAAAAAAAAATTGGTTGAAATATCGTAAGTCCATTCTCCAATCCACAACCTCTTCAAATCACCAATTAAAGGTTGTAGAAACACATCTATGCCTGCTTTAGGGTTATCTGGCCCCGTAACAACACACGCCAAAAACATGTAGGGCTTTGTCATGCACATCTCAAAAGGGAGATTATAGGGGGTTACAACGACCGGCCAACAAGAGTATGGTTTTGCTGATGCTTGGATATATGGAGTGAAACCATCAGAGCACAATCCTAGTCTTACATTTCGTGGATCTTCTGCGAAATCAGGATATACTTGATCAAAGTGTTTCCACGCTTCACCATCAGAAGGATGTCGCAACACTCCGGGAATTTTATTCAAATGATGCCACGTCGTTTGACTAGCCGTTTTCATCGATGCAAACAACCTTTGTAATCTTGGTATTATTGGCAAGTAAAACATTGACTTATTCGGAATTCTCCCTCGCCTTCCGACACGATACCGTGGACTTCCACAAAATTTGCATTCCTCCAATGCTCCGTCATTTATCCCAAATTCATTGTCATAAAACAACATGCAGGCGTTTATGCAACAATCAATCTTTTTAACTTTTAATCTCAACTTCATCACCAACCTCTCAGCATCATAATAACTTCCTGGCAAATTATCTTTAAATGGAGTCGCATCCAACAACATCTTCGTAACATCATCCACGCCTTTATCAGCAACATTATAATTCGACTTATGAGCTAAAAGTCTCACACACATAGATAACTTTGATTCCGAAGACCCTTCAAACAATGGGGCATTACATTCACTCAACATGCTTTCTCATTTGGCAGTTGTTCGCCTTGTTCATCTTCAACATCATCAGCGTAAGACAGTTCCACATCTAAAGCATCAGCGACCATATCATCCATCATGTTGAATTGTTCATCGTTGAATTGTTCACTGTATTCCACATTTGTTCCACTACTTGAAGCTTGTGCATTGACTCCTTGCCCAAAATTATGAAACTTTTCACCATTATAAACCCAAACCCAATAATCAGGCATAAATCCAACTCTATCCAAGTGTTTCTTGACTTCTCTGGGGTCACTCTTTATATATCTACACGTACATTTAACACACGGACATTTTATCCCTCCCTCATCTTTACAAACTTGTTGTACCCATGCCCATGAAATAAATCCTTGAACTCCTTCCACAAAATGGGGTTTTAATCCTCTTCTTCCTGGTAACGTTCTCTCATACATCCAACTATGATAATGCTGATAATACTCCATCTTTTGCACGTTTAACTATAACGTTGACATATTTCACGATTAGTAATTTTTTTGTGTTAGTAGCGCTACTAATTCAAAAAATATTAAGTTCAATCGACAAGACTAAATAGTCGATTACGTAACGATTAAAAAAAATAATTGTTCTAACTAACCTATAATTACTATATTGTGTATACTGTTTATTTTTACGTGCAAATTTATTTTACGCGCAAAACTATTTTTAATAAAGAAAATTCTTTACGCGTTAAATATTTTTATACTAACTAAAAGAGATTGCGCGAAATTTATTTACGCGAGAAACTGTTTTTAATAAAGAAAATTCTTTACGCGCAAAATATTTTTATGCTAACTAAAAAAATGCGCGAAACTATTTTTAATAAAGAATTTTCTTTACGCGCGAAACAGTTTCCAATAAAGAAATTTCTTTACGCGTGAAATTTTGTTACGCACTACTAAATTGTGTATACTTTTTTTTATTAAAAATGTAATTATTCTAAAACAATTTTAATTTACAAACTAATAAAAAAGTTTTTTTAACCTTATTCTAAAACACTTTTTTCCAAATTAAAAACATTATTAAAATTTGTTTTAGATAAAAAAAAAATAGTTTTACTTCGTTTTAATAATTAAAAAAAAATAGTTTTGTAGTTAAAAAAACAATTTTATATCAAACACATTATTATAATTTATTACACTAGAAAATAAATTTTTAAAAAAATATAAAAAACAGTTTTAATAATTATTCATTTAAATTAATTTTTTATTTCAATTACTTATAAAAAACAAGAGTGACGAGGAGGGGCTTGCTATCGTAACCTTTTCTCCCGGTGTATGTGAAAAAGAGTGACGAACCTTTTTTTGTTCGGTCATAGGTTGGTGTCCAAAGAAGAGGTTTAGGAAGCTGAGGACTAGATGTCAGACCTCCTTGACCGAAAAGGAGTGTGTTAGTTTGGCTCTGAGAGGTCTGAACTTCAATATGGGAGAGAAGAATCAAAAACATTATTATTATAATTTGATTTACATAAAAAACAGTTTTACTTCGTTTTAATAATTAAGAAAAAATAGATTTTTAGTAAAAAAATACAATTTCATATCAAAAACATTATTATAATTTATTACACTTGAAAATAAACAGTTTATAATTCTAAAAAAAATAAAAAAAAAACAGTTTTGATATTGGAGAAATTATTACACCATTAAAATTTGAATAAATAACTATTTTCTCAAATTAAACTTAAAAAAATACAGTTTTAAATTAAAATAAACAGTATACACAATTTAGTGAAACATAATGTTATTATTAAAAACTATATAAGACTATGTTTATTTTCCAATACAATATATTTAACAGATATAACATACCCTAAAAAAATATATATAACAACATGTATAAAACAATATATATAACAACATGTATAAAAAAATTTAATTATAACGTACCCTAAAAAAAACATATTCAACATGCAATACACATACACTAAAAAAATTCAAAATTTATACATACCCTAAACAAAATCGAAATATAACAACATTATTATTCTAAAAAACATCATTATTCTAAAAATTCGAAATATAACACAATATTATTCTAAAAATTCGAAAATTATACACACACTAATTTATTCAGCCATTAATTAACATCATTATTATAATATTTATCTATCATTTGAGTTATATATTCCAAAAAAATTATATATAACAGATCCAAAAAATTTATAAATACACTTATATATTCAGCCATTAATTAACAGATTTAAAAAATACATAACAACAGTTCCAAAATTTATACTAACTTGTTGAAGCTACACAAAGAACAGTTCCAAAACCAAGCTGAGCAAAGAATTACAGGAGGCAACTTCAATTTGACATGCAAATGACAAAGAATAAATTATATGTCAATATATATAAGAAAAAAATTGAATCAAGAAAATATAAGTAAAGAGATTTACCAAAGTAATAAAAATCAGTGTTGTTGGAGAAAGTTGGAGAAAGATTGGTGTGTGTTGTGTTGAAGAAATGAGGTATGTTGAAGAAAGGAAGAAGATGTGAAGGGAAGAATTTTTTCTAAGTGTTACAGATAATGCGTATGGCTTGTGTTATATTAGAAAACTATGCCAAGGCCAATACGAGGGATATGCCCCTCGCAATACCTATCATTCATAGCCATCAGAACTGTCAAATTTTGGCCTGCACGCGTGCAATTACCCAGGGGTTATGCCCCTCGCAAATGACCTTTTTCAGCTTTTTGCAGAACTTTTGCAGAGCTTGGTCTTGTCAAGCATGCATTTCCGTGTCCCAGGGTCAAACCCTGGTAGAAGCCCTCGCAAAATCCTGCCACACCTGCAGCCTTGTCTCCTTTTCAAATTTGAAATCTGGCGCCTAGATTTGAGCCAGGGCTTGTGTCAATTTGCGAGGGGCTTGCCCCTGGTAGAAGGAACCAACCGCGCGCTTTCTGCTTTGGCATTTTGCCAGGAGTTTCCTTGGGTTTACCCCTGGTTTTTTTGCCAGGAGTACATGCTCCTGGCTTAAATCCCTGGCAAATTACAGCTTTTCTTGTAGTGTTACTAAACGAGCTAGGTCCAACAGAGCTTTAAGTAGGTCGGGCCATAGGTCTGTGACGAGCAGCCTGACCTATTCTCATCCCTAGTGTCAACCACTACATTTTGTCACTGCAAAGACTCTTTAAAAGAGTTGAATCTTTTCATCAAAGGGCATAAATTTTTATATAAATAGAGATATTTTGGAGGCTGAAAAATAGACATAAAATCACATTCTTGTTAGCCAAAATTCTGCCGAAAAATAATATTAAATTATTTCTTCTTTTCTCTAATGCACGAGAGTAAATAAGGTAATTTTATTCTGTAAATTATCATTGATCGATACGTTTGGTGTGAATGTGCAAGTCACATTTAAGGACTCCAAAGTATCTTGATGTGGATTCATCAGTATACTCATTTGCATCCGGTTGACATAAACCGGTGGATGTGAATCGAACCTAAAGTTTAGTGTGTCCACACTAGCTTTGAAATTTATGTGAAATAATCATTATCTTCTTCATCTTCTTCTTTTTGTTCAATTTTTGTAGCAGTCCTCCAACATAAAATCTAACAATATGTACTCGTGAAATGCCAGGAATATTTTAATGTTTTTCAACCATTATTTGGAAGAGTAATATACTTGTACACCTTTAATTTCACAACATTCGTTCAACACTTCATTTTGTCTTTCTTTTCTTATCACATCACCGACATATCACATTATCCTCTTTAAAGGAAGTATTGCTTGGTCATGAATATTTGAGCACTCTATTTGGACACACACATTTGAGAAAGGGTAGAAAGAGAAAACAAATGATAAATAATGTTTATTTATAAAATAATTAAATAATGTGTGTCCAAATATTTGTGACCAAGTAGGTATTTTTCACACTCTTTATTTCTTTCTCTCTTAAGATGAGGAATAAGTGTACGACTGTCAAATATATTTCTTTTTGGGTAGAGTGAACAAACAACAATGATACATAATTTTTATAACAATTATGCAACACTTCATTTTATTTCTATCTCTCTATTCCTATCATAGCATCAGTCTACCACATCACTCTGTTTATATATTTTTCTTCTCAAGTTTATGAGGTGTTTGGGTGTAGACAAAATATTTTCCGTAAGCTAAATGGCAATTTCCCATGAAGCTATGAATCAGATGTTATGAGAGGGGTCGGGTCTGACCCTAACCCGACCGAAAATTAATGGAAAGAAAAGGGTGTGTAGTAATTTGCTCCCATTGAAAGAAGGATACAACTTTGTTTACTTATAACTCGTCTCACACTCCCTCTCCACTAGAGTTATACATTTGACGATATATGTATTTTTACTTGACGTGGTTTGTTTTATCATGTCAGATATGATATGCCAAAAATTATTGGTATGTTGTTATTATCAAATTCAAGTACATAAGGTAAAAGAATCGTTAAAAATGATAAGTAATGACAACACAAAAAGTGGATCTTACAATTATATTGACAAATCATTAAAGACTTGTACAATTGTTTTGAGAGAGAACATATATCATCTATATGACGTATTCAGAATCCTGGTTCAGAAGTTCAAACTTTTGAATTCTTAGACTAGTAATAAAAAAAAGAGTTTCAAAATACAAAATATATAAGAGTAAATTTGGATTTTTTTAAGTTCATGGGGTTTAATTGAACCCCATCAAATGGGATAGATTCACCCCTATTATAAACTTCCGCGGTTGAAGGATGCAACTAGTTATAACTTTTGTCAATTGTAACTTGATATCAAGTGTTTTGAACTTTGAACAATGTTAAAATGAGAGTTAAAATACAATAATTAATGATTTCTTCAATAAGGTTGGCTATGATGCAATTAAATTTTCTGTCTAAGAACATTCTTAAAAGGCAGTATACATAGAATTTAGATAGATTTTTAGCACAAATTTATAAAAGATGAATATTATATATAAATATAAATATAAATACATAAGGGAACGTATCATGCGATTACGCAAACCAAAACCAAAGGTTTTATTAAGAATGTGTCATGCTAACAAATGCCTTAAGAAAGTGCATTTAACTAGATTATTATATACTAGAGAAATGCTAACGAGTGCCTCGAGACACTGTTTAAAGATTTTAAATGATAATAAGTTTTTATGAAAATTTATGTATTGGAAATTAAAACATTTGATATTTTAAAAAAATAATTTCTTCATTTAAAATCTTTAAAAAGTGTTTGAGAAACAATAGTTAGCTTGATCCTTGTACATAATCGTAAAATACACACGCTATCCTAACAGTTATAAATCATATGTTACCAAAGCCACCTTCAACAGCATCTTCAAAATCTAATAAGTAATTGGTCATTCTCATGTATTTCTGCTGGGGTTCAGCCTCAGCCTTACTAAAACAGTAGACAGGAGCCTGCCAATGGGGATCATCCAGAACTGCTCCAACCTCAAATGTCATTACATGAGTAATCATTCCTGCACTCACCAATCATCATATATATCAAGCCTTGCCAATCACTAGCAACACAACACAATTAGTAATTAATTAATGACTAATAAACATTACATATTTTTCTAGCAAGTAATTCGCTATATATGTAGCACCAAACTTCAAATTAAAGGAAAATTGCACTTTGTATGTACTCGTACTCATACATGTAGTTTTTTCACGTGTTAGTACTTAGTAGTAGTATATTAACTGTTATGTCTAATATTGTCAATTAGGGTTTATACTCCTTTACTTTAACACCTTCAACATTTAACTCAAATCAATTGACTTATCCAACTCTATAATGACATTCAATCATATTTGTTTTCTTTACATTATTACCAGCATCTACATATGTATTCGTGTTTGCGTTAGTGTTTCATAATAAACTAACAAGACATAAAACCACTTCCTTCAAAAAAAAAGACATAAAACCACTAACCGTCGTGGAAGATCCACTTGACAGGTCTTCGAGTGACGACATCCTCATAGTACCAGATAAAATCGACTTTTTCCCAAACATTACATAGAAAATTGTCGGAATGCTGTTGACCCAAATAGTTAGCACCATGAAGCCAATCGGGTGGTAGAATACCCACATCAAAATGAAGCACTTCGCATGTGGGGTTGAAAGGGTCGAGAGTGTAGAAAAAGGAGGTACTGTTGCTCCATGCAAGGTCGTATTTTAGAACACCAAGCTGGTTCTGGAAGATGTTGAAGTTGCGTCCATTGGGCCAATCGTACCATAAGTCAGTTTTTCTAAGAGTGCCGCTTCTGTTTAAGAATAGGACTGAGTGGAACTGTTTCGGCCACGGCGCCGGAACTGGGTCGTCTGCGGTCGAGGTTGAGAGATAGAGGAAGAGGAAGAGAGACAGACAAAAACAAATACGTTTTTCTGTGGCATAGGCCATTGCTGATTTCGGAAAGAGAGGAAGGTATGAGCAGTATCAATATATGAACAACGTGGTTATATAAGATATTAATAAGCGTAATCAGTGCTCAATTTTTGGGATTGATATTTAATTTCTTAGTTGTACATGATTCTCTCATTTATAAATATTGGCTAGTTATTTTAGGATATCAATGATCGATGTAATTGAGAAATTATGGTTTGGGTAGATGCTCAATGGAATGAGAAATACTTGATTTGCTTGGTCACTAACACAAATAAAGGCACATGCATAAATGAAATAAATTAAAAGAGAAAATAATTGAATTATGTGATTAAATTCTTTCTTATTTATTTTTTTCCATTTATACTAGTGTGCCCAAACATTTTTAATGTATTTGTGTTCAAACAAGGTCGGTTCGTTCAATGAAATAGAACACAATACCTTTTCATCACATTTTGTTGGATTCTTCTTCCATAAACACAAGATCAAATATAAACTTTTTAAGTACACTCACAAAATATTAATTTTACATTTTATTCTTTTAATTATTTCAAAAGTAATAAAAAATATACAAGTGTCAAGTGTGTGTGCTTAAGGCTTGTGCCCATAGTCTTGTGACTATGAAGACTTGCTCTATTTTGTTCACCAGAGCTTTCACACCACTAATAAGTGTGAAAGAAGCAGAATAAGAATCGGAAAAAAATTGAAACTGAAACCAAGTTGAGTTGGTGAAAAAGACCCCTGCACCTTATGACTTCAATTCAAATAACAACTCAGGGAATTTGATCTATTGGGCTCAACTGAAAGTGGAGAACTATGATATGAGTGTTCCAGTGCGATATGGACTTCCTTTCTTGCAAAACACAATGAGGATTGATAGAAAGAACCATCGCACAACAAAGAAGGATTGGTCGACAGTCCAATCCATGTCGGTGACATGGGTACTGAATACGGTGGAGCTGAGGTTGCGTTATACTATCTCCTACCAAGAGAATATAAAAGATTTGTGGGAGGACATCAAGGAACAATTCTCAATCATGAATGGACCAAGGATTAAACATATCAATGCAGAGTTGGAGGAATGTCGACAAACAAAGATGATGATGCTTTACATGGTTCTCAAAGTCCATGTTTGAAATGACGGCTAGTATTTAAAAAAAAAAAGTGTCTTACCGTGATTTTATTAAAAACTACACTTTAAAGCTTCAACAAAATCACACTTTGTCCGAAGAAGATAAGCTGAAAAATGCCGAAGGAACAAATCTTGAAAACTAACATTTGCATACAAAAACCAAAGTCGATCACTTGTGCCTACTTTCTTCAAACTCATAAAATTCCATACACATTTCAAACACACGTGAAATGTATTTTTTTATTTTGCAGTGAAGTTTACCTAACACTTTAGTCATTGAACGATGACTCCAAGAGGTTTATATTGGTCTCATATTGGCTCTGTTGTGATACTACATTGAATTAATGAAACCATTCCCTTGTAGTAACAATGACACCCTTGATTATTTGTTTTTATTGGTGTATGAGACTAACTGTTAAAACAGGAAAAGAAAAATACACAATCAAGCGTTTTAAGCTATAACATATATGATACAACCAACAGCAATATGTATATAGTGAATACATAATAATAAAGGTTCACTGAAAGCGAAATCGCAATCTTCTACTTTTCACTCTTTATTCGTTTACTGATTTCTAGTAGCCTAAACCAAACCTTCAAGTTGTTGCTACTCAGCCCTTATTTATAGTAACAAAAATGGTATACAAAAATTCAATTTATTGTTACAGACAATATCATTGATACCCAAGCTTATTATAAACCAGCACGGAGGCCTCCCCGAAAAATATTTCTGCATATCATCCCAGCCTCTTACCCATGGTTGCCCAGGTGTTTCTCTTGTTTCAGGAGAAGAATGGCTATCAAGATTCTTCATTTCGGTTAAACTCCATTTTTGTTCTCAAACTTGTTGGTTATTTTTCTTACCTCCTCCCCTCAAGCCTTACGAGCAAGAAATGAAGATGTGAAGAACATGATCCAACAAGACGTAGAGTTATAGTACAACTTCCAACAAGACTCTATTAGAAGATATTTAGCAAGACATAAAACATGCATATTTGGATTAATGCATCCCAACAAAACAAAATGCATATAGCTAGATTATTATACAGAATACACATCACAATTATAAATCATATGATATTGTTGGGTCGCCTATCTCATCTCACTCATTAGTGTCCAACGAAAATCACCAACAATAGCAGCTTCTAAATCTAATGAGAAACTGCTCCTTCTGTTGGGTATCTGGGGTTCAACCTCAGCATTACTAAAACAATAGAAAGGAGCCTGCCAATGGGCATCATCCAGAACTGCTCCAACCTCAAATGTCATCACATCAGTAATCATTCCTGCACTCACCAATCATCATATATATCAGCCTTGCCAATCACTAGCAACACAACACAATTAGTAATTAATTAATTAATTTAATAAATATAACATATTTTTCTAGCAAGTAATTAGCTATATGTAGCACGAAAACTTCGAATTAAGGCAAAATCACACATTGTATATACTAACACATGAGTAGGGATGGCAATTGGACTCAGGATCGATGGTTACCCGCAAAAATACCTACAATAGATAGGGTAAAACTCCGCTTTCATGGGTCTGGGCTTGAGTCCGGGTAATTATCCGAAAATTTAAATAGGTATAAGCGCGGGTAAATGTAATATACTGCCCAGCACCACAACCCGCATATACATATTTATATAATATGATAAATAATTTATTTATTTTTGGTGTATAATCAATTAATTTATTTAACTATTTAAGCTTAAACCTAAAAATGTAACCACTCCCTCCTACTGGTGTACATTTTTTGAGGGATATCTTTGATGTTTTTATTTAGTTAAATACTACCACTCATGCTATTTTATGAGTTGATTGGAAAACTTTTGGACCATAATTTTATTTCAATTGTGATGTTTTTATTGTCTTTTCATAGTTAAAGTGTGTATAATGGATATGGGTATGAGCACTTAAGTGCCCATAGAGTATAGAGAAGAGTACTAAAGTTGTTGTCCACGAGTGTACTGAAATGAATGGTATTTTAAAAAAAAAAGAGAAATAATAAACTAATTTAATTTGTTGGTTTAAAAAAAAAATCTAGTGGTGGGGTCATTAGTTTTTAATCCCTTGTACAAACACAAACACACATTCACATTTTCTTTCTTTCAATTAAAACAACCCCTCCTTTGTACTCTCTCTCTCTCCCCGTAACCTTTCTTTCCCTCTCCCCAAATTCTTCAGCTACCCAATTATCATCCCCCATTCCACCTTTCTTTTTCATTTTTGTCACCATCATTCCTCTAATTCTCATCAAATGTGCTACAATTAGTGTGAAGTTCATGCTTGAGTGAGAAGTGGAAATACCCAATCATGGAGGGTTTGATTTTTTGGTGTTCCTTGAGGTAAAATTGTATGATTCATATAATGTATAAGTGATATCTAGCTTTGATGAGTAATAGAAACTAGTATAGATAGTATAATTTAGATTTTCATAGGTTACTTGTAAACCCTAAGTCTAGAAAATTGGGGGTTTTACCAAATTATTCTATCTATTGTTAATTAGTCTCAAATAGGTTTTCTCAAGAGTTATAATGATTGTATAATGTTCAGATTCGGTGGAAATCGCTCTGGTGACCGTTCCGGAAGGCATTGCTAGGAACGGACTTGAATCTCATAGTTGTGAGTAGCTACCTTGTGACAAGTTTTCTAAGTTATAATTTTATTTATGGAAGAAACAACTTATATTTTGTTTGGAAAAAATAAAAGTATTTCATTTCATTCAAAATATATTATTGGCTTTTAAATAATAAAGACGAGATTTTAATGGTTATGCAAAGTAATGAGAATGAATAATTTTTACAAGATTTATGTGATAATGTGAATGAAATTTTATATGATATCAATGTTATGAAAGTTTTGATCATATGAATTGATTTTAGCAATAAATCATTTTAAAACTATGTTTTGATTTTCTATTGGAAACTTCCTATCTGTTTGTTGCAACGAAGAGATAATGCAGCCTATGAGTAACATGCTCATAGTAAATTATAGATAATCTCTGTTTACTGCAACGAAGAGATAATGCAGCCTATGAACTAAATTGCTCATAGTAAATTAGAGATAATGTGGCCAGAGATAATTATCGTTCGCCACAACGAAGAGATAATGTGGTCTATGTGCACATAGTGAAACATAGAGTTAGTGATACGAAACTTTAAGTCAAGAAATGCGAAACACTTACTTTCATGAAAATCTCAAAGTTTACAAAAGAGTTTTAACATAAAACCTATATCTAATTTATAAAGTTAGTTTTATTTCATATAATTTTTTTATACTCTTTATTTTTTTTTGTTCGTGCGAATTATTGTTTTGTTTCTCCTTCCCGTCTACTTGGTATTTTATGCTCTCACTGAGTCTGTGTGACTCACCACCCCCCCCCCCCCCCCCTTTTCTTTCATTTTTTTTTTCAGATTCACAAGTTGTGGGATTGATCTCTTCAGATAATTATAGATACACCGAAGCGTTCACTTGTTTTGGTAGGCCTCTATATCTTTAGTAGTGGCCATTATGTAGTGACTTCAGTTTGATGCAGCTATGTTGGTTAGAATACGTCAATATTTTGGGCTCTATGTAGTATAATGTGAAGTGTCACTTTTATGTAGCTACCGTCTTTTTGAAGATATGAAAACAATGGAATATGAGTAATGTAAATAATGTTGGATGATATTTTGCTGTGAATATAAAACAGGGATATGTAAATATTTTGGAAATGTTGGAAAAAAAAACAAAGGAAACTCTGCCGAATTTTTGGTAGATCGTGTATTAGTAAAAGTATGTATATTTTATGTTAGGCTTGCCCGACTTAGATATTGTTTAAGGAATATTAGTCTGTGCACCGGTCATGGCCGTAAATAGGGTCATGAAAAAGTTGGTATCAGAGCCCGGTTAGTAGGTCTTATAGCTGCATTGTCTGGAATTTGTTATAGAATTTTGTTTGTAATTTGTGTACCAGGGCACAACTTACAACCAAGAAGCTATGAGAGTCCGTTATCATACTCAAGTCATTTATTTAGGTCCTTGTAATCTACTAGAAGGGTGGCTCCTAATGAGGCACCCACTCAACCTCAACCAGAAGCCTCTAGAATTCGCAGGCGTGGTCGACGTTGTGGTCGAGTGAGACGAGGAGGGCCTAGTGTTATCCCTGAGGTTGAGGTCCCTAGAGCTAGACGTGGAAACCCCATGCTAGTTCAATTAGCGGCTGATGTGCAAAATGTTCAACAAGTAGTTCAATTAACTGTTATTTTCAAAGTCCAATACATCATTAAATATTGTTTTACCTGTAAATTGTTGTATCAAAAGTAGTAAAAGTATTTGTTGTCTTGATTTATGTAAAAATCAAAATTTGACAATTAAAAAAGAAGAGAGGGAGTAATATATTAGTTGTTATGTTAATATTTGGTTGGGTTAAATAAGTAAATGGTCCCCCTAAATATACCAACATTTGATTTTAGTCCCCCTAAAATATTTCTTAGGCTTTTGGTCCCTTCAAAATTTTTCATCAATGAAATTAGTCTCTACTTTTTAGTTAACTCATGTCTAAACTTCATATTTTTTAATGAAATTTTCCATATATGGGTAGAAAATTATGATAATATTTTCCAAAAAAAATTAGATTTTTTTAATAAAACATGAATTTAATATGAATTTTTTAGCACCAAAAACATAAAAATTCGTATTTAATTCATGTTTTGTTAAAAAATTCCAATTTTTTTGGGGAGAGATTATCATAATATTCTATCCATTTCTGGAAAACTTCATTAAAAATTATGAAGGTTAGGCATGAGTTGACCAACAAGTAAGGACTAATTTCATGGATATAAAATTTTGGAGGGATCAAAAGCCTAAAGAGGGGGACTAAAATCAAATGTTGGTATATTTAGAAGGATCATTTACTTATTTAACCCTATTTGGTTTATACTCAGGTACTTTAACACCTTCTACCTTTAACTCAAACTAGACTTTCAACCCGTGCGACGCACGGGTTCTATCGACTGTAATAGAGATCAATAAGTTATAGTATATATTTATTGATGTTAAATAATTTATAGGAAAAATATTGACCTTATAGGACTTAATTTAATAGGATTTTATGATGCACCCGTGAGACGCACGGGTGAGTTATATGATCTTTCATCGAAATTATTGGCCTTTAAACCAGTATACCAGTTCCATACAAACAACTTGAAGGTGCATTAATATTGGTGAGGAATACATCAAAGCAATTTTATTGTGTATAATTCTTTCGGGAGTTGTTTATAGCAAGTGAAATACAATATGTGGATGTGCCACTGTCAACATGTTGCACCATGCAGAGTCCTTAAACTTGTGATATACTTTTTTTTATGAACAAACTTCTGATATACTATTTCTTGGATGAAAAGAATATTATACATAGGTGTTTGTGAAAATTACACACTGCTATGTAGCTTGAATCTTTTATAAAGAGATAAGCTCTAGTGTATTAAGATGATGATTGTATATGATTCTTAAAAAAACAAAACGATGCTTGTATGAGTTCATTTATGTACTACCTTTCCACTTGTAACATTTTGTATGCTATATATGAGTAGTGGAATCTTGCTCTTCTTCAATTAAAAACTTCATTCAAGAACTCTCAAAAGTTTATGCAATGCAGTGCATTGTCAAATAAAAAATAAACAAAAATGAAAGGCACCAAGTTAAAATCCAGTACATTGTCAAACCACACCAACCGACCCTGAAAATCCAGCATGGCACGCATACAAACAGGCAGCCAAAACATAAATTAAAAATCTGTATTCATTACCAAAGCACCTGTTGACCAAATCATTGCTATGTTGCCGCTGCAGTACTGTACCACCAGGAAACTCTAGTGTACCACATTGTAAGCTTCATTGCATTCTTCATTTCCTTCCCTTTCTCTCAACCATGGAAAGATTATACCTCCATCTCAATAAATCTCAAACAAAGTTGTGTGTGCTCCAGTCCTTTTTGTTGTTGATACATCTGCAATTACTGATAGAGTTTGATTGTAGGGGAGAAAATTGAAAAACACATTAAAATGATAGAAAATTGGGGCAAGAAAATTGTAGATGATAGAAAAACACATTAAAATGATTGAAAGCAAAACACATTGAAAAATCAAAATGAACTAAATTTGATATTTGTTTACTTGGAAAATATCACAGACAAAAATTGGAAACAAAAAAGTCTGAGCAGAAAATTCAAAAACCAAATTAAGATTGTTAACAAAAAACAAATATAAAAAGCTCAAAATATTAGTGTAACTACATATACTTTGGTTGGTTGAAGAGTCTCTCCGGGATTTTACCACATATCCCAGACCATCCCTATGTGCTCCATCCAAACATAGATCCCTCCGTGATTGAAAATATAGTTGATTAATAAAAACAAATCTTTCTTGGCTTACCCGATATATATAATTTTACCTTTAATAAAACATTTTTAGCAACAAATATAAATCAATTTTTCTTCCAACCAACCATAAACACAGAAAATTTATCTAGTTGATTAATAAAAACAATTTTATCTTGGCTTACCCAATATGAATTGCAGTGTAAGATCTGAACCGTCAGGAAGCCTGGATATGTTGATGTCGTGCAAGTTGGAGAAAATTAGTTGTGGCGGCAATGCAACTCAATTTTCCGGTGCCGGAACTCCGGCGGAAAATGAAATGAGAAGTAGAGAGCATAACATTCGTTAGAAAAATAAGACTTTTCTTCTTTTGAAATTGGCCAATCGATGAATGAATAGTGTGTAGCGGGCAATGTTAGTTGAATCAAATTTTATTTAAAGAGAATGTTGAAATCCTAATTAAAACAACAATCATAAAACGATAAAACTTAAAAAGTCACGCCTTTTATTCATTCCTCAGGTGAATGAGATCCACATGTCCCTATAGATAGTGGAAGAAAAAACGGAAAAACATGAAAGAATCTCAATTAGAAATAAGTATTAAAAATCAAGCAAAAGATTGTGTATTTAAGTGTGAAATATCTATATGTCAAACCTTTGAAATTAGAAATTCAACAAATAAGGGTCCTAAATTATATTCCTCTTGCTGCTTCTCTTGCCGTCTAAATTCATACCAAAACTGAAAAAATTAAGGAAAGGATTCAATAAAATTCAAAAGAAAGGACAGAAGCTAAAACCTTGTAGCTAAGAAAGGAAGTGAAGAAATTAGACCTATTAATGTGTTAATGGCATTGGCAGTGCTACTAATTGAAATACTCTTAGTGGTCGGCTGATTGAAGAGATGCTTGGATGAAACAAAATTTCAATATAGGAACCAACAATCATCTTTTCCTTCCTCTTCTAGATGGTCTGCCATTGTGTATTGGAAGGGTACATATCACATCAGAGTTGGAAGGGGCATGTTTCATTGGAAATTAGATGCACAATTGATGCTTTGTTGTTAGCCACATTTTCAATGAGTGGGGGAGATTTATTGCCGACTGAGGAGAATGGTTTAGCATAGGAAAATGAAAGGGTGGGTGTATGGGGAAGTGAAGCCTCATAATTGTTTGTTGGAAGATAGAGGGGGATAGTTATGATTGGAAGAGGGAGAAAGAGACTTGCGATATGTGTTGGATGAGGGAGGGGGGCAGAGTTCTGATAATTAATGCAGCAAAGTGGGAGGGACAATGAGTTATGGAAAACCAATTTGATTCATAGTGATGTGTGTACATAATAACGATTGGGGAGTTCGAAAAACTTGTTTGAGAATAGACGTATTATTGAGGGATATGGAAGGTCAGAATAAATGGTTTGGGATGAGTGGGAAGTTGGCAAGTAACGACGCATTTAATGTAAGCTTAGGAGGGAAATTTTTTGCTGATTAGGGTTTTGTGACAGCATGGCATCTTAAGCTTTTATAATAAGGGATTAATTGAGTTATCCAGCCCTATAATGACTTTAATTTCTTTACATTATTTTACCGGTACCTACATATGTATATGTGTATGTGTGAGTGTTTCATAATAAATTAACAAGGCATATTGGTACCAAAAACAAAAATTAACAAGGCGTAAAACATCTAACCGTCGTAGAAGATCCACTTGACAGGTCTTTTGGTGAGAACATCTTCATAGTACCAAATAAAACCGACTTTCTCCCAGACATTACACAGAAAATTGTCGGCATATTGTTGACCCAAATAGTTAGCACCATCAAGCCAATTGGGTCGTGGAATACCAACATCATATTGAGTCACTTTGCAAGTGTGGTTGAAAGGGTCGAGAGTGTAGAGAAAGGTGGTGCCATTGTTCCATTCAAGGTCGTATTTGAGAACATCAAGCTGATACTGGATAATGTTGAAGTTGCGTCCATTGGGCCAATCGTACCATAAGTCGGTTTTTCTAAGAGAGCCGCTTCTGTTGAGGAATAGGACTGAGTGGAACTGTTCCGGCCACGGCGCCGGAATTGGGTCCTCTGCGGTCGAAGTTGCGAGATGGAGGAAGAGGAAGAGACACAGAAAGAAACAAATGCGTTCTTCTGTGGCATTGGCCATTGCTTTGCTGATTTCGGAAGGTATGAACTATGAACAGTCTCAGTATGAACGACGTGGATAAGGTTTTTTAAGTGCGTGGAACATTTTAATTAATGTTTCTCAACCTTTACTTTTGGCAGGGTGAATAAAACCCGTTACTTCCCATCAAGCTATGGACATTGGATAGCAATTTATTGGCAGCTTCTTACAAAATAACGTACATCTTCGTTTTGATAGCTCAACCAATAAAAACTACGTGTTTGACTTAGAGTAATATTCGGATGGACTTGAAATAGTATTTGGATAAGTGATCTTTAGGATAGTTTCTCCGAAAGTATGCGAGTAAAAACAAAGCATATTAAAAAGACTCATGTTGGTTTATAAGGTAAATAGACAATTCTAAAGGTAGTATGAAGTGTTACACTTGAATTCTAGTAGTTGCATAGCCCTTTGTGTTTTTTTTTTAATATTGAAAATAGATGAATGAAGTAATTATTTGTAAAAAAAAGTTATTATTATTAGGATTTAAAATGGGTTGTTTATTTCAGAGGAGTCAGGTCATTATTATTACAAGGGTTAATTATGTTTTTCGTCCTCATAAAATTAGCGAGTTTTGATTGTCGTCCCTATAAAAAAAATCCAACGTTTTCGTCCCTACTTAATTTCTCCGTTACTATTTTCGTCCCTCAAGTTAAGTCAACTAACTGTTGACTGACGGAATGCCACCTCATGCCACATCAGCATTAAATAAAATAAAATAAAACGGATTTTTCTATTTTTTTCGTTTTTAATAAAAAAAACATAAATTGTGTTTTCTGATTTAAAAATGTTTGATATAAATTGTGGGTGAAAGCAGAAAACCCTAGATCTGAAATAGAAACCAGTCTTGTTCATTCTCATCCTGCAACAAAATCATCCAAATTTCCATTCTCCACCCTAGATTGAAGCTTCTGAAGACAATGTTTTCACGTGTATCGTCGGATCGAAGGTTGGAGATCGTAAAAGTGGTCCCTGTTTGAAGGTCAGTTTTCATGGTACATGGATTTGATGATGGATTTGTTGTTGCTGGGAGTGAAGTTCAAATGGAAGCTGATCTGAACACAGAAAATGAGGTGCGGTCTCTAATTCCATCTGAAATTGCAGGAGCTGATGAGCAGGATGTGGAACATGTAATTCCATATGAAATTGTTGAAATGAATAAGTTGGAGGAGGAATATACAACTGACGAGCTTGACAACGCATCTAACAGTGAATCTGAAATTGATAAGCCAAAGTTTGCAAAGTTTAGAGCTGATGAGGAAATGACTAAGACATTAGAGCTTCTGTCAATTTTGTGCTACTATGGGTTTAGTGCTACTATGGCCATTACTAATGCAGAGGCTATTCTTTTTTTTTTTTTTGAAGGAATGCAGAGGCTATTCTGTCAATTTTGTGCGAGCCTATTCCAAATTCTGTCAATTTTGTCAATTACTTAATGTTAACATAACAGAATAAGGATGGGATCAAGTTTTTTTTAATGAAAAAACGAAAAATAGAAAGAAAAAAAACTGATTTTTTATTTATTTAATGCTGATGTGGCATGAATAGGTGACATTCACGTCCTTTAAAAGTCCACGTGTCACAGCCAAGTGGCATTCCGTTAGTCAACAGTTAGTTGACTTAACTTGAGGGCTGAAAACAGTAACGGAGAAATTAAGTAGGGACGAAAACGTTGGATTTTTTTTACAGGGACGAAAACTAAAACTCGCTAATTTTATGAGGACGAAAAACATATTTAACCCTTATTACAAACACGGTCTTATCTTGTATAAACTCATCTTTATTGAACTTGTACCTCATTAAATTAAGTCAAACCTAAAAATTGGTCGATCTCATGAAAATAATCGCATGCACAATCCATCCTCCAAACACCACTAAATTTTGGTGAATCAACAATGAAAATAATCAACCATTAAGTTGCTGTGTTATTTTAATCTTATAAAATAACACCTCAAATCCGTAGGTTTGAATAGTGAATTAGTAACCCCTTAGAGCATCTATATTCATGTCACTCATATGAGTGGTATAAATGGATCTTACATAATACATTATATTACTTCACATTTTTTAATTATTTAAATCACTCAACTACATTTTTTAAATATTCATATCACCCATCAAAAACTATAAAATAGGTCCCACCAAACCACACAATATATCCTAATTCATATTTGCAATACAATTTTATATAAATTTTTATGTCCAAAGAGTAGAAAAGATACGGTGCCATACAGAGGCACGATGCAAATGAAGTCTCAGTGCCTAATTTTCTACAAACTCATCAATTTCAAACATACACAAAATGTATTTTTTTACTTTGCGGTGAAGTTTACCTAACTCGTTAGTCATTGAACGCTTCATATTGGTCTCGTCTTGGCTCTGTTGTGATACTGCATTGAATTAATAAAACCATTCCTTGCAGTAACAATGATACCCTTGATTTATTAGTTCTATTGGTGTATGAGATCAACTGTTAGAAAAGGAAAAGAATCCAGAGTCAACCGTTTTAAGCTACAGCATATATGATACAATACAACCACCAGCAATAGGTATATAATAGATAATACAGAACAAAGGTTCGCTGAAAGCGAAACCGCAATCTTCTACTTTTCACTCTTTTTCTTTCTAGTAGCTACTAGTCTAAAACAAACCTTCAAGTTGTTGTTACTAGGCCCTTATTTATAGTAACAAAGATGGTATACAAGAATTCAATTTATTGTTACAAAGATAATATCATTTATACCCAAGCTACTGATTCCCAGCACTCGGGCCTCCCCGAAATTTCTGGATATCGTCCCAGCCTCTTACCCATGGTTGCCCAGGTGTTGCTCTTGTTTCAGGAGAAGAATGGCTATCAAGATTCTTCATAACTCCTTCCCGCACTGCAGTAAAGACCTAAGCAACAAACAACTGGCATCAGCATTGTACGCTCAATAATATTGGAATTTCATTTCATTATTGAAATGAGACTCACAGGGTTAATGCTGATTGATTCTGGGGGTTGCTCCTGCCCAGATAACCATTTCCATAAATCTGGATTCTCCTGCATAACATAACAAAAGTAGGAATTTGAAGTTAACATAGACTCAAATAAAGATATATGTCTCTCTCAAAGTTAAGCAACTAGTTGCTAACACATTTCTGTTTCCCATCAAGACATACAAAATTAATCCCGTGACAAAACAACCACTATCTACATTCGTCACACACAACCCTTATCATTTAGAGACTTAGGACCTAGTTTGGATCTTAAAGGTGTAAAAAGTAGGTAGGTTCCAGAGGCAGTAAATTAGAATGTTTCTCACCAACAAGCAAAATGCAAATCACCATTTCATACTTTACTCTGGACAAAGTGTTTTTGATTTTGGGTGATCCGATTATGGGTAGTTTTCGAGCTTGGCCATTTTCCTATTGACTGCCTTATGGATTTGCCGTCTAGATTCTAGTGGGCCGATCGCTTTTGCTTCGAGATCGGTAGTTAGTGTCTAGTTTCAAGTTTTTGGGCTGGTTATGGTGTCTTCTCCAATGGACCGGGAGTTGAGAAGTGCCTTAGTGATTTGTTTCTGAAGTTTGATGGACCAATCACTTTTGCTTCGAGATCGGGAGTCAGTTTCTAGATTCATCGTTTTGGGCTTGTTATGGTGTCTTCTCCGGCGGACCAAGGGTCGATTGGTGGTGGAATCTGAATAAGTGTTGGAATAAGTGGTTTTTCGAGTGATAATTTGGGCTCAGTTGTGGAAAAGAAGGTGAGGTGTTGTTATAGGGGTTTGGTTGGTTTGTTGGATTTTTGGAGGGATTTTGATGCGAGTAGCGGGTGATAGCCTGATAGGTGTTTGGATCTTGTTTTTGTGATCACTCATAATGGAGTTTGAGGATATGACTCAGTTGTTGTGTGGGGGTTTGTCTTTGATGTTGGTGTTGGTTTTAGTGGTTCGTTTGTATTGGTTTTGGTGGTAGCCCTTCGTTGGATGGTGACTTTATTTGTGTTTTTGATGTCCGAGGTGTATGAGTTTTCTTTGGGGTGTTCCACCTATATAAGACGCACTTTGTTTGTAGTTTCTATCTTGCTGGTCTCTGTTTGTCTTGCAGAGACTTCGTTATTAATAAACTTTGCCATTAAAAAAACTTCACAATGTACAAAGAAAGATACAAAACTTTTCACTAACAAGATTCCAAATACAATTGTGCCCTCTTAGAGTAGATGCCATAGTTCTAAATTGTTGTATGCATGCTGCAATTGTGGCCGCAGTTTTCCGCAATATCAAGGATTGTAACGTGACAATAACGGCGACGCAGCTATAATTTAGAACTAAGATAGATGGAGCAATGGCTAACAGGCAAAATAACCAAACTGAAGAATTTGTGCATTGGGGGAAAAATTGGGAGCGTTGCACAGATGAAATAATTGAATGAAGTCCTTTTGCATACACATACAGGTATATATTGTTTAAGCCAAGGTCCTAAGGTTTGAATTTTCTGGATAGTATTGCCATGATTCAAAATATCAAGCTCATCAACATTATAAACCAAGCAGGCAAACAACATCTCAATTCCATCCCCCTAGCCCATTGTACATGGAGTTAGCTTCATCCCCCAAAACCAGGTCGATAACACATTTGATGCTTATTTGGGATTTACTTCTTTGAGCTTATCTCCTACTATGTAGGCTTGTGAGAGTGTTTGGGAGAGCTTATGGAAACAACTTATGACATTTTCATAATCAACTTTCAACTAATTTTCATAAGCTTTCTAGGATAGCTTCTGAAACAGTCTATAACATAAACATATATAAAAAAAATATAAGTTGCCTTTATTTTTTATCTTTTTTGACAGAAGTAGGGTTTGTTTGGATTCGCTTATTTGAGCTCATAGTTTTGATAGAAAAGCTTGTGACAATTTTCACAAGTTTTTTCAGCTTATTATCATAAGTTCTCTAATATAGCTTATAAAAACAAGTTATAGTTCCTGAGTAATATTTACATAATCCTGCAATGAATACCTAGCATTTTAGATTCATTTATAATGAGAAAAGGGGAAAAGAAAAGAAAAAAGTACCACGTCGAGGAGAAGAATGAGAGATCGAATATGATTTTCATCGAGGGAGTGAATATTGTTCTGTACCCATTTTCCGAGAATCAAATCGAGTTCGAGAAACCCTCGCTGCTTGCTTCTATACAATAACCTATTATTAGTAGTAGTAACACAAGTGAGGTTTATTTATTTATTTATCATCATAAAGAGAGAGAGAGAGAGAGAAGCAACCTGTTGAACAAGGTTCTTTTGGATTCTTCATTGGATAAATCGATGTGAAGCAAGTTGTTATCAGAACCAGTGTGAGAAGTGAAAGGGGAAATCTTATGATATCCAAAAACAGGCCTGAGAAGTGTGGTTGATTGCGGCGGGGAAGAATTGAGGACTCTTCTGTTAACGCTTACTGCAATTCTTTTCGCAAGTAGAGAAGCCATTTCGATTTCGTTAATCTCTCTCGACTGCACTATTATGCCTTTCTGCCTTTCTTCTGCTACCGTGGCTTATTTCTCCAACGCAAATTCTATTCTTTGCCCACGTCACAAACAAGGAACTCAACTTCATCATTACTCCAAAAATATATCCGGTCACATTGATTTTTTATAATTATAAATTATTTTATTGCGAGAAAATGATCCATTAAAAGAGATATAGAGACAAAGTTTCTAGGGTTAAATATGTTTTTGGTCCCTGTAAAATTGAGATATTTTAAGTTTAATCCTTACTTAATTTTAATAGTTCTTTTAATCCCTAAAAAAAATTTCGGCACTCAGTATTAGTCTCTACTCAATTCAAATTTGTTTAATTTATGCTTAAACTCTTAAGTTTTTGAACAATTTTTTGCAGACGTATTAAGAACATTAATAAAAGTTCCTCCGCAAAAAATTATCTCAAAATTTGATTTCTACGTTCAGATTTTGTTACTTTTATCTTTAACTTTTGTCGGTTTAAAAAATTCATATCTAATTCTTTTCATGTTAAAAAATTCTAAATTTTTGTAAATGAGCCTTTCATAGTGTTCTAAACTTAGTCTCAAAAAAATCGTTCAAATATTTAAGAGTTTAAGGATAATTAAACAAACTTTGTTTTAGCAGGGACTAAAATTATAAGTAAATTTTTTTATAGGGACTAAAAAAACCTATTAAATTTAAGTAAGGACTAAACTTAGAAGTTCCCGATTTTATAGGGACCAAAAACATATTTAACTCAAGTTTCTATTAAAAAAAGGTGACTACTAGGGTACCTATAGAAGAATGATGAGTAATTTACTCCAACCAATAAACATTAGCCACATAACCACATTTTTAAGTGGTATCCATGAATTATCTTGACCCGTCAATAAATTGCTCATTTTTATTAGTTGTTGGATAAATTATCCACTATTCTTTAAAGGTAATCTAGGAAGAATAAAAAAAAACACAAAGTTACTAATATCGTCAAACTCTAAATCACTTTTTAAATGGAACCTCGTCCCTCGCCTTTTAATTTTCTTAATAAATAAAGAGCTATGTCTATTTGTGCAACATTATTGAGACAACTTATATCCTTCTAAAAAAAGTGGGTGTGCGTGAAAATCGAGGTTGGGAAAAATATTAAAAAAAACAAAACCGTATGCATGCGTAAGAAAATATGTTGTTGGTTGTCATATGAGTTATTCATAAATCATTTTCGAAAAATAAATAAATTCTGATTATTGTCAAAAAAAATTGATTATTATTGTTTTTCATCGAAATTCATATATATTTCTTAAAGTAAGTTTATTTGAATTAACTTTGAAAATGCAGTATTGTTAAAACTTGCAACATATTATGTAGTTTTAAAGAACTCGAAAGATTAATATCATATGTGAAAAGATATTCGTATTGCACCAAATTGATCCCCTCTATTTGTAAGACTATATTACATTTATTAAGAAAACAATATGTTCTTAAATTAATTTCTACAAAAATAACTCATTAAAAATATGTCTCAAAAGCATGATACATAATAACAACAACATTCAACATGAAAGTGCCTTAAATAATCTCATGTGTGTCGCACTGAAAAAGTGTAGACCCATTCACACAAATAAACTACTGAGTTATATTTTCAAATTTTCTTTCCTTTGCAATATGCAAAGTTGATTCTAATTTGATTTTTCAAGTCCCTATCCCAACCTTCTTAGAAGTTTATTTCTCTTCTCTCAGCAAAAAACATTCCTGTAATTGCTTGTTCAGGAATAAGGGAAAGCCAAACTCCAGTATCAGCACCATCCTCAACTGAGACACTTCCTGCATAACCTGTTAGAGCTGTTTTAACCCAACCAGGACAATAACAGTTAATAAAAATCTTTTCACCATCAGGTCTATCAGAAAGTTTCTTTGCCATAAATCTTGTATATGCATTAACAGCTAGTTTCGACAACGAGTAGTCGGTAAATGTTCGAGGCCATCCTCCCGATTTCCAAGTTCCATCCTCTACTTGATGTAGAAAATTAGTCACAACACCATCAATAAGTTCCTCTGAAAGATTATCCACATTGCTTAATTGCTCTCTCAAATCATCATTCTCCAATCTCTGAAACATTATTCATAATTATCATATCATTGTAATTGTTTAAGTTTAATCATAGTTAATTCTAAAGTTGCAGATATGATTGGTTATGATACGCTAACGGTATAAAACTTTTTAAATTGACCGTGTGACATAATTAAACTCGTGTATATAGATAGTACTTACATTTCGTCTTCCATTTAGTCGACCTAGACGCGAGCTGACATTTACAATACGGCCACCAGCAGCAGACGCCTTCATTAATGGAATCATAGCTTCAATCATACGTTTGGTTCCAAAATAATTTGTTTCAATAACCTTATGAGCATTTTCAACTGAATTATCAGACCCAAAATTGAAATTAACACCTGCATTGTTTACCTGCAAATATATTGTTTAGATACATATGCAGACATTTAATTTAATTGAGTTATCTTGCAACTAGATTATAAGAAAGAAAGGTAGAAATTAACCATATTTGCTTAATAAACTTGCCAGAATATTTAAGCCACCATAGTTTTCCTTTAACCACTCAGAGAATTGGGTGATGGATGAAGAATCTAATACATCAAGTTGATGACATGCCACATCGAGACCACCTTCTTGCAAGACCTTAATTGATTCAACGCCAACACTAGCATCTCTTGTTGTTAATATTACAGTTACTCCATGATCAGCAAGTTGTCTTGAAATTTCAAACCCAATTCCTCTATTTCCACCAGTAACCACAGCAATTGTTTCCTTAGACCACCACCTATTAAATTTAACACATGCTAGTTAGAAATATACTAGTATTCATTAATTCCATCAATTAAGGATTGTTAATTATTGATTCAAAAATCAATGCCAATATATGCTTAATTATATAGTTTTTAGCGTTTCTGCATTTCCAATTTGACTCCAAAACCTCTTATTAAACTATGTGATCCGGTTCAACTCATCCAAGCACTATTGGATAGTTGAATTATATTTAAACTCACACAAATTACACCTAATTATAAAATGAAAGAACATATAGCTAGAAATTAAATGCAACCTCTGGTGATCAGAATAAGGAATGGTCCTCAAAAGCGATATCTCTTGCGATTTCTTATCTTTTTTCTCTTTTGATTTTTCTTTGTGCCCCATTTCTTTCAATCTCTTTGAGGAATATATTAATTTAGCACCAATGACCTCTGCAATTTGGAATGATAGAAGATAGAAGAGTGTGAAAGTTGGAAGTGCATAGGAACAAATGTATTGTCACACATGAAAATGTATGCCACGTTGTTGGTCTAAGCACTAATGTTGGCCATTTGGTCAAATGTGCAGAACTAGACTTCAGGCTAACTTTTGTTCGGCATACTTTAAGGAAAAGTTATTGTATGTTCTTATTGTTGGAGGATTTATTTCATCAAAAGAACTAGGACAATCCAGTCAAAAAAAATAAATAAATAGGGCCATTGTTTGCAACTTCCCATGTAAACTCTGCCGTCAACTCTATTAACATGAATCTTCTAAAAATTCGAAGGTTGAATAGTTACCCCAAAAAAAAAAATCAAAGGCTGTATATTATATGTAAATGTGTTGTTTGAAAAAGAATGTTTTTATATGTGTTGTTTGGACAAATAACTTTAAATATAACGTGTTACTATTAAAGAGCTTATAATCTTGCCAAAAAAAAACTTAAAAGCTTATAAAAAAAATTAAAAATATATTATATGAACACCATCATATGTTTTTTTGTCAAAACAAAATGAACACATCATAGAGATATTTTTATAAGCTCTTTTAAACACTTATGTAAGTGTTCTTGTCCTAAAATAAACTCTTCAGACTCCTCTTTTGTCCTTCATTAATTTTTGGATTTTGATAAATAATTATAAGAGAGCGAGCAGTTTCAAAAAAGCAATAAATCAAAATATTTTTGTTTACTACCCATTTTTTTTAAAAGAATAATGCATCTGATATATATATTAAAAATATTAGGTGAGTTAGATCTTAAAAGCTCGCCAAAGTTAAGAGAAAGTCTCAGCGTTCAAAAATACTTACAAAAATACATGGTCTATCAACGAGTTCCTCATATCGATGAATTAACTGATTTTAATTATTTTTATGTTTTCATTATTCAATAAATAAAAAAAATTCATGTATAGTAAATTCAAATTATCATTGTTAAGGTAATAAAGCTGGTTGATCGTCTGTGTAAGCTTAACTTAGTTAGTATGGACAATGCATAATATATGCGGTGGTTGGGGTTCAAACCTTGGACAATTCACTTATTCACCTTAAAGTCAATTTCTAACCACTAGGCTAATTAGCAAAAAAAAAGTTGGTCGGTCATTGTCTTCGTGAGCTTAGCTCAGTTGTTAGGGACATTGCATTATATATCCATGAATTGCGGTTTGAACCTCGAATTGTCTACTTATTCACTTTAAAAATTTGAATTTCTAAGCATTAGACCAGAAAAAAATTAGTCAGTCATTTATATTTAAGTATCTTGACACAATCTTCTACTATCTCTGCCTATATTATTAAAAAAAATGTCAACTCAAATATAAAAATAAATCTATGACAGACTACATATCCGACCCAAAACCCTTGGTTTTTTTTAACCCTCATAGGTTGACATAGTGGTGAGGACTTGAGACATAGCAGTGTGCTCCTTTCTAGGTCGAAGTTCGAATTCTCCATGTGCCATCAATTTCTGTGTTGGAACACTCCATGTAGAGATTTGTTCATGCTTCAATTGACTCCTGCTAGTGAACGATGGAATTGGTCCCCCGATTTTTTTAGTGATTAAGCTTTATTCTAAGTTTTAAAAAAAAAACCTTTATTTTTTTTTACAAAATCAACCTAAAACATAAGTTTGCAAAATTTTGTTCCTTTTTAAACCAAAGTTATCATCCGAGCGCAAAAAAGGACATCTCCGCGAATATTAATCATTTGAGGTAACATATCTATATTCATTTCAAGGTTGACTTTTTTAACAAATATTTTTTTATACACACCAATCAATGATCGAACTCTAGAATAAATAGTTAAGAAATCGAAGTATCAACCGTAGTCTAGTCTATTCCCACGTTTAATAGAGACTAGAGAGGAATATCCGATGATAATATACCTCTTCTTCTCTTATCTAGCGGTTACCAAAAAGGGACAGCACAATCACAATAAAATATTTCCTTAATTAAATCAGAAAAGCACTTTCCATACTCCCTCGATCACAATGTGAACCTCTCTCCCCTCTTAATTACTCTCATTTTCTTTCTACGGTAACTCCGCATCAAACATAACGTAACGCAATGCCTTATTTTATTTTTAATTTTTAATATATAAATCAAACATTACTAGTAATTGATTTTTCATATAGAAACCGTAATCACCACCTCTCTTCAATTTCAGGTACCTTCTTCTTCTCTTAAATTACGCTTCACTGTTCTTAGTCTAATCAAATTCACTTTTGATCTTATTATTTTATTATTCTTCTCTCCTTTGACTTATTTTTTCATTCAATGTTACTATTTTTTTTCTTAACTTGCGGCGGTTTTATAACTTCAAGATTTTGACCCATATAACCCCACATTTTTTCTCTCTTCAGATCTAAAATCTTTCACTTCTTCAAATTCAAATGCTTCACTGGGTTTTCAAAATTCCCAAATTTTGAAACCCCGAACACAACAAAAAAAACATGTCTGGGGCCATAGACATGGACCACGCGGGTTTCTCCAAACCCAAATCATCTCCGGCGACTTCTCCGACCACCGATCACGGCCGTGGTAAAAAACCCGGTTCAATTTCAATGGATCATGTTCTGTTGGCTTTGCGTGAGACTAAAGAAGAAAGGGATGTTCGTATTCGGAGTTTATTCAATTTCTTTGATGCTACTAATAAAGGGTATTTGGATTATGCTCACATTGAAGCAGGGTTATCTGCACTTCAGATACCACCTGAATATAAATATGCCAAGGAGCTTTTTAAGATTTGTGATGCTGATAGAGATGGGAGAATTGATTATCATGATTTTAGACGGTATATGGATGATAAAGAACTTGAACTTTATAGAATTTTTCAAGCTATTGATGTTGAACATAATGGTTGTATTCTTCCTGAAGAACTTTGGGATGCTCTTGTCAAGGCTGGTATTCTTTTAGCCCCTCTTGTTAATTATGTCACTTACTTTTTAATTTTGCTTTTTCATATGACCTATGAAGCAGATACACTGGACATGACACCGACACATCACACCAGTAGTAATTTAAAAAAATGGCATAATTGAAGTAATCACATGTGTCAATGTCCGTGATAGACATGGACACATGTCAGATACCAGACACGCCTTCGATCAGAAATGTCAGTGCTATAGATTTTATAACAAATAGGGAGGATAAGTATAATTATCACTATAGTAAACATTAATATTGGTTGGGAGTGGCGTTGCTGTCTCTTTCATCCATTGCATGCTTATTCCTTTTTTTATTTTTTAAATGTGATGTTAGTATGTTGTTGGTTGTTGGCTAGAGTTGTTACTTTTCCTTGAGTGGGACAAGAAATGTTGATATTTGATGTTGCTCTTTAACTTAAACTTGCATTGCCTTTGACTGTGGCTGCGGTAACTGTAACCTTGCTCGAAGAAACTTAGATTGTAGTTGTATATCAGGATTTGTAGATTCTATGCAACCTTTTCTAAATGAGATTGAGTTTCACAAAGGTTCCTTCTAAAATGGGAAAATATCTCATATGGTTTATGGTGGATTGATGCTTGAAATTGTTCGAAACTATACAACAACCGGTGCCGCCTGTCCATAAGTAGAAACTCATGGTATTACATGTACGTACAATTGAAACAGTGATCCAATCAGTGCCGGTTCAGTAAAAAACAAGGAAAATGAATATTAGAGCATCAAAACTCAACCTATATCCGGTTTCTCTTGTTTTTATTAAATTAATAACATCGATCAAGTCACTGCCTCTTCCGTACCTGGAGGACCATGAACTTCTACTTGAATGTGGTGACATTGATCAACGAGGAAGCTAAAAATGCACTGTTTGAGAGGTCATTCGTAGCCATAGTTATAGCTCATATATATCATGCATGAACAAATGTTGAGAGACTGCAGAGGTTCCGTAGACCGTAGTCATTCATAGCTTTAGTAAACCTTGTGAATGCATGTTTCTTTTGAGGATGTACACTTGTGTTGCTTAAAGAAAAAAATTCAAAAGAAATTTGTAAACAACTCTATGGATTTGTATGGTGCTTGGGTCGTGGGACTTGTGAAGGCCGATTTTACTTCAATCTTTGATGGTGGATTCTATATATGTTTACTTAATTACTTGCTTACTTTATCGTGTGGGATAATCTGTTCAGGCATTATTATTTATATACTAGGTCTTTAAGGTGGTATTCCCTTTTGTAGAAGATTTTTCCATTCCCTTGTTTCATTTTATCATCATAGTATTTATCATAACCAAAGTCAGCTTTGATGCTGCAGGGATTGAAATTGATGAGGTTGAACTTGCGCGCTTTGTTGAGCATGTTGATAAGGATAATAATGGAATTATTACTTTTGAAGAATGGAGAGATTTTCTTCTTCTTTATCCTCACGAAGCAACCCTTGAAAATATATATCAACATTGGGAGAGGGTGTGCCTTGTAGACATTGGAGAGCAAGCTGTCATTCCTGAAGGCATCAGCAAGCATGTGCACAGGAGCAGATATTTTATTGCTGGGGGAATAGCAGGAGCTGCTTCTCGCACAGCAACTGCTCCTCTTGATCGTCTAAAGGTGGTCTTACAAATTCAGACTGGACAGGCATCCATTATGCCAGCAGTAATGAAGATATGGCAACGAGATGGTTTATTAGGGTTTTTCCGAGGTAACGGGTTGAATGTTGTGAAGGTTGCACCTGAGAGCGCCATCAAGTTTTATGCTTATGAAATGCTGAAAAATGTAATTGGAGATAGTCAAGGGAACAAGTCAGATATTGGTACTGCTGGAAGACTTCTTGCAGGTGGTATGGCTGGTGCCATTGCACAGATTGCTATCTATCCATTGGATCTTATCAAAACTAGGTTACAGACTTGTGCTTCTGAAGGTGGAAGGGCTCCTAAGCTAGGAACACTTACAAAGGATATATGGATCCAAGAGGGACCCCGGGCTTTCTATAGAGGGCTTGTTCCATCTCTTCTTGGTATGATTCCTTATGCAGGCATTGATCTCACTGCTTATGACACCTTGAAAGATATATCCAAGAAATATATTATATCTGACAGTGGTATGATATTTCTGCCACTCTTCATCTCTTGAACTTATTTAATTCCGTTTGTACACCTTATATTCTTTTTGTTAAATTGACACTTCTAGCATCTTTAACCTTTTTATGCTCTTTTCTTTTTCATAGAACCTGGTCCTCTAGTACAACTTGGATGTGGGACAGTTTCGGGAGCTCTTGGAGCTACTTGTGTCTATCCACTGCAGGTTATTCGTACAAGGTATTGTTTTGTGCCATAAGTAATGTTTTTCTTTGCTCTTCTCGCCCCAAAGGCAAATTGTAAAGACCCAAATTTTCGAACGTTAATTACCGAAGTTCTTAGTGAAAAGACGAATAATTTTTTTTTTTAAAAATAATATCAGTAACGTAAAACTCATCGACTTGAAAATAAATCAATAAATAAGTTTCTCTTTGAATTTTCAAAATAGTAAATTAGAGTTGTCTTACATCAAAAATAAATCAATAAATAAGACACTTGGCCTTTTTCTACCCAAGATTAAACCTAGCTGGTCATAATTTTGGAAGTGCGTGGTGTGTCGTGGTCATATGAATAGGGAAGAAGTTGTATCTCCTACTTTCTAGTAATGAACATGAACGTGTTTCCTAACAAGTAACTAGCATAAAACTAGAAACAATTATAATAAAACTAAGTTAGTAACTTAATAAATGTCACCCATTTTTCCTACTCTAATATAATAAAGTAAATATTCATATAGTTTGCTAAAATAAGATAAAATAAAATAAGACATCAACTAAATAATTAGGAACGAGGATTTGACCATATAATAAATTAAAAAATTAGAAAAAAAAATTTCCTAAGGGAGATATAATATCCTCACTCAATAAATCACATCGATAAAATATTTTTACGTCAAATTATGATAAAATACTTTAGCATAAAAATAAAAATAAGATAAAATATTGGGATCTTACACAAATAATGTGTGTGGGATGATATCAGTTTTGTTCTTGATAGCTAGTTTTGTAATGGCCAACTTGCACTTTTATGTCCCTCAGTTATTTTAGGTTTCCCTTTGGTCCTTAAGTTTTTTTCGTTCCATTTTGATCCCTTAATTTACGAACGTTAGATGCTTTGGTCCTTCTTGCCTGGTTTCCATATTTGAGTCCGTCAAATGTTTGGCACTATGATTTGTTGATTAGGAGCCTCACTCAGCAAGAAGAAGAAGAAGAAGAAGAAGAAGGAAACACAAGAAATGGAAACATTTGACAGACTCAAATGGAAAACTGAAAGAAAGGACAAAAATCTACGTTTGTAACTTGGGACCAAAATGGAACAAAAAAAACTTAAGGGACCAAAGTAAAACCTAAAAACAACTTAAGGCACCAAAAATATAATTTAACCTTTTAGAATTTATACAATGTATGTTCTTTAATTACATTACATTGCCGTGCTTCTTAGGCTGCAGGCACAACCTACCAACACTTCTAGTGCTTACCAGGGAATGTCTGATGTTTTTTGGAAAACCCTTAAGGACGAAGGCTTTCGAGGGTTCTATAAGGGACTCATTCCAAATCTCCTCAAAGTTGTGCCGGCTGCAAGCATTACTTACATGGTTTATGAAAGCATGAAGAAGAATTTAGATCTGGATTAGAGTTGTTACAGTTACTGCCCAGAGCTGATTTCAAATGTTATATAGGACATCTTAAAATGTTGATGGTGACGAAAAAAGAGAGATTAACTAATCCTGTAGGCACTATTACAAGTAGTGATTCTTCAAGGAGGGTGTTTAAACACAATTTGTAGTCAGAAAGTTTTTCCCCTTGCTTATCTGAACTAAAAGTTTGAGAAATTAGGATTGAGTACTCTATATATATCAAGTTATTAGGTGTTATCCATTTTGATATGTACTTTACCCACTTATTAGTTTCTTATAGTAAAAAGTGAATATATCATAAACATACACAGATTGGCGCATGGCTTTGTGATGGTGGATAGAATTGATGGACGAAATTCTTACGACGTTTATGAAACAACAATAAGTTGAGTCATTTTTCGCACAACGATATACATTCTTACAAGTTGACTTGTTTAGAACTGAAGTTTCAGATTTTGACATTTTCTGTTGAATCTACTGTTTAACTCTAGATGCATGTATAACAAACATTAGTCGAAAACGAAATTGATATTATTGATGTGTTTGGTATCGACACTTAGAGCTTTGGTATCGATACTTAGAGCTTAGGCCTCTGACCAGGTGTTTGGAACTGTGGTAGATAACCAGATACCTGATGACACATAATGAGATTAAAGCTCCAAGATTGGGACACAGTTTCACCATAGTTCCAATCCAAACACAATTTTTGTCTGGGGTTTTTGTTGGCTCCCATTGTAAATGTGAAAAAAAAGGATCTCTTGTTTGTCTAGCCATGTGGATTTCATGTGTCACAGCATCCTCATACGCCCAAGTTATACTGTCTTGTGTGGTATTTGGGCAGAAAAATCTGCTTAAATACATCTAAGTATCTTTTCAGGCTGACAAGACTATGAAATGAACACTCACATTATATCAAAGCATATTTTGAAGTTCTTTCCAAGGTCTTCAGATAATACCTTATTTTTTTGTATGTTTTTCATTTGTGGTAGCAGTAGGTGTGCGATGTATAATGGTATCATTTCTGTGTTTAACCTCACATCACGTTGGTAGTTAATTGGGTTAATTGGGCGTTATTAATGTCATAATATTGTTAGGATGCAGTACATGGATAACTGCTTACATTAATCTTCACATATGATATATAGTTATGTACCAGTATTGTTCGTGACTTCCTACTGCAGAGTGAAGATGTTATGCCAGCACTTGACTTGAGCTTGAAACTTCGTAACATGGACATGTCGCATTACACAAATTCCAAAAATAACAGACAACAGACATGTTTACAGCACAAGGTAAATGTTGACAGTGGAAAACACTTAAGTTTTCTATGTGACAACAAACTGTTTATCATTTTGTTCATTGCTTGCAGCAAAAACAAAACAAACATTACAATACCAGTTACTGTCTCAGTTTCTGCTGCTTGCCTTCTTAACAGACACATACATCTATTGGATTATATTTATTTAGATACATATGCATGGTTTCTGAGTTAACCATTCAAACTAACTAGTTTAAAGAATGAGCAGAAAGAGATACAACACTAAACAGACATTGATTGATTTAAGATGAAAATGCAGACTCTATTTGATTTAATGTAGCTATCTTGATGACCAGTGCAGGTGTAGCGTCACGAATTGAACCTGGAAGAAAGGCTTGGCCTTCCCTTAGCCTAGATGAATTGCCTTTTAATTTCCTGCTTCTCTCTTCAAAAGGAGAGAAGCATAATGTTCAAGAACTGAACATATTTGTTTTCATCCTCTTCATTTCCTTCTTCCTCCATATTCTGGTCTTTACTTGGCTTAACTTATATATAGATTTTAATGAAGAACAATCAACAAAGAGAGGGTTTTCATTTCCCTGACATTCAAGCATATATAGTGTCTCTTAGCAGGCAAAGATGTATCATATATCCAATTTCCAACTTTTTAGGGAATTTAAAAAGCAGACAAGAGAATAATTGCCATAAATAAAAGTATACAACAAGTTGCAATATTCAAATTTAATTTCCAAAAGGTCTCTCGAAAGCATCACGATATGGGTAAGTTTTTAATTTTTTATTTACTAAAAAACGATATTAATTTATTCAAATTAGTAGAGTACGTCAAATACAAACACAAATTCAACATCGTTAAAAACAAAAATATGAATTTGTGAAAAAGCTTCGCAACATCCAAGTTACATCTAAGTTTTTAAATTTGAGTAAAAGTTGTTTTATGATTTTTGCAGATGTGATACGATTGTGGAAGCTTCCAAGACTTTTGCGTTTTTGCTAAACTTTAAGCTGTAGACCACACTTTTAAGTTTATTTTTTTTAATAACAAATATTAATAGTTACTTGTTAGATTAAATATTTACTCATTGCCAAGGTATAAACCAGGACCTCCAATTCTTTTATCCTTAACTAGATTTAGTTGAGTTATCCATCCCTCCTACGCTTTAAAGTATATAATTATAACATTCAATATCTTTTGACATCATATTAGGATAAAAGTTTATTATGATTTATGCTTAACACAAATTTTATAGGAGGGAGAGAGAGGCAGACTCTTGAATAATTAAGAAGTTTAGTGATAAGGAGATTGAAGATTCAATTTTGTAAGGGTTTTCAAAATTGGTAATGTAATTAAATGGGTAATTGCAAATTAATTATTGAAACAAAGATGCAATTGATAGATGAGAACCCAATTAAAATTGATATGCTTAGTTCATAAAAGAGAAAGGAAAAGATAGAAGAAGACTAAGTCTAAATACTTAAGTCATTACTCTACAAAAGAGTACCAAAAGAAGATAGGAGAGACGTCATCATTTTTCTTCACGCCCCTTAGTGATCATCTCTTTATTTATACACAATCTAAGCTTCATTGATTTTACAATCACTAACCTCATGTTCACTTGCCTCGACCAATAATATTATGCCAAATGTTTATCGTTAAAAAAACAATATGGAGAACAAGGGGCTAGAAAGGATTGGAAAACAGGTAAAAAGAAGAGAATATATATATGGTATAATAATGAAAAGTTGGTTAAAGTAGTTGTAGTAGTGGCAAAACAACCAAGTGTAAAGAGGGGAGAGGGTGGTAGATAAGCACTTACATTGCATTTTATGATAATATATATGTTGGCACCGTCCAATTTGTACCCATGGAGATGGTGGGTCAAATGCTTTATGAGTGGATATAGTATAACCACTTATTTTTTAACCTTTAGTGAGATTTGCTTAATCCTTAAGTGATTGTACGTAACCAAAGAAAGCCAATACTTAACTTTTTTTAATGAACACATATAGGATTATTACATCATATGATTAAAAAATGTTGCTCAAATTATCCTATTTTAGAATATCACAATCTTTCTTTACTGAGAAGGATAACAATTATTGGAATTTCTCACGATAAAATAATTCACCTAATTAGGTTGTCACCTCCTTTCTCCTAATTGCAAGTGGATGTTTTAAGCATGCTTTGGGATAATTTTATTTTCTACACATTAATATAATCCTTGGCTTTCTTTTGAGTCTTGAGTTTGCTTTTATGATTACAGGCTATATTATTAATTATGGAATGTGAGGAAAGCTTTTACAAAATGCTTTAAAGAAATGACATGGTTTTGCTTGTTTTGTTCCACATATATAATTTGCAAATCAGAGATATTTGCTTGGTGTCATATTCATGCACTTTCTTCTTTACAGTTTTGATAGCACCACTTTGGTTTGAACGTACGAATATGACAACAAGGTCATTAAATAATCGTGCGCTATATCTTTATCTTTATAATACTAAATGTTAAAAAAAAAATAGTGTTGCCCTAACCCTAATGATTAACCCTAATTTTTAGTTTTGAAAAAAATTTATGAAAAAAACTTTTGGTAGGATTGAACCAGGTATCACATGCTTCCAATTCACAACACTTACCACTAAGGTACTGATGTTTTTTATGACATGTGATTGCTTCAATGTTATGTATTCAACACAAATCTAGAGTCCTCTTTCTTTCAATCTCACAATCCCTAAATCATTCTCACTCACTTTTATCTCTCTCACCATCATGCAATTGAACCTAATAACCATAATCTCGCCATTTTTTACGGAACTACTTAATTTTTATGAAAAAAAAAGTTTGCAAGGAATTGAATTAGGTAACACATGAAAATGTCATTTTTTAAAAGTCACTAACACCATTGCAATTCTTTTTTAGCTTATTTGGTCTATTGGTCCCCTGATTAATTTCCAGTTTTTATTTTGGTCCCATAACTAATAAAATCCACGTTTCGGTCCCTCAAATTCACCTCCGTTTATCAAATAATTCCACGTCTGTTAACTTTAACCTCAAATGTCTATGGTGGACCAACATTATAGATAGTCCACCATAGACCTTATTAATTTTTCAATTTTAACTCTTTGATCTTTTTTTTAAGAAAGATGACTGTTGGATCATGCAAGTCTATTGTATCGTCCAATGAACCATCAACACTTAATTTTTTTTTCCATTTCTTCATCTTCTTCCTTCAACTTCTTCATCATCTTCGTATAATCTTCAACAACATTCATAAAAAAAAATCCAAAAAAAAAACAAAAAATTCTAAAATCTAAAATCAATCACCTCTTCTAAATTCTTCCACCATTATCAATTCATTCCAATAAAAGTTCGCCCTCTTTCCCTCTTTTATAAATTCCATATTCATTCATTTCAATACAAAGATTTAAAAAAATAATAATAATCATCATCCTCTCATCCACCCTATCTTCACCTTCTTCTTCTTTTCATTCACCCTAAACAACTCAGCACCAAACCCATTATCACACTTCCTTCAACAACACCAAACCTTTATTACCAGAACCATTATCACTCTATCCAGAATGATAAAAAAAACCAATTTCAACCCATTTCTAAAACTGTTCAGAAGAAGAAATTAGGAACAAGAAAAAAAAAATCCCCTTTTGATTCATGAAAAATTTCAGATGAAAAGATGGAATAGGGTTGGATCGGTTCACTAGAAGAATTCCTTGAACGATTACTCAAGGAATAGAGATAATAATAATAATAATAATAATAATAATAATAATAGTAATAAATACCAACACATGATTTGATGGTATGAATCTTGAGAAGAAGAACAAGGACGCTGGCCAAACAGGTTATATCACCGGCTAATCTGAAAATATTCATCTTCGTTTTGATTAGATCTGGAAAATTTTGGTTTGAATGCGTGTGTGTGGCTATTGCAAAGCAGAGAAAAAACAATTAAAATATTAATTGATTAATAGTTGATTTTAGATTTTAAATTTTTTGGGTTGTTTTTTATTTTATTTTTATTATGAATATTGTTGAAGATAATATGAAGATGATGAAGAAGTTAAGGGAAGAAGATGAAAAAATGGGGAAAAATTAAGTGTTGATAGTTCACTGGAGGATACAATAGACTTGCATGATCCAACGGTTCTCTCTCTTAAAAAAAGATCGAATGGTTAACATTGAAAATTAATAAGGTCTATGGTGGACTATCTATAATGTTGGTCCACCATAGACATTTGAGGTTAAAGTTAACAGACGTAGATTTATTTGACAAACGGAGGTGAACTTGAGGGATCGAAACGTGTGTTTTATTAGTTATGGGACCAAAATGAAAACTGAAAATTAATTATGGGACAAATAGACCAAATAAGCCTTCTTTTTTTATAACAGTTCCTTTTCATTATTAGCGGTTTCTTTTCATTATTATTTTTTCTTTTAATTACCACATAACTATTCCTTTTTATTGTTTTTTTTCTTTCGGTTACCACATAGTAGTTCCATTTCATTATTTTTTTTCTTTCGATTACCACATAACAGTTTCTTTTCCTTTTCATTTTTATAGATTTAACAGCTTTTGCGGTTATGAGAAATTTCTTGGTGCAAGCTTTTGTATATTTTTTTTTCTTTCGATTTGTCATTTTTATTGCAGTCCATTTTTTGTTTTTGTTGTTTTTTGAGGTAGTTTGATAACATAATACTGAATGTAATTATAAAAGTAATAATATAGTCAATTTGATAGTGATATATGAATCTTTACAAAACCGTGCATCGCACGGGTTAGAGTCTATTTTTCTAAAAGTTATTATAATAACAAAAATAAAGTTATGTTAATTGTACATGATTTTCAACGGGCTTAAATATGTAAAAGGTCCCTGTAAGTTAGCGTGTTTTTGGTTTTCGTCCCTGTAAGTTTTTTTGTTGCGAAACAACCTTTGTAACTTGTTTATTTTTTGGATTTGGTCCCTGCCGTCTGATTCCGTATAAAAAAAGCATTGCTGGCTAACAGAAGATGACGTGTCAGTTGCTGACATGGACAAACATGCTTATGTGGCATTAAAGCTGAATAGTGCTGTTGTAAGAGGGACTAAAACCAAAAACGAATATTTACATAGGGACTAAAACAAAAAAAACGTAATCACCAAAACTTGAAATTAAAAATCCAATCTTTTCACCTTCTTCATCACTCTGATCTCTCTTTCTTCTTCACCTTCCTTGCCCAGCTCACAACCTTTGCCATCTTCAATCCTCCATAAGCACTTTTCCAGAATCTGCTTATTCACAACTTATGGCTTATGCGAACCTCAATTCCAGTCTAAGCTTCGCCTTAACTCTCATTCAGCCTACCGAGCACATGTAATCTGGAGTCATTCCGCCCACTTAAACTCGTAATTCAGCTTATTTCGCAAAATCACGTCAAAACCCGTAACAATTATTCAGCAGCAAAACCAAACTTCAAAAGTGTTTTCTGAATTCGTTTCTAATCCGAATCCTGCGAAACTTATATCCGAATCGAAGGGAATTAAACGCAGAATCTGAAAATTCAGTAATTACCCAATTCTGAGCTACAGAGGAACAAATACGAGCAAAACAGTGATTCTGCCAAAAACAGCTTATTTGCATAATCACTTCTGAACATTCTAATCAGCTTACTCATTAACAGCTTAATCCTCATAACAATACCAGCACCACATAAACAGCATTAATCTATAATTTAACTTTCTAAAACAACTCAAAACAACTTATACCTCAAATTCTTAAAAACAGCTTATACACTTAATCTCTTCTGCAGGTTCCAAAACAGCTTATTCATCTCTAGAAAACATAGGTATTTTTCTTCCAAGTGGCAATAAACTGAACATTTCTAAAAGAGAAAGAACTGAAGGAATTGTTAGTAAACAATGACTGCCTAAGAAACTTATTAAGTAGTTTGACAAATGCATTTTCGTCTAAACAAATCCCTGCAAGCTTCAGCTGAACCTTAATTCCCAATAATGGCCTTTGCACCACCAAAAACAATGTTATCATCTATTTTGTTACTCTTAAGCTTGATTATTCCATTTTCATCCTCTTTGACTTTTAACTACACCAGTTTTGATCCAAATGACAGAAGCATAATCTATGAAGGATCAGCAAATCCTGCTTCATCAGCTATCCAACTTACAATAAATCAACAAGGCAAGCTCATGAATGGAAGCATTGGTAGAGCCACATATTACCAACCAATTCACCTTTGGAACAAAACCACAAACAATCTCACAGATTTCACATCCCATTTCACTTTTACGATTGATTCACAGAATAGACAAAAATATGGAGATGGGATTGCATTCTTCCTTGTCCCTTATGGTTCAAAAAAGCCTAATGCAACAAAAGGTGGTTCTATGGGTCTAACACTTGATAACCAATCATTAAACTCAACTGAAAATAATCCATTTGAGGAACCTGGTGTATAAGCTGTTTTGGAACCTGCAGAAGAGATTAAGTGTATAAGCTGTTTTTAAGAATTTGAGGTATAAGTTGTTTTGAGTTGTTTTAGAAAGTTAAATTATAGATTAATGCTGTTTATGTGGTGCTGGTATTGTTATGAGGATTAAGCTGTTAATGAGTAAGCTGATTAGAATGTTCAGAAGTGATTATGCAAATAAGCTGTTTTTGGCAGAATCACTGTTTTGCTCGTATTTGTTCCTCTGTAGCTCAGAATTGGGTAATTACTGAATTTTCGGATTCTGCGTTTAATTCCCTTCGATTCGGATATAAGTTTCGCAGGATTCGGATTAGAAACGAATTCAGAAAACACTTTTGAAGTTTGGTTTTGCTGCTGAATAATTGTTACGGGTTTTGACTGTTTTAGTCCCTATGTAAATATTCGTTTTTGGTTTTAGTCCATCTTACAACAGCACTATTTAGCTTTAATGCCACATAAGCATGTTTGTCCATGTCAGCAACTGACACGTCATCGTCTGTTAGCCAGCAATGCTTTTTTTAGACGGAATCAGACGGCAGGGACCAAATCCAAAAAATAAACAAGTTACAAGGGCTGTTTCGCAACAAAAAAACTTACAGGGACGAAAACCAAAAACACGCTAACTTACAGGGACCTTTTACATATTTAAGCCTTTTCAACGAACACACTAGTGGCAATATAATTAAAAAAAATATGAATATGTAACTTGTGTGTGAAATATGGCATGAAAATAGCATATCCTGTAAACTGTCAAGAAAATTGGATTAATTGTGAAGATTATTTTTTGTTATTAAAAGTATCTTGAACACAACTATAGACACCAACCTCTCTAATTGGATAGGTTAACAACAATGATAAAAAAATATCTCCCTCAAAATATGGCAAAGAGTTTTAATAGTTTGTATAAAATAATACACATTCAAATCTCATTTCCCACCGTCTATTAAAAAAAATCTCACTTCCCACCACACACGCCAAAGTGCACCATTAGGCATAAAAGTATTTGGCTTTTCATCCCGTGGTAGAATATAAACCAAAAAAAGTATTAATATTATGCTAAAAATAAAATCCAGATTAATTAAAAAAAAAAACTATAACATAACCACAATGTAACGAATTAAAACTTGAATTTTGATTGCAAGAAGAGACTAGGGAGACGAAGTCAGGGGAAGACGGACCCTGGCCTCCTAACCCCTCTCTTCATGATACATGTATAATATATAGACAAATAGATACATTGACTTTTTTTTTTTATTTTTGAAGGAAATTGTTTACATTGACTTATATTTTTATCATTATATCAAAAATAAAATCTATATTATTTATTCCATATTTGATTTTGTTATTATTTTATTTTATAAATATTAATTTAGATTAGTTAAAAAGAGATGACGATAATAATAATTCTGTAAAAATAATAGAAAGACTATCGTTTATAAATTATGTGGTTTTAAAGAGATTAATTTTCATATACTATCGATGTAAAATATTTTATATTGTAGACAAATGATAGTCACTCATCCTCTAACAAAATCATAATCACTCATATGAATAATTTTGTAGTAGAGTAATGTATATAGTTGCAACAAAGATGCATATGTAGAAAAAAGTAACACAAATGTGGACGTGCCGGAGTGGTTATCGGGCATGACTAGAAATCATGTGGGCTTTGCCCGCGCAGGTTCGAATCCTGCCGTCCACGGTTTTTTTTTTTATTTTTTTGCTGAGTTGCTTCCTCCTCTAACAATAACATACCAACAACGTAAACTATTTGGAAGAAGCAATCAACAACACAATTCATATGAGTATCTTAAAACAATGCAAATCAATGAAACAACTCCACCAAATCCATGCATACACAATCACCACAAATCTCTTACCACAACATCCACTCTCAATCTTAAACAACCTTCTCTCCACTTTCACTTCCTTACTCAATTCCAAAAACAACATCAAAACTTATTCCAATTCATCTCTAACAACCTATGCACTTTCCCTCTTCAACTCAATTCCAAAACCAACAACATTTCACTTACAACACACTCATCAGAATCCACACTTTCCTCTCTTCCCCTCTCTCCGCCCTCCACACCTTTCTCTCTCTTCGCCGTCTCTCTCTCCCTCTTGACTTCCACACTTTTCCTTTAATCCTCAAAGCCTCTTCTCAACTACACTCTCTTTCTCTTGCTCACTCTCTTCACTCCCAAGTTTTGAAGTTTGGTTTTCTGGTTGATTCTTTTGTTATCAACTCGCTTATTCGTGTTTATTCGGTTAATGACCGTGTAAATGATGCCCACAAGGTGTTTTCTGAAAGTTGTTATAGAGATATTGTTTCTTATAATGTTATGATTGATGGGTTTGTTAAAAGTTTTAAGCTTGATCGTGCACGTCAACTGTTTGATGAAATGCCTCAACGGAATGAAGTTACCTGGGGTACTATGATCGCGGGTTATAGTCAGGCGAAGCTGTGTCCTGAAGCTGTTGAACTTTTTAATGAGATGATTGGATTGGAATTTGTTCCGGATAATATAGCGTTGGTGTCGGTTTTATCTGCTTGTGCTCAGTTAGGGGAGTTGGAACAAGGTAGGTTTGTTCATCATTATATTACGAGGAATAGGATTCGAGTTGATTCGTATTTGACAACTGGGTTGGTGGATTTATATGCGAAATGTGGTTGTGTTGAGATTGCGAGGGAAATATTTGAGTCATGCACAGAGAAAGATGTGTTTACATGGAATGCTATGCTTGTTGGTTTTGCTATTCATGGGCAGGGTTTGGTTTTGTTGGAATATTTTTCTAGAATGGTTGCTGAAGGAATTAAGCCTGATGGGGTTACTTTCTTGGGTGTGTTGGTTGGGTGTAGCCATGCTGGTTTGGTTTCTGAAGCTCAAAAGGTTTTTGATGAGATGGAAACTGTGTATGGGGTTGCTAGAGAGGGTAAGCATTATGGGTGTATGGCTGATATGTTGGCAAGAGCTGGGTTGATTGAAGAATCAAGGGAGTTGATAAAAGGGATGCCAAATGGAGGTGATGTGTTTGCATGGGGTGGGATTGTTAGGTGGATGTAGGATACATGGGAATGTTGAGATAGGAAAGCAAGCAGCTCAGCAAGTAATGGAGATTAAACCTGAAGATGGTGGGGTCTATTCTGTCATGGCTAATATTTATGCTAATACAGAGCAATGGGATGATTTAGTTAAGATTAGGAAATCGTTGGGTGCTAATAGAAGAGCTAAGAAAATCACTGGCACTAGTTTGATTAGACTCAATGAGCATTAACAAGATGCCAAGATGATTATTATTTTTTGTGAAAATAAAGTTAGATTAGTGGAGACATACTCTCATGCTCGGTCTGAAGAACTCTGAACCTCGTTGAGGATTTACAAAGAAATTTATGTATAAACCTACCAGATGTTAACTTCTAAATTTGAACCAAACTGACAATAAGTGTGAGCAAAAGGTCGAATCATTTGTGTCAACTGCATTTGGCACCAAAGTGATTATTTCCTTCAGTACTCTTGATGACTATTTAGATTTAATACTTAAAATTAATGAGTGATTAAGATTTAAGCACTTGCCTGTTAAATTTATTTCATTTACTGGTGCATAGCTCCCTTACTAACACTAGAATTGACTATCTACGTAATCGCATGGAAGTGATGATGTGTAGAGATTAGTTGGATACTAGAGGCAAAAATGATTTTCTCACGCCATTTTTTTATAAACAGAAACTTTATTATAAAGAGTACATGGGTGCTCAAAACCCATAACAATATAATAAATTCATGCACTTTGAATTTGAAGACATTGTAATAGACAATTCTACCAATCCGAGAAAACAAACTTTCTATTTCTACCTTCTCAATTTACAAACCAAATCAAAAAAAACTCTTTTGATCATCATCACCTTCAACTTCAAGTTAGCCACATTTCAATTAAAAAAAAATGTTATTTTCTCACACTTCATATTTTTTGTCTGAATTTTCCTCTTCTCTTACCGCCAAGCCAATATAAGCTATTGGGCTACTTAGCATTCCAGATTTTACAAGACATGTCAAGAGCCAGAATGATCAAGGTATTAGTCAGGTAGCAGTCACCTCATCTACAAAACTGACATTTTATTAAGTTACTTCCAACCCAATTCTACTTGGTATAATTGGTGGCCTTGCAACTAATAAATATTCTGGAAATCCTTGGTGTAAGTGTACCCACTATCACGACCAATATTGTGATATTAATGCTTTAACACCTTCAAAAGCTCTTGTTAAATTCAAACTTGCATGGTTCACCTTTAGAAATGGAGCTCTTCTAACGATATTACTTGGAATTGCATTCTAACCGTGAAGGCTTCTCTAGTCATGTGAAAGCTTTGCTTAGACTTGGCTAGTTGGATTGTTCTGCATATCTTAAACAGAAAACAAACCTAAATAATTTGATTTATAATTAAGGATACAATTACTTGGAATTTGAATTTTCTACATTAGAGTTTTCTAACATTTTCTGTGTTTAGCGTCAAAAAAAGAAAAACATGTACTGTATTTAGACAAAAATGTGTCAAGAGAAAACTATCTTAAATTTTTTGCTAAATACAGGAAATGCAAGAATTTATTAACATTAGGATCATCTTTGTAAATTTGAAGTCTGGAATCTCATTGATGGATTGAAGTTTTATTGTATATAGATCATCTTTGTAAATTAGTAAGTCTGAAATAATTTTATTTATCATTGAAGTAAGTCAAGATTGATGTCTTAAACAGTTTCGTTAAACAACATTACTTATATTTTAGCATCTCGATGATATATCAAATGCTTTCAAATTTATTTGAAAAGTTACAGAAATAGTTTTATAAGTATAAACTTTCAACTCTTTCAAAAACCAGTATAAACTTTCAATGTTTATTCAATACGAAAAAAACATTTTATGTAATCATATTCAAAGAGACAAGTCTCAGCAAAATACATCGGTGATAGTTTAATTATTTAGACCTAGCCGGGTGAGGTGACTTTCCATTGTTCATCATATATTTGAGTGCCGACAATTGTGTTTTAACTCGGTCGTTTTACGTTGAATCTTGTTGTTTATTTGATATGCTATATACATAGATATGATCAAGGCATTGTTTCAATTTTGAGCATAATCACTTGGCCAAATAAAGCATACCTTGTGAATAGTGATCCTTTGATAATTTCCTTTGAGCCAAATTTTGAATTTTCATAATTTTGTTTCCTGCTAACTTCACTATACAAGGATCTATTTGCCTAGTTAACCAAGACGTTTTTGAAAAATCAACATTCTTTTTTATCATTTGCAAACTTTTGTTCTTTTTGAAATTTTAAAAACCCTAAACATTCACTTTTACTCAAATTTATGTCTCTACGTCTTAGGATAGGTGAACATTTATTTGAAAATCATGGTTTTATGTAAGTTGGGGAGACATAGTCAAATTAATACCATTTAAGTCAAGTGTGATGGTGATATTAACAAGAAGAAAACTACCTTGACAACAAAAAAAAATTGAAAAAGAAAAACAAAAGAATTTTTTTTTTATAAGATATCAGGTGTAGTTTATATATTTGAATCACCAAATGGGTTGTTTTTTTACTTGAGGTTAATAAAAGATTTGTAAATGTTGTATAGATATTGTATATGTGGTACATAGTTTGTGAATACTTGTTTACAGAAATGTGTATTTGTGTACATACAAAATAAATGATCTCTTATTCTTAGGCTTCTTGAGACATCGATGTCTCCCAAAAGACTAGAGTATTTTAAGATGGAAAGACTTACTCCAAGTACACACTGTCCAAGTTATAGTATAAAAAAATATCGATCTCACATGGACTGGGGAGCTATAGCTCTCTATAGCTATCTAACAAAAAACTTGTTTGCAAGAAAATAAAATAAATCATTTGTCATAACAGTAAAAATAAAAGTTAAAGTTTTGGGAAAATAGTTAAAAAGACTTAGAAGTTCTCAAAGTAAAAAGTGGGGTTTAAACAAAGATCAGTTATGACAGAGTCTTACTACGATCTACAGAGCTATATCTTTCTATGGCTTCCTGACAACCTGGTGGCCAGCCTTTGTATTAAGCTCGTGAAGACTACCGGTTGGAGTTCAATTACGCAAAACTTAATACGCAACGTTGCTAGGTTAGGATCTCAACATTTCCGTTATTGCCTTTAGCCTATGGATTAAAAATCGTTTAGATGGAATATGAAGCATCTTAATTTTAGTATTAACACGTCTTAGAGAAGAATTTTAGCTATAAAGTAAGGGATCAATTAGATTTTAAAAAGGCTTATTTACATTTTTGGTCCTCCTATTTTACACATCTCACGGAATTTGTTCTCTTTTTAAAACCAAACAAAGTTGCCACTATATTACCGTTTTTTTGCTCTTTTGGTCCTAACCTCAATTTTGGCCTCCAAAAACGCCGATGTGTCCAGCTATTTAATGATGTGGCCAAAATAGCTCTTTGTGGCAATTCCAACATGGAAAATGACATTAACATGTTATCAAATTAAGTTTTTAAAATTTGAAAAAACATTTTAACATTTCAGAAATTATAAATAAAAGAAATAAAAAAATGAAATTATATAAAGTGGAAAAACAAAGTTAGAAACCCTAGTTCCCAAAGATCCCAAATCGATTACTCTCCTTCCTCCTTCTACTTGCTCTGTCCCGACACGACCTTACTTCGATCCTTCACCTTGCTTCGTCTTTGACCATGGCAGAAAAGGGTGCAAAAGAAAATGGAGGTGGAATGGCGTGGTGGAACAAAGATCAAGACCTGAAATATTGTTGCAGGTATGTAACATCTTTAAAAATGGGTTTTTCTGGTTATTGTGTTGAATATAGTAGATTCTTATTATTAATAATTTAAGATATGTTAATATTGGGTGTTCATAATTGAAGATAGTTGGGTTTACATAAGTTGGATTACCTTGTACAACCCACAACCATTGAGCCTGCGTCGAAGATTTTCGTTTGTCCTTACCTTGTTCATAATTGAAGCTAGCCCATAATTGTTTTTCCACTTTATATAATTTCATTGTTTATTTCTTTTATTTATAATTTCTAAAATGTTAAAAATGTTTTTCCAAATTGTCGCGTCGAATTTCGGATATCAAGCTATTGACAAGCGTTGAATCACCAATTTTAAATCACGACTGAACTTTTAATTTTTCGGGGAAAAAGGGGAAAAAGTTCGAAATTACCTTAATGTTAAAGATTTTGGGTTCGGGAGTCGATTATGCGAGGGGAAGGTATTAGCACCCGTCACATCCGTTGTACTCAACGGGAACCTCCTAGTTAGCTAAGGCTAGAATGTTTTCGAAGTTTTGCTTGCATGCTTGAATATATTAAAAAGGAAAAAGAAAAAATATGTAAAGAGGGAAAAGAAAGTTTTTTATTAATGCGCTTGACAAAATATGAATCCTGCTCCTACGTATCTCCCGGTGCGATGGAGAATTCAAAGCTTACGTAGTTCTTTGTAACAAAAGTTTGTGTGTTGGTTGATTTTAATTATGGAAAAGATTTGATCGCGCTTGGGCGAAAAAGTTTGATTTTAAAGGAAACGTGGTCTACTATCGTTGTATGGATAGCTTAATGAAGACCGATAAAAAGTTTTTACCTACTACCGTTATGAGGGTAGCTTAAAAAAGGTAAAAAGGATTTGATTAAAAGGAGACGGACTCGCGCTCGGGCGATAGTATCCGTTGAAAAACGCGCACGGGCGTAAAAAGTTTGAATTGACCACGGGGGCCAAAAAAATTGAATTGGTCACAGAGGACCAAGAAAGGTTGGATTGGTCACGGGGGACCAAGAAAAGGTTTGATGTAATTGATTTGTTTTATGTTTTGAAAAATAGAATGACGATTGTCCGAATGACGAGACATACGTCAAGCATTCGTGCAACCGGGGAATGGAGAGACATACGTCAAACCACTCTTTTTTCATTCAAGTTTTGAAACTCAAGAAATCTCAAAGAAAGCAAAACACTTGGTTAAAAAAGTTTGTTGCTCAAATTAGTTGTTGCAACCTATGAGCAAATGTTGTTCAAATTTTTGAAAGGATGAACAAGTTTGTTTCAAGTTTATGATGCAAGGGTGAACAAGCATTGTTCAAGTGTATTGGAACTTAGGAACAAGTTTGTTGAAAATCATGAACAAATTTGTTGTTCAAGTTTGTTGAAAATAGTGAACATAGCTTGTTGCTTAAATTATTGGAACTCAAGAACAAGTGTTATTCAAGTTTGCAAAATGAACAAATTCATGAAAAGATACACAAGTTTGGAAAATGCACAAGTTCGGCTCAAATTTAAGCTTGATTTTGAAAAATGAACAAGTTCGGCTCGAGTTCACGTTTGATTGAAATTCATGAACAAGGTTGTTTGTTCAAGATTGGTTTTGAAATTTATGAACGTAGCTTATTGCTCAAGTTTGATTTTGAAATTTAATGAACATAACTTGCTGCTCAAGTTACTCAAAATTATTGCTCAAAACTTGTGAAATTTCCAATAACATGCAAAACTCTTGTTGTGTTTTGAACGAAATGAGTTTTAATCCTCTTAGACTCTGAATTTTTAGGTTAGAACCTCAAAAATTGGCTTTTAGAAGCTTGAACTCAGAATCTGAGTTCTGCAATTTTCGCAGAGCGATCTGAACTTGGCTCTGCGAACCCAAGTTCTGTCATGGTCGCAGAGCGACCATGACTTTGCTCTGCGAACTCTGCGAAAAATTGAAACTCAGAAGCTGCTTCTGAACCTCTGTTCAGAAGCTGCTTCTGAACCTCTGTTCAGAAGCTGCTTCTGAACCTCTGTTCAGAAGCTGCTTCTGAACAAGCTTCAGAACCTTAAGGGGATTGAAAAGCTTTGGAAATTAGCAAGAAAAGGTTTAAAACAACTCAGTTTGGTGTTTTACAAATTTGTGGTTTCTTTGAAGTTTCAAAAGTGGTTTTTTGAACAAAATGAGTTTAAACAAATGTCAATCATGCAAGCAGCAATGCAAAATGAAAAGTAAAGAATTCAAAATGCTTACAGAACTCCTAGCCAATGCTTGTGTTGTAAGAAAGTGGAAGAGGCTTGGATGATTGTGATTATGCAAAAGTTGGAATGTTGGAGATTATGGATGACAAATAACACTAGTGTTTCACTCTGAATTTCTTGTCTAAGAAATGGTTTTTTTGCTGTGTGTGAACTTGTAAAATCTGTGTATTGAACTGTTATTCACTTTTTTCTTTAATCCTTATGCAATGCATTCCTTAAATAGGCAAAAATGAGATCAAATGCAATGATGAAAAATCTTTAGAGCCAAGCTGTTTTGTGGGCTAAAAATCAGGCTATTTGCTTTGCATTTAATGCAAAAGAGAAGAGGTGACATTGCCTTGCAATCTTGGTCAAAACTTTGGCTAATTTCAGCAATAAATGAAGCTGATTTTGACAGAAAAATGATGAAAAAGTGGGAAAACAGGGCTGTTTGCAAATTGAGTTGTTCCTTGGGATTAATCTTTGCAATCTTGAGAGGACAAGCAAGAAAAACGTGTGCTGCCATGTACAGAGGTTGGGAGAAACAAAAGGAACATGTGGGCTGGTGTGAGAAGGAAGGAAATGTTGCTGAAACAGGGCAGCACAATCAGCTCTTGGGCAAGCAAAAACATCTATGTTTGACTGGTTTTGGTGGGGAAAGAAGAAAGAAAAATGAGTAAGCTGCTTGCTGGAAAGCTCAGGGTCAGATTGCAGGCAATTGGGAGGGATGAGAGCTGCCCAAGGGCAAGCCAACTTGCTTGGCACATGCTTGGTTGGAACAAAATCCTTCTCACCTCAATCTTTAATGGCACATGCTTCATTTCTTTCTTTGTGGAATCCAATCAGTGAAATTGACAATAACAGTTATAATAATAACAATAGATGATAATAACAATAACCATAATGAAAACAAAAGAAAGATAAATCAATGAAATCAAAACCTGCAAAAAAACGCAGAGTTCGCTCTGCGATCGTACCATCGCACTGCGAAATCACCTTGTTTTCCTTTTTTATTTTCTTTAAAATAAAACAATAAAACAAATAATAATAAAAATAAATAATGAAAATAATAATAAAGATGATAATAATAATAATGATGAAAGAGATGATAATAGTAGGAATGGTAATAATAATAATAATAATGATAATAATAATATTAATAATAAATAATAATGATAAAAGACATTGATAAAAAGATAATAATAATATGGAAAAAAGATAACACTAATAGTATTAATAATAATAGTAGTGATAATAGTAATGATGATATAAATAATAATAATAGTAATGATAATGATAATAAATATTAATAAATAAAAATCTAAAAATAAAGATGAAATAATAAAGATAATAAAAGGTAAGAAATTAAAAAAATTATAATGAAATAATGAATAATAAAAGAATAATAAACAAAGAAAAATATGAGTCAAAAAATGGGGTATGACACAAATTTTAAAAACTTCATTTGATGACATTTTCATGTTGGAATTGCTAGTTAAGAGCTATTTGGGTAAGGACCAAAAGTGAAATATATATATATATATATGGAAATGTTAACGAGTGACACTGGACACTCTTTAAGCATCTAAAGTTGTAATATTTTATGAAAGTTCGTACATTTATTGCATTGAAAATTAAAGTCTTTAATTTTTATCAAAAAATAATTTCTTCTATATATATAGAGTGCACCAGGGACACTCGTTAACAAAACCTATATAATAAAGTGGCAATTTTGTTTAGTTTTTAAAAGTGAGACCAATTTCATAAGATGAGTAAAATAAAAAGCCCAAAAGTGCAATTAAACCTTTTTAAAAATAAAAAAATAAACTAGTATTGGTGGGGTGCGCCAGGCCTATGCAATAGTGCAACGCATAAGCGACACATGAAAAACCCAATAGCAAGCTATTGAAATGGCCTCTCCCCCTCAAAAAAGTAATTTAATATCGTGTGACCCATTGGGCCACATATCAGATATTAAACTGATAAGAACAGATACTACACTTGATCTTAGCCAAAAGGCCGAGAAAGGTATGAGTTAAAATGAGGCCTCGCATCTGCTTTTATATCTACTGTCTACTCAGTTCCTTTTTTCATTATCCGATGTGGGACTTTTATGCAGTAGTACCTTGGGACTCTTACACACCACTCCCGTTTATCTGCTGCTATGTTTCGTTTCCCTCATATTTTTAACGTGATGCCTCCAGTATCAATCAAAATGGTAAATAAATATCATATCTCAAATTTAAATAGTCTGCAATTAATCATGATATTTCACAAGTTGAAGGCTACGTTCACAATCAGGGAATTCACTGGACTTAATAACTTGTCAGTTTTATACACTACAAATTTCTTTATTCCTACAAATTTCCCCTTTTACCAATTGAGATAATATATTTGTTTAGGCTTCAGAACTTACAATTTGGACTGTATTGGTTGCTACGTACAGGAAAGTCAAGTTCCATAATACATCGATGAAGCTAAGAGATGTCATCCCTCTTTAAAGATACTAGTAAATCGCACGGGGTCACGTGATATTACGGTAATTACATAAAGAAAAAGTTAAATTGATAATACTGTTAAATATTTATAGATATTAAATGAAAATTATCACATTAATGTAGTGAGTTTATTAAATATTTTTTATATGCAAAAACCCGTTAGATATTTGCACCGGACCCTCTACAGATTTAATGTGTTTATATCCGCGGAAACAAATTTTTATATCTTGATATTATAAAATTTATATGATAAAATTTTAAAAATTCATGATTATAATTGAAATACCAACAATAATGTATTGTTTCTATTAAATATTTGTTTATTTTATAAAAATACATTAATAATCTGCATCGCACTCGGTGCAGATTTTACGTACCTATGTTTGTGGAAACAAATATATTACCCATGTTTTTATATTTAAAAATGATAAATATGTGTCCCGTATTTTTTTTATATTTATTAGCAAAAAATGTCCACCTTGTTTCTTTATACTCCTCTCTAGACTATTGTTCTCTTTGTGAATAAAGGAAGATGATAAATGACAAAATGTCTCAAAAAAACCAAAGATTATAGGCCAAAATTAGGCAAAAAATAAACAATAAAAACTAAACTACATAATAAAAACCTCCAATATCACCGCACTACATACAAACTCTCGAATATCACAGCACTACACACAATCTTTTACTACGTCAATAAATTTACTTCTTTGAGTTTCTAATTCCACTTCTCAATCGCCAAACCTTATCGTTGACACAATCTATCCCTTTAAACAAATCATGCCGCCACACTCTTAGATCTTTGATCAAACTTCAGCCCCACTTTTTACTTAAGAGATAAAAGGCATGTTGAATTATTTTTCCTTGTAATTTTTATGCAACATCACTTTCACTTTCACATGTGTCCTGCACCTTTGCCTAAAGCATGTTGTTAACATAAGCTACTCCACAATCAATCATCATAAACCAGAACTCCTCAAAAAAGTATTTTTGCCAGCTTAAAACACCTTAAATCCATCCTTTAATTATATTCACAACCACGGTGTCTATTTGAAGTTGTTAGCACCTGCAAGATACTACAAAGAGACAAAAGTATGAGTAAAAGACATGTTTAGAGATTTAAACAAACATATAGTATGCTTCATTGTGGAATCACAGTGGATAATTATGAAAAAGCAACATTTCTTTGTTGCAAGTTAAAATTCGGCCAACTAAATTCATATATCATTCTAAACTCTCAACTAAATAAATGGATTATATTAAATTCAACTTATAACATATAGCCTACAAACAAATAAATGAGTAGAAAGATAAACATTATAGGACGCAGTTTGTTTTAAGATAAAAGGTTTAGTTACTTAGTATATAATGCAATATACCTTTCTAAACTGGCAATGAGAAATCAAAGACAGATGCATGCCTTACATGTAAAAAGTTGAGAGAAATTATCATAGAATAACACTCTAAACGACTCCCAAAATATAAAAAAAATGGGACCCTCACTTTAATAGAATGAACCTCATTCAAGTAAACCACAACATCATCTACTCATGAGATGTCTTTAAATAAAAGAAAATAAATCAAACCACAAAATTTAAAAATTAAATCACAAAAATAGGGGTGGAATGAACAAAATAGATGAAAGTGCTTTTCAGTGAAACATGGACTTTCATCTGACCATTGTTCTACATTCACAATCTGCCAATTCATATTAATTGTTGATGTTTATGTGACTAAAAATACCTTAAATAATGCTCTATGTTCTTTGAGTGACTTAAAATCATGAATAGTACACGAATCAAAACTAATAATTGCACCAATTTCCCTTTCAATATCAATTGACATGTTACTTGCTAGAAACTCAGCCTCTATCTTGTAATAAATTTCAAAGAGATCACAAAATTGGTAACATACTTACAGAAATATGTAGAATCTCTTTTCACAAACGTATAATCACATTTGATATGAAAATTTCCCAAGTTATTCGCTGCTAAGCAAGGATGCAAATTTTTCAGATTACGTAGATCAAAAGTTGGATAAACTAAAAAGCAAAAATTTACAATAAATTAAGCAAAAAATTACAACAAAATTCCAAATAGATAAGAAACCTAAGAATGAGGCCCAACGTGCTTTTCACTAAGGATTATACCTCTTAATGTCACCATGATGAGATAATAGAATTAATATTTTTTTAATATATGGTCAAATTTCCACCATTTGTAACTTTTCAATACTTTTACATATAACATAATACATTTGCGCTGATGATATGAAGAAGAACAATGCACTTGTTGCCTCACTCCTTCAAGTATAGGAGGACTATCTCACAAAGTTTCCTGTAAAAAAAGAAAGAAATGTTCATTAATTAAAATGGACACGTGAAAAGGGGTTTATTGTTGAAACATGATTAACTTGTAGAGGGTGAGACATATCCTTCAATTCATTAGTGCAAGTGCAAAACAAAATATCCAAATTGTAGTGAACCAAATTACCCAAAACTAATGACCTTACCACAAACAACACTAAAACTGAGAAAGAGATCAACAACAAACTTAAAAGATAAATAAATGGCAAAGAAAGAAGGAAACCGAAATACCACAACCAAAAAATCTAAAAATAAGAATCAAAGAGATTCTATGCATAGGAGTATTGAACAGAAATACCTTATTGTGAGAAGAGGAACAAAATTCGAACAAAGGGAGTATTGAAGGAGTAATTGATGTTTAGGAGAAACTGAAGAAGGTAGTATTGAAGGAAAGGTTTGTAAGATGAATGAATGAAATATGTGTCAAGGGGAATATGGACGAAATCAGTGAGAAGAATGACCCAAGGAGTAATGAGTATTGTGGGAAATGAGAAAAACAAAACGTGTATTGGCATAATGAAAATACATTGGAATAAGAAGGAAAGTTAGTGTGCATTAATTAATCTGATTATGGAAATGTAAAATATGCTTTGTGGGAGAAAATGACCCTTTAAGCCCTTTATTTAGTGAGTTTTATTGAGGATAATTAAGGTACTTTCGTGGTAATCACTTTTCTTATGATAGTAGTAGATTTGATGAGTCTACAGAGTTAAATGTCTAATAAAGACAAGCCTTATAACTTCTAGTACCTAGACCTTTATAGTTTATCTTCATGCGTAAGGTGGAATTGATCCATGTTGTATCTGTTGGTTACTTTGAAACTTTGGTATACCAATGGTGCTATAGCAGAGACGGTACTAAATTAAAAGAACTTTTTTTATTTTATTTATTTTAAAGGGGTACTAAGAGGGACTTAGCTGATAACTTTGAAACTTTGTTTCACTTTCTTCTTAATAACAAAGAAAAAAGGCAATACTAATGTATACTTAGGAACAAACATAACTTCAAAATTATCACGCAGTCTTGGAAATAGATTTTTGGCAAAATTTATGTCGCTAGAAAAAAGCAAACAAGGACGCTATGAAAGTTTATAGTATATCAAATCTGTTTGAGAAACTTCTTGATCCCTAAAAGAAATTATCTAATAGGACCAAGCATGATTAGAATTAAGCAATTAGTTAACCGTAAGGGATAAATTAAACATGTATGTTAATATGTATGTTACTAGGTTCTAATGTTCCAACTATTTAGCTAACCGTAGCCTAATAGTAGGTGAATACAACACTGTGTTTGTTAACGACGAGAAGCTGGTTTATAGCTTATTGAATTACTTTATAAGTTTCAAAATGTGGTGTGTTTCGTAACAAACTTTTTTTATTGGCTTATAGATTATTTTGAGATGTTATTTCAAATAGTTTTTTTAGCTTATAGTTTATAGTTTTTTACACTTTTTTCCGTTTTTAACCTTGTTATTTTAATATTATTTCTTTATTATTTAGATTAACTATCCACTCATTGAAAAAACTGCACCCAAGTTGTTGCTAATGAATACCAACCAACCTTTCTGCCTAAAAAATTAATTTTATTTCTTTAAAACAAATCTAAGATGAATGTAAAAAATAAAACTGTACATTCGAAATGTCAAGATGGTAATCTCAATTCTCAAGAAAGCTTATTGCAACTATGATATGAAGAGGTATTTATTAATTGTCTTGGTATGTTCAAAACTAGACTCTAACCCGTGTGATGCACGGGTTTTGTATAGCTTCATATATAACTATCAAATTGGCTATATTATTACTTTCATAGTTACATTTAGTATTATGTTATCAAACTATCTCAAAAAACAACAAAAATAAAAGAAAAAATATATACAAAAGCTTGCACCAAGAAATTGGTCATAACCCCAAAAGCTGTTAAATCTATAAAAATGAAAAGGAAAAGAAACGGTTATGTGGTAATCGAAAGAAAAAAATAATGAAAAGGAATTGCTATTTGGTAACCGAAAGAAAAAAAAAGGAACGTTATGTGGTAATTGAAAGAAAAAATAATAATGAAAAGGAACCGCTAATAATGAAAAGGAACTGCTATCAAAAAAGTAATTGCAATGGCATAAGTGACTTTTAAAAAAAATGACATTTTCATGTGTTATCTAATTCAATTCCTTGCAGATTTTTTTTTCATAAAAATTAATTAGGTCCGTCAAAAAGGATGGTGTTATGGTTATTAGATTCAATTGCAAGATGGTGGGAGAGATGAAAGTGAGTGAGAAATGATTTAGGGATTGTGAGATTGAAAGAAAGGGAACCCGAGATTTGTGTTGAATACACAACATTGAAATAATCGCATGTCATAAAAAACATCAATACATTGGTGGTAAGAGTTGTGAATTGAAAGCATGTGGTGCCTGATTTGATCCCCACCAGAAGTTTTTTTCATAAAATTTTAGAACTAAAAATTAGGACTAATCATTAGGGTTAGGGCAACACTATTTAACATTTAGTATGAAAAAAAGAACAATGAAGAAAAAGCTAAAATTCACACAATCACATATCAAAATCAATGATTTTCAAACCCTAATGTCAAGGATTTGAAATTAACAAAATTCAGACAATCAATATCAACATTGGTCATAATTTTTTGTCAATTCGATGAAAGATGATATGAATCGATGAGAGAAAGTGAATTACCGGCAATGACATTTACGACGGTCAGCTGTTGGTGAGGTGACAGTTGCGGCGGCGCGCGTGATGTGTGTGGATCAGTGAGAGAAAGTGATTTTCCGGCGGTGGCCGTTATGGCAGCATGTGTTGTTGTTGTGGCAGTTGCAACGCGGCGGGATGTTGTTATTGGGGTCACCGGCGGCGGTGAAAATGAAGTTGAATCGCATGATGTGTGTGAATGACGTTCAATTCGTGTTCAAATGATGTTGGAATTCAGGGTTGTGAAAATGACTTAAAGTGAACTCGCATTTGTGCTAGATAAATAAAATGAAAGCAACTATAAGTCACAAAAAACTTTAGTGATCCAGTGGTAACGGTTGTGATCTGCCAGAACTTGTTCCGTGGTTCAACTCTTAGCAGAAATTGTTTTTCATAAATTTTGATGAACAAAAGACTCATTTGTGATTGTGATGGGACGGAGAGTAGATTACTACTACCTCTGTTTCTTTTTAATTGTCATTTTTTGATATTTTACATAAACCAAGACAATCAATAAATGTTACTACTTTTAATACAATAATTTATACTTTTACTATAATTGCCTTATTGATTTAATATCTCATTTCATATATTTTTCTCCTTGCAATAAATAACTAAGAGTAATAACAGTAAAACAACGTTTAATGCTTCATAGTTAAATAGATAGTACAATATAACATGTCGGTTTATAAACACTGCGTGGCATATCCAGAGGTTTCTATGATTATCGCGTGAATTAAGTACAGTGACAAGTGTCCATTGGCTTCTGCACACTGCTACGTGTTCCTGCTACGTGTCTCCCGAACTTTCCTTCTCTACTGTACTAACTTACATCGCTTTCTGTAAACTAATTTAAGTGCTTATAATCCATCAAACTGAACTATAAAACCTCACTACTAGATTAAGCAACGAACATAAACTAAACTACTTACAGATTTTGCACAAGCAACTAACTTCAACAACTTAAAGGCATATTTTCTCCAATTTGTAATCATGTTGAGGCCTACGGTACAATTTTCTTCTTTTTTTATATTTATATTTCTATATTTTCAACGAGTTCTTCTTCCTATCCTATTTTTGGCTATTAAATTCTTCTTAATGTGATTTAATTAAGACAACACCTTAATTATATGGTGCAGATGGGTAATTGGTTGGTACTGATCAAAAATGGATTCGGAGGAGGAGGTAAATCAGCATACACAACCTCAACTGTACCAAAAATGAAAGCATATGCTCCACCAGCATCTGATTACGGACACATTCATCACGCACAACAACATGGGAAAGCATCTTCCAAGTCAACAAAACAAGACTTTGTACCAATTTCCGTTGCTGTTGGAATGATAGCTTTGTCAACAATGTTGGGTATCCACACAGCATGGCAGAACCTAAGGAATAATCCAACCGTGCGTGTGAAGAAACAAAGGAGAGAGACTGTTCCGGAAGTAGTGGAACCCGATCATGTTATGGAGGAATCTGATAGATTCTTTAAGAACTCATTCTTTAGGAAAATTGCACATGTTCAGGAACGTAGTTATCCTGATCATAACCAAGTTTCTAGTCCGATTCACAGAGATGCTTTTGCTTATCAACCTCGTGCTGAGACTCTTAAGTCTGTTGGTGTTGATCCATCTCAATAGGCAATCTCATGTGTGACTGTCCCTCTAATTAATTACTCATGTTTCTGGTTTTGTAAAATTATTTCCTTTTAATGTTGTTATTGTGGATAAATAAATTATGAGATTGTGGATACGTTTGGTTTGTTATATAAATAAATCATGACTCTCACTTAGAGATACTCTTACGTAGATACAAATACCAATAAAGTTATTTATCCTAAAAGATAAATAAATTTGTTAAATCATTCAACACCATTAAACTATTTTATTTTTAAAAATAAATAATTTGCGTCAATGTATCTAATTTTTTAAATTTGGGTTTGTCCCTGGATAAAAAAATTCTCCCCACCAAAATATAGGGTCAAACCCTCTCTACCAATTGAGATATTCATACTTCTTAATTACATGATAAAAAAATTCTCCCGACCAAAATATAGGGTCAAACCCTCTCTACCAATTGAGATATTCATACTTCTTAATTACATGAAAATTTGTGGTGGTTAACTCGCCGTATAGAATTAAGAGTTGTGTGCTATTCATTTAGGGAGGATCAAGAATTATTTTTGGTGTGGTTAATATATAATGGTGTTAAATTTTTTTGTCCATTCAAATTAAATACCCACAATTTTAGTAGTTTTATTTGGGTTGGTTGTGTTAATTCAAGTTCATTTTTAACTCTATTAATCACTAATGGAAACAAAATAAGAAAAAATTTCATGTACCGAAAGCAATCGTCCTATGCCTATCATGAATAATTGTTAAATTTTCATATAGCGAAAGAAACCGTCCTGAACCTGGCCCGCAAAAATTACAACCGCCAGTTTCACTAATAGTGGCGGCTAAAACGGCAGCAATAAGTAAAATTTAACCACCGCAATTAACCTGTTGATCTTGGCTTTAGTAAGAGGCGGAGGAGGGTATATAATGAAGTAACATCGTAATGCCTTCCAGATATGATTTTTCAGTGTAACTAGCATTTCCCTATAATTAATTTAAACCAATTTTCATATTTGATATGAATCACCGCCATGACATCAATTTAATAGATTGTGGCGTTTAGCTTGGTCTTATTGAAGTATTGGTCCATAAAAAAGACGGGTCCATCATGGACCAATATCTTGATGGGGTTCATATTACACATAACCTTAATCTGTGCTGACATATAAAGATTTTATTCACATTGCGAACAAAGACCACCAACCAAATGACTGAGGAAGTTCCACAATGCTATTTGATATGACACAAATAATACCAAAAAATTAATGTTAAATTTCAAATACTTTTAAATAATGAACACTCCATATAAGTGTTGGGATGAGTCTATTTTACACGAGCCTCCACAAAAAGAGGGAGACAATTCAACGAAATGATCCGACGTCAAATCTCATAAGCCCCGTTGATTGAAAAATCGTCACCTAAACTATTTCTTAAAGTTAGATACTCTAACAACAAAGACTATTTCAGAAAATACCTCGCACAAAATGAATACATCAACTTCCCTATCAACTTTCATTAATTAATATATGTGAAAAAAACATTAGTAGGTTGTTTGGTTCTATGTCCAATTACTCGACATCACATTTTGATGCCGATTTCACAACAACTTTAAGAATTAATATATGTGAAAAAAAAGTAATAGGTTGTTTGGTTATGTGTAAAATTACTCGATCTCGTGTTTTAATGTCAATATTGCCACAACTTTAAAAAGCTACAAATTCAAGCTTGACTCTTAACGCATGTCCGCTTTTGAGCCACCGTCAAAACAACACTTAGTGTGTGTTTGGATACACGTTGCACTTATTTTTCGCGTCCCAACACAATTCTGCCGTGATTTTCTAATGCTAGAATTTCAAGCTTCTCAATATTTGTGCATTTGTGGTTGTTATGACGGGAAACAAACAAGCACTAAGAGGAGCTTATAATTAGAAACCAATGAGTAAATAAAGTTACCCAAATTTTTTTATTTGAGAATGTAAATCGAGTGTCAAACACCATCTTAAATAAAGTACAAACCTAACTAATCATTGAAAACGCCTAACTTAACAATCTTTATTAGTTGAGCTAGGTGTAACCAAAATAAACCCAATTTTTTTTCTATGTTTGCAATGCAAGTAAAAGGCACATAAAATTAGCTAAGAAAATGAAAAGTTGAAAAAAAAGGACAACGTGGCAAGATATAATTGGGAACAGTCACGTGGAGCGTAACTCCATTGGTTGAAACAAGCTCGCAGGAAGTGTGACCTTGTGAGATCTAAATAAAAATCGCAACTGTCGAGGAGTCTCGTGTTCGAATGAAACAAACACACCAGTGACATTTAAATAAACATCTTAGAAACTTCTCTGTCGTTTCATCCTTAGGGTTTCATCGAGAGTGCAATATGGGAGAACGAAAGCGAATTCCTCTCGGAATTTTTGCAGTGTTCTTCTTCGTAATTTGTTGTTCATCGTTACACCTTCTTCGTGCTTCCGATGATGCCGATGACGCGGTAATTCATCTTCTCCTTTTTTTTTGGTGTTTGTTTGATGATTGGATTTGGATCTATGTTTTTATGAGCTTTTAATTATATGGATTTGTTTTGTGTCGTTATTATTCAGATCTTCTACGAATCATTCGATGAGGATTTTGATGACCGTTGGATTGTTTCTGATAAGGATGAGTATAACGGTAATTAATGCTCTTAACTCACTTTCTTCTTTTGGAATTTGTTTCATTACTTGTGAATTAATGGAATATGCGGTTGATTTTTATTTTTCAATTTCAGCTTTTGTTTTCTTTTGTTTCATTTGGTTTTTTAATTTTTGGAGTGAATTTCTTACTCACTCACTATCACTGTCGATGAATTTCGTAAAAAAAAAGTGGATGAATGTTGCTCAACTTATTAGCATATAACTCCAATTTCAAATCTATTTCAAAAAAATTCATGTAGGTTGAAGGAATTGTATGGAAAATGTTTTAAGGAAGTGAAACAAGAAAGAAAGAAAAAAACAAGAGTATTTGTTGGACACATGATTGGATGAATGATGATATTTGTAAATTTACTATGATTCTAGAATAGTAAACAACTCTTGAAAAGTAGTCCTATAGTGGTATTAAGTCTATTGATTGGTTAAAGTCATAGTAGGTGTAATAATAGTGTTTATTTACAAAAAGATGGGCTTCCTTGATGTCAATTTTTATCACTCCTGACTCCTTTTGTGATTAACAAATTAAATTTAGGTCCCTTACATCCTTATAAGTAGAGGAATGTTCAGACTTTAGGTGAGTTGAATGTAAACTATGCCCTAAAAATAATTGGTGAAATGCTAATGTGTTTCCTAAGGGCGTTGGTTAAGGAGTTAAAAATTGAATAGTGCCTATTTATAAAAAAAAATATACAGGTTCATAAGTTACCAATTTTTTTTTTTGTCAATAAATAGTTTTCTGATTCTTTAACGAGTGTCCACAGGTTTCTTTTTACCATTTGCCTATGTAAGGGTTTTGCTTGCAAGTTTCTTAACTCATCCCTTTATCAATGGCTTATACTAAGAGAAGCAAATTTTGAACATTTTGTGTTCTTAATGTATAAAAGCTTTATTATTTATTTAATATTTCAACTTTCATTTTTCAAGTGGTACTTACAGTCCTTGTTAGCATATCTTAAACAAGGCAAATGCTAACAATTGCTTTCATGGCACTGGTTAATAATTGAAAAATTGAAAGTACTAAATGAAAAATGAATATTTATTCGCCATCAATTTTACACTTTTCAATAATTTTTTTTATCTCTTTCCTAGTAAGTGTTCTTGAAGACACTCATTAGCAAGATCCCTCTGAAATAGTTATAGAATATTATATTGGAAAGTGGAACATTTTAATTTGCCAGTATATGTATTTGTGGCAGTGATTGACTGAATTTTTGTGATGATTATGAAAATAAGAGTCGGCTGTATACAAGCATATTGTAGATTTCCAATCATATTTTCTAAGAAAGGATAAGTTGTGTAGATTCACAAATTTGTGGTACTTTTGTGGGATGGAACTTCAGAACGTGTTTCACTTTACTGTTTCCTTAGATTTGCATAGATACCTTGTCCTTGAAATTTAGTTTTACACGGTCTTCCCTAGGTTCATGTTTTGGCTCGTTAGTTCCCTTGATAGTGGGTGCATATTGGATGCAATTCGACGGAAAAGATCCACATCTCCCTTCAGTTATAGTGACTTGATAAATAATTTGTTCTTGCAAAACTTTGTATAATATTTGATTTGTCCTGTGCATTCTAGGCATCTGGAAGCATTCAAAGAGTGAGGGGCATGAAGATTATGGGCTTCTTGTTAGTGAGAAAGCAAGAAAGTATGCTATAGTTAAAGAACTTGAAGATGCCTGTGATTCTTAAGGATGAATCAGTTGTTCTTCAGTTTGAGACTCGCCTTCAGAATGGCCTTGAATGTGGTGGTGCATATCTAAAATATCTTCGACCACAGGAGGCTGGTTGGAAACCCAAGGAATTCGACAACAATTCTCCCTATTCTATCATGTTTGGTCCTGACAAGTGTGGGGCTACAAACAAGGTGCACTTCATTTTCAAGCATAAGAATCCCAAGAGTGGGGAGTATGTTGAACACCATCTCAAGTTTCCCCCATCTGTTCCTTCTGACAAGCTATCTCACGTGTACACTGCTATTTTAAAACCCGACAATGAGTTGCAAATTTTGATTGATGGGGAACAGAAGAAAAAGGCAAATTTCTTATCTTCAGAGGATTTCGAGCCTTCCCTTATCCCTTCCAAGACAATCCCAGATCCTGAAGATAAGAAACCTGAGGACTGGGATGAGAGAGAGAAAATTCCAGACCCAAGTGCAGTAAAGCCTGATGACTGGGATGAGGATGCACCCTTGGAAATTCTTGATGAAGAAGCTGAGAAACCTGAAGGATGGTTAGATGATGAGCCTGAGGAGATAGATGACCCAGAGGCTACAAAACCAGAAGATTGGGACGATGAAGAGGATGGTGAATGGGAAGCCCCAAAGATTACGAACCCAAATTGTGAAACAGCCCCTGGTTGTGGTGAGTGGAAAAGGCCAATGAAGAAGAATCCAGCATACAAGGGAAAATGGCATGCCCCCCTAATTGAAAATCCAGCTTATAAGGGTATATGGAAGCCTCAGGATATTCCAAACCCTGATTACTTTGAGCTTAAAAAACCCGATTTTGAGCCTATTGCAGCTATTGGCATTGAGATTTGGACAATGCAGGATGGCATTTTGTTTGACAATATTTTGATCGCTAAAGATGATAAGATTGCAGCTTCATACCGGGAGACTACATGGAAGCCCAAGTTTACTATTGAGAAAGAGAAACAGAAGGAAGAAGAAAAGGACACTGAATCAAGTGGTCTTGCAAGCTTACATGTAATGTCATCTCTCTCTCTCTCTCTCTCTCTCTCTCTCTACTCTCTCTCTCTCTCTCTCTCTCTGCGCGCTCGCTCTCGCGCGTCTCTCTCTCCTCTCCTCTCTCTCCTCTCTCTTCTCTCGCTCGAAAGAATCGTCCTAAAGATTCTCCTCTAGCTCTCTCGCTCATCTCTCTCTCTCTCTCTCTCTCTCTCTCTCTCTCTCTCTCTCCTCTCTCTCTCTCTCTCTCCTCTACTCTCTCTCTCTCTCTCTCTCTCTCTCTCTCTCTCTCTCTCTCTCTCTCTCTCTCTCTCTCTCTCTCTCTCTCTCTCTCCCTCCCCTACTGCTTTTTGTCTGGTCTTTGCTTTCTAGCATTTTCTCCTCAACTCCTCTTTCTTATGCATGATTTTACTTTTTTCCCTTGCAGAAGAAGGTATTTGACCTGTTATACAAGATTGCAGACATTCCCTTCCTGAGTGCCTACAAGCTTAAAATACATGTAAGTAAAAAAAAGCAAATCTTCCTGCTGTTGCATTTGATTCACTTGTAGATGTAATGTTTCACTTTGAGGAACATGACTTGAATTCTATGTTGATTTGCAGGATCTCATTGAAAAGGGTGAATCGCAGCCGAATCTCACAGTTGGAATTCTTGTAGCCGTTGTGGTTATTGTCTTGACAATTTTCCTCAGGATCGTATTTGGTGGGAAGAGAAAGCCAGTAAGTAGAAACTCCCTGTAGCCAAAAAAGCTGTTATCATTTCCTATATGTTAATCACTGGATCATGTCTCTTCTTGTGCAGGCAAGAGTGGAGAAAACAAACACACCCGCCGCAGAAACTTCCACTAACCAAGACAGTGGAGAGAATGAAGAAAACAAAGAGGAGGAAACATCGAAGGCTCCACGTCGGAGGGTAAAGCGAGATAATTGAAATGATTTAAACTAGACAGGGGCGGCCTATCAAGATCACTATCACACAAATTTGAGCTTAGTTGGAGATTAGGTCAATTCCATTTCTACATAGAACTTTCTTTGCGATTTTCTCATTCACTTTTTGACAGATGATATGCATAAGGAGTGTAGATCAGATATTCTGCGTAGTGCCGGTCACTTTGGAGACTTGAGTATTTTTAGCTTATTCAGGTTGTATAATGATTTTTCTTTATCTTTCTAGTTATGTAGCTCTGAAATCAATTTGCAAAACCACATTCCTACTGTTAACTATAATCCTGATTTTAAGCATGTGCTTGATCCAATGTTATGACTACGTGGCCATAATGGTTGAAACCTGCGGTTTCTTCTGCGTACAGAGTGTTTGAATCATCACCCACAAGTTTTCTGGAACTTTTCTCTTCATGGATTTGCTTCTAACCATTAGTTATCGTGTTTTCAATAGCCTTCATTTTATTAATAACTTTTTTGTATTGAGATTTGCAAATAAGTTTTTTTATCAACTGCTTTATAATTAAATTATTTTTTTCTTAATTAATCATTAGTATAATTGTTACCAACTTGTTTGTTGACGTGGATTTTCTCGACAACTCTTCTACTTCAAAGAAGCAGGGCCAATCAATATTTTAGGAAAGCTCTTTGAGAGAGAAAAAAAAAATCAATGTCCTCCTCGAACTAACACTCTAAATTGGTTTTTAAACTATTAAAACCCATTAAAAGTTTTTTTTTTTGTCAAATTAAAAGGTTCTTAAGTCTTGACTATACTCCATTCAACATTGAGTTCCTCAATTATTTATTTTTTGGTTACTTGCAAATACATTAATATAGTTCCTAAAGTACTATAAAAAAAGTAATATTTTTGTCCTGAACACTACAAAAATGTATTGTTAAATACTTCAATTAATTCAATATTTCAATCACTATTCGCTTCTCTAATTTCTTCATTTTTAAATTACAAAACAAATCAAGTATATGAATGTTCCTTGAATTGGCATGAATCTCATTTACTTGGCAAAGGGGCAAGCCATAAACAGCTGTCTAAAACATCAGGAATGTTCAAAAAGTTGATTAATACTGCAGGTTGAAAATGACGACGTTAGAGAAAAGATGAGATTATGGATTGAAAGACTTGATTGGGGTATTTAACAACAATATTTTCAAAGTTGAGGGACTATATATTGATGTATTTTTTTTTTTTTACAGTTTAGGGAATATTAACGGGACATCAAAACGGTCTGGTCAAAGAATGAGGAAATAATTTAGGGACCTTTTGAAGTATAAAAACTGCAAGTAAATTTAGTACAATTAGTATACTACAATGTTGCGATGGAAAGCTATACCAAATCAATACTCTCGCTAGCTTCGACATATATGATATGAAATACACGTTCGTAATATTCAGTTTAATTTGTGGTAGCACGAATGCTCGCAATGTTTTGGAGAGGCAAAGCAAAAAATACTCATTTAGTGGGTTAAGTCTTTCTCGCAAGAAAGGTAAAATTACTTTGTTAGACGTGGACAGACTAACTATACTTGGATTTGGATAGTGAATCGATATAAACGTATTATGTTGTTATTTTTTCCATTACTCTATTTGTTTATCTTGCGTAAGTTCTTTATGATTTAACTTCATCTTTCAATTGAACACTTCAAACTAAAGTTAAATATATAAATATTATATATAAAGAAAATACATGATTTTGAAGCGGGTTTTTCACTTTCAATTATACACTTAAACAAATTTACATATAAGACTGTTATAATGTTAATGACCATGAGTAGGAGTGCACGTGCCGAAAAGGTGGCTGCGCGCCCTCTTACTCGACGGAGACAGGGCGTTAGGAGAGAGCAGGAGGTGGGATCGTCGTCCCAGACATGTGTGTCCCAGATGGTGGACTCGAGTCAGTATCAGCATCACAGTACGAGGAGGGGCTCACCAGCAGGAGGGTGAGGCCCAACATCAGGTTGAGGAGGAATTGATTGAATTTAAGTATTTTAACTTTGAATGAATGAATGATTGAATTATTGATTGAATGGATGAAAAATGGAATAATGAATGGATGAATGGAGGAATGGATGAATGAAAATACACAAGTACGCGTAATAAATTTCAAAATTAATAGAATACGACAAATTTATTTAGTTATAATTTCATCTCCGTTCAAATAAACGAAACGATACATTACATTATAGATCTCGAAGTTTATTTAATTTTTATTTGATTTATTGTTGTATAAGGTTAACAGTTTAACCGTTGCATCTTAACATGGGAATAGGATCAAATTTTCATGCAAAGTTTATAAATGTAAAAAGTTAGAGCTTCCCTCGTGGAAAAATTGAAACAAAAGGGTTTGTATAGTCAAATTGCTCCAAAGTGTAGTAATTCTAGTAATTCTCGAGGCCTGAATTAAATAGCTATATAAGCTTGATACCGGTAGTGAAGAAAATTGCTTTATACACTTCAAAGAAAGATAAAACACACCAGTAATTTACGTTTTTAACCTCATCGGTAGTTAACTGCCGATGGGAAGCAATCCGGCGGCAGCTAACTGCCGATGGGAAGGAAACCAGCGGCAATTAGTTGTCGTTGCCATGTTTTGCCTATATTTCTAAAACTTCACATTTTTTCATCTTAATCCGGCGCCAGCTAACTGCAGATGGGAAGGAAATCAGCGACAGTTAGCTGTCGTTGCCATGTTTTGCCTATATTTTTTAAAACTTCACATTTTTTTTCATCTTAATGTGAACAAAAATGATAAAATGAGTGAACAAAAACGATAAAATGACATGCGATTAAAGTGAAAAAGCTAAAAACAACAAAAAAAGTAATAAATAAAAATGATAATAATAATTTGAAAATTATACTCTTAAAAATAACAGAATTATATTTTCTTTTATTATTATATATATGATATGATTTATTTATATATATAAATAGTTTGATTTATTATTATCATTTTTATTTATTATACTCTTATATTAAAATTATACTCTAAAAAGCAATTTTGATTTATAAATATATATAGAAAAGAAAAAAAAAGAAAAAAAAATGGAAAATAATAGAATATAAATAAGTCAATGTGTGGAAAATAATGAAAAAAAGTAAATTCATGCTCCACGGCAGTTAAATGCCGATGGAGTAGAGATGTGGAATGGCAGTTAACTGCCGCCGCAAAAGAGTCATCGACAGTTAACTGCCGACAGGGCATTTGAGTAACTTACTGGTGTGTTTTAGCTTTCTTTGAAGTGTATAAAGCAACTTTCAGCAGTGAATTGGTTTAGGTGACAATGGACTTGAATCCCTTAAGCAATCAGTTGGAACTTCGTACCAATAACATGGTAACTCCCAAAAAAAAGCTTATGATCCATACATAATTTGTATTTTAAAAATTATATTATACGTTCAATATAAGTAAATTGATAAAAATAAACATTTTTAAAATTTATTGTAATTTTTACAAATATTACTTTAATAGTTGGATTGACAAAAAGAAGTGATGTCTTTTTAGATATAGATTATTAAAATATTGTACATTAATGCTGCAAATTGGTGAAATGTAAATCGTCCTCAATTTAATCATAATAATTATATATTTAATCCACACACATTGTTTTGTATGATTGCACAGTGAGCCATGGAGTGAAGAGGGGAAAATATACTGATTGAAGCTCACAAAAATATAATTGAGAACAACAATTGGACTGAAATTGCAAGGACATTGGAGGGTGTACCGAGATTTCCTTTAGGAACCATTGGAACGTCATTGAGCGCGTTCAGAACGCCAAAAAGAAATCCATGAACATGATTAACATTGGGAACCCACCAAATTTCAACAATAGCAATGAAAGTTCAAAGGGTGATTTTGAGTTTGAATCATATAAAATGGAGTTTTTTCTGAGGTTGCCATGAAGTAGTAACTTGATTTCATGAACATGCTCGTCAGAAACCTTTAAGGTGTGTTTGTGTTCTGATGTTTTGCTTTGCTTAGTTTTCTTAATTAGGGCCGAAACCAAAGCTTGCGTATGTGCACAATCGTCACATAAGAAATCTAACTTAAAATCAAGTTTTAGTTTGAGGATTGTGTTAGTTTCTTATGTGAAGATTGTGTCACATACACAAGCTATAGTTCCAACCCTAATTAAGGAAATTAAGCAAAACAAAATATCACAACACAAACACACTACAAAGATTTCTACGGAAACATCTTCATGAAATCAATTTCCTGCTTCGTGGTAACCTTAGGGGAGAAAACTCCATTTCATATGATCCAAACTCACAATCACTCTCTAAACTTTCATTGCTATTGTTGGAATTTGGTCTGTTCACAATGTTGATCATGTTCATGGAATTCTTCTTGGCGTTTCAGAAGCACTCAATGACATTTTCAATGGTTCTTAATGGAACTCTCGGTACGCCATGACAATCTCCTTGCAATTTCAGTCCAATTGTTCCCAACAATATTTTTGCTAGTTACGATTAGTATATTTGCCTCTTCGCTCCATGATTCATCCTGCAATCATACAAAAAATGTGTGTGGAGTAGATAGACAACTTGTGATGAAATTGAGGAAGATTTTCATTTCACCAATTTGCATCCATTCATGTACAATATTCTATCTAACAAGACATCACATTTGTTAGTTAATCAACTTACCGTATGAATAACTCTTGTCGAAGTTGCATCCCTTAATAAATCTATGTAAATTTTATATTTTGTCTATCCAACTATTAAAATAATAATTTAAAAAAAGAGGTCAAGTTACTTGATTATATCAAATCTGTAAATTTTAATAAAATTTTAAAAATGATAATTTTTAATCAATTTCCTTCAATTTAGCGCATAATATAATTTTGGCTTATTTGGTCATTTGGTCCTCTAAATAATTTTTAGTTTTCATTTTGGTCTCATATCTCGAAAAATCAACATTTTGGTCCCTTGTTTTTTCTTCGTTATTCAAAAAGGTCCCTGGCTGTTAACTTTAACCCCAAATGTCTACGGTGGACCAACCTTAAGAGTGGTCCACCATAGATCCTATTATTTAATTTAATTTAAACTGTTTGATTTTTTTTTTAAATGAGGACCATTGGATTACGCAGGTCTATGTTATCTTACGGTAAGTCGACAACAGCTAATTAATTCTCTCTTTCTTCATATTCTTCCTCACTCTTGTTCATCATCTTCAACATCACATTCATCAACACTATCATCATCTTCATCATTTACCCATAAAAATCCAGAACATCAACCAATTTAATCTTCATATATACTCATCTCCTCAATTCATCTTCTCCAGCAATCGAAATAAAAACAAAAAACAAAAAAGAACAACAAACACAGTATGCATAAACTCAAAGACATTAAAATGGGTTTGCACAAGAACTCATCTTATACCCATAAACTCAACCCAGAAAGCAACATCAAACCGATAAATTTAAACCAAAATGTTAACACTAATCTTTCCAAAACCCAAAATTTGAAACCAAATTCCAGAAATTCATACACAAAAATTGAAACATCTCCACACACACATATATACCACCACCTTCCGCACCTTTTGTTCAAAGAAGAAGAGGAATCAAAATTGTGTCCCGATTCGAAGCCTGCAAGAGAAATTCGAATCAAATCGTGTTCCATCAGCACCTTTCATTTGATTTTGATATGTAAATTTGATAAATTTGGGGATTTGAAGGATTTAAAATGTTGGTGGTGTATGAGATCTGAGTGGATCTGAGAAGGAGAAGGATTGTGATGGCGGTGGTGGCTGGTGCTATGAACGAAGAAGAAAGCTGAGGTGGTGGTGTGTGAGATCCGGTGATGGTGTTGTGATCCGAGAATAAGTTAAGGTGGTGGTGGTGTGTGATCCGAGTGGATCGGAGAAGGAAAGGGATGGTTGTGGTGTTGTGAACGGAAGAGATGAGAGAAAATGAGGAAAGAAGATGAAAAGTGAGAATTAATTAGGTGTTGTTGACACACCGTCAGATGAAATACACTGCGTAATTCAATGGTCCTCATTTAAAAAAAAATCAAACAGTTTAAACTTAAATTAATAATAGGATCTATGGTGGACACTCTTAAGGTTGGTCCACCATAGACATTTGGGGGTTAAAGTTAACAGCCATGAACCTTTTTGAATAACGGAGAAAAAACAAGGGGACCAAAATGTTGATTTTTCGAGATATGGGACCAAAATAAAAACTGGAAACTATTTAGGGGACCAAATGACCAAATAAGCCTATAATTTTTAAAATAAAAGTTTTGTATCAACCATAAACTCTTTTTTTGTTACCGTTACCATTACGAAGTTATGACCATTTGTTGAAGGGGTTCGATTATTTTACTACTTAAACCAATTCATTGTTGTTATCAATCATAAGCTTACATAGCTGTATATAGATATTCAATTCTACATATGCGCGGGTCATAATCTAGTTAAAATAAAACATAGCATTTCGTGTATGAGAAATTAAGATTGTTGATGGAAACTTTCAATGTTTATACAAATTGATTGATGATACAATTATATCTGATTTAGTTTTTCAAGCTCTTCATTTTATACAAAAATGATGTTTTGACCCAAATTTGTCAATAAAAGTAGACAATAATTTATATAGTTATCATCGTTTAAATATGTGTTTATATACTTCTAGTGGATATGATAGCTAAATATGACAAGCTGTTTTTTTTTCGTTTGAGCAAAGACAAATTTAATTCATTTCATTCATAATCAAAGAGTATAAAGTAGTTGGAACAATATCAAAAATATGGGGGCTAGGGTGTGATAGGGAAACTCTAGGCTATTGCCTGAGCAACCGTATGGGAGCTAAATATGACAAGCTGTTATAGTTTATGATTTTTAGAAGTTTAAATGTACAGGTTAACTATTCCAGTCATCCAAATTGTGTTCAAATTTACATTATTCTCAAATATGCATTATATATTAACTATATAATCTGTAATTAATATGAACTTGAAAATTGTTGTTAAAGACTTTCAAAATTTTAGTTGGGTTGGGTTATAATTTATGTGGATGGTTGAGTTGCGACACTTATATTCATTTATCATGTACTAAATCATGTATTTAAACTGGATTAATCATCTGAATTGTTGTCTAGTTTTAGTTATTTCACTTGTGTCAAAATAATAACTCATTACGATATCATATTTAAGATGTTCTATCCATTAAACCACTGAACCACTATCAAATCAGTTGTCAAAATGTTGTTACAAAACTCGGCATGCAAACTTGGAGAGTTGTAGCTAGTGTTGCAACATGACTCTCGAATCCTTACTTGTCTGAGTGAGAAATCGCCACTAAGCTTCAGTAGATGAACCTCGTGCATTACAAAACTTATAAATGCTACTTTCATTGATTAATTTAAACGCATTATCTTAAAATTATACTTATAACATAATCATAAAGAAAAAGATGTTATAAAAATAAAGATTACTATCATGGTGGTCCATGCTTTGATCTACCCTTTTTAGCTCTAAAATGAGCATGCACACCAAATTACTAATGCTCCTAACTGTAATTGGCAGTATAGGTACACAACTTTTTTACAAGTAAAACTCAGTGCTGATGCTGAAGCCGTTGGACCCAGTTGCTCAAGGACCAAAAACCCTGGGAGGGTAAGCAACTATAGATGGATCATCCCGTATCTTATCATTCGGACCAAGATCATTAATAGGCGGCCGCTGTATGTGGTGATTAGTGACTGCTTGATAAGCCATTGCCAACGCCAGAGCCTGCAGATAAACAGGGAAATAAGCTTTGATATCAAATGATAAGCAGAGAATCAAGTCATTGATTCATAATTATCCTAGTAAAAATTTAGAAGGATATTAAACACAGATTGCACACAAACTTACAATGTGATCACGGTTAGGAGGAGCATAAATGCCGGTGGTGATGGTGGTTCTTCTTCTGCTACCACCAGATGGTGGATCAGAGATATTAGTAAATCCTGTTGGCACTACTATGACTGGTAAACCAACAAGGTTGCCTACGCATACTTTCTCCCAGTCAGTTGCATTTCCAATGAATGCATCCACGGTAAAAGACTCTCTTATTTCTTTGATTAGCCTTCCCCGTGCTCGTTGTGCCTGCATGCAATAATTTAAATCTGAATGCTAATTATTGAAGCTGAAGATAAAATAAACGAATGGTGTTCAACTATTGATTTATGCAGTTCAAACAATAACCTGATCTTTCTGCAAGTGCCAAACTTAGCAACATAAAAACACAGTACTACAAGCCATCAAAATTAATATGACAACTGTCATGAGATTCAGTTTCTCAAGTTTGAAAAGCACCTGACACTTCAGAAACTTGAAAACTCTGAGGTTCTATGGCCTTATACCAAAAGTACCAGAGGGGAGCCTAAATCAACATGTGTTTCATTCTATTTGCGGAAAGAAAAACTGATTTCTCCGCATGCATGTTCCCAATCATTACCTCGCATATGAACAGACAGGCTGCTGTCTGGGAGAACGTTTCTTCCTATGAATCACAGATAGAAACAAAGACACTAGACATGACACTAACATCGAGACTGACAATAATTGATAAATAAAAGTGATTGAATGTAATCATACGTGTCAATGTCCGACACAGGACACATTAATCTGAGGAGTCACTGCTACATAAATTTCTTCTATTCTTTCCGTCTCTAAACTCTGACAGTATACGGGTTCAAAGTCAGAGATCATTGTTCTCCTAAAATCTCATCTAGTTCTATCACTACAATGCAGCAAATTCTCACTATAAAAAAAGATGACATGGTTTAATTTAACTATTTAAGGGAACAAAATAAAAGACCTGTATATAGTCCACTGCTGGAACTAAGCGAGCACGGCGTAGTTCAGTGGGCCACTGATCTTGGGCTTCATACACATTATCCTCCCCTGATCGCTGCCACTGATCAAAGTGAGCCAGCATATCAACATCCATTGTGAAATTTAATATACCTTGAACAGAATCAACTGTGTAATTCAGTTTGAAAGGAACCATCTTGACACCCATTGACGCAAGAACATCAACAACCTGGGTTGTCATGGCAAATAAAGACTTTTTCATGTATTATCCTAACAACATTCAAGAAATGGAAATGACTGTATGGAATTAGGCAATATTTGATGTCAAAACTTGAACATGTCTTTACAATAAAAATTAGTCAGCCGACAAACCTCCATCTCGGCATCATCAAGATATCCAACAGTCAACTTAGTAATGTCAACCAGGAACGGGTCATCAATGGGGATATCTTTTGATGAGGGATCTTCAGGATCTCTTCCCCGAACAATGTCCAGAACAACAGCACAATCAGTTGCGGATCTACAGAAAGGGCCAAGCTTATCCTAGTATAAAGGTTACACAACTTACATGTCAGTTTAACATTCAACATACAATTTTAAGTTATACCAAAGGTAGAACATGGTAATTTTGAGTTTTACCAAGCTTTCTGATATGCTCATTACACCAGTTCGACCAACAGTACCAAAAGTTGGACGTAATGCAGTAACGCCACATCGAGCTGCAGGGTAAGTTATGGATCCAGCTGTTTCTGAACCAATTGCAAATGGAACCATACCTATCACAATAAACAAAATCAAACAATCGAATACATATGTGCCTCACATATAAAGGAAACAAACAAAATTTTAGGCACAATTGACCGGTAAATCGTAAAATAAACCATATAACAGAAAGGACCTCTAAATATGATCCGATATATGCAGGCTGGGATTAGGGGAAGAAAAAAAAGACAGAAACAAAAGTGCAAGCATTTAGGAAGGGTAATTGAAGAGTACCCGCTGAGGTACTTGCTGCAGGGCCGGCAGAGGAACCCGTAGAAAATTCCTCAATATTCCATGGGTTCCTGGTTCTGCCACCAAACCAGACATCATCATAAGCCAATGATCCAGAAACAAGCTTTGCAATAAGAACAGCCCCTGCAGATTTCAACCTGTTGAACAACATCATCAAATATATATAAGAAATTAGTCAAAAACATAATTTCTGATTGTAGATTGTTTTGTCATGGATCTTGCCTTTTATAGATCCAAGCTTCCAAGTCAATAACTTGATTTTTAAATGACTCGGATCCCCATGTTGTTTTGTATTCTGGCACTGATATTATGTCCTTCAATCCATAAGGAATCCCATGAAGAGGCCCTTCAATGAAAACCAATATTTATTTTAAAACCAAACTTTTCAATACTTCATAGATATACAGTACATCCCAAAAGGATGCAGAAAGTTGCGGCAGCTTTCTAATCTTAAAAACATAATATTCCGCAAAAGTATTGTTTAAAAGACTGATATCTGTCATAAGATATCAGATAGATAGACAGACCTAATTTCTAGTTCATCTTGTATAGGAGGCATAAGTGTTCATAACTTTACACTCTAGGAAAGAATAACAACCTAGATAGACTCCTTGACTAAGCAATTCATCGGCTTCTTTTGCTTGCTTGCTTGCCAATTCTTCTGTATAAGTTACTACAGCTTCAAGAATAGGATTGTACCTGGTGTTCATTCCAGGAGATAAAGTTAATTAAGAAGATGTAAGTTTCAACACACACACGGTAAATATTTCAAAAATTGCTAGCGCATTAACATTCCGATACTACTTTTTCAATCTCCGCAAGAATATTTGTGTAAGCTCCTGTGAAGTAATTTGTTTAGTTTTGATGAGTTCACCTAACTCAAGAACCTGGTTAAAAACAAATAGGGAAAAATAAACCAATCATGAAATAGTACCTCATGATAAAATAATTACATCAGATACAATTAAAATCAATTTTTTGGTCTGTCAGCAATATAGACCACTTACAGTCAAAAAAGCAATATCTTCTTCAGATTCTGGTCTCCGTATCTCCGAAATAGAAGGATATATGAACCTTTTGGTTGCACAGTGAACTAGTTTATAGTCCCAATCCGCACTGAAAACTAAAGGTGAGGGATATTGCAGCCCTCCATTCTTAGAAGCTACAAGTTCTCTATTGGCTTTTATAATTGGAACATTTAACTCATTTACACCCTTAGCAATCTCGTCAATCTAAGAGGAACATAATTAGTCAGCAAGCATCGACTGTAACAACTCCAAGTCATCAAAATCGAAATTACCTGATCATCCTTGAAGAAGTTGGCATCAAGTAAACCTAAGGAACATCTTAGGCAGGAAACACTACATTCCTTATCTGAAAATTGATTTTGCTTCATACTTCCCTGATTGATAACAAATAGAAAAAAAAAAAAGTACATTACGAAAATAACGAGCTATATAGGCATGCTTACAACACTTGAGCCATGTTTGGCTAAACAACTTGATTTGCAGCTAATATCATAAGCGTTTATCATGATATGCACTTATGTATAATATAACAAAAGATAAAATAAAGTTAAATTCATTTCATATAACTATAAGATGTTTTCATAAGCTATCTTGAAGAGCTTATGAAATAAGTGCTTATGTATAAGAAAAGGTAAATAAAGTTAAATTCATTTTGTATAGCTATAAGTTATTTTCATCAGCTATCTTGGAGAGCTTACAAAAATAAGGTGAAAACATCTTATGAACGTGTTATAAGTGGTTTTCACAAATTCTCCCAAACAATTTCACAAGTGCATGTTAGTGAATAAACTCAAATAAGTCAATCCAAAGTGCCTGTTACTCTTGAACTTGGGGCACCAAACCAACATTACTACAGTTCATCACGTTAAAATTAAATTAAACCTCTGTTATTGAATTAGTTACAAACATTTACTATATCCAAATCTAACATAGGCTTTAGTACTAACTGCCGATATTTCAATAGCCTTTGAAAATTGACAAAAATAAGTGGACTATTCTTCAGTAATAAAATCCACTAACAAACCTGCATTTTGCGGCAGAATATTTTCCATATTCTTTTTATGATTCTAACCTGTTGTACATTTGTCAGGGGTGTGGTAAAAAAAAAAACATTGTACTAGTTTTTCTTATCTTACAATTAATTAATTAATTAATTTATGGACAGTAAGAAACAGAGCTGGTTACAAAGAGTGAGAAAGCAGAAAAATAGAATTACCATGATTGGTTGGTTTTCGTTGGAAGAACAAAGTGGTGAGGAAGGAACAACGGAGAAGAGAAGATAGCAACAAATGACAGAAAAGTGAAATTTGTAAGTGCCACCACCGCTGCCACGTGTCGGTTCAGAAACTGCATTTAGAGGACACTTGTTCTTCAACATGCTTTCTTCGGACCGCTCTCGTCAAGTTCAGAGTTCAGAATTGAAACTCGAAGTTTTCTTTCTTTTCTGATGATTCAGTCAACTATTATTACTATATTATATTATATTATTTAAATTATCAATTAACATTAAGTATTATTTATTCCTTAAAAAAAATGTAATTGATTCATTGATGATAAGATCATATAGTAGGTGTTTGCTTGTTTTTTTTCAACGGTATACAAATACAAATCAATTACAAATAACGATGAAAACATGAAGAATAATTGACTTAAATGCATATTGAATCCGTGGTTATATTTGCAGTACATGTCCGGCAGATGCTGCTGGTCCATTCGCGTTAAGACTCACTTTTTTAAACTACCACTCTCTCTAAACTGTCATGAAAAACAATCAAATTTATCAATTGAGGAAAAATAATGAAATGTATTGTTTTTTCCTTTTTGCTAGCATCGCCAATCCAACACTAAACTGTTACGTGAAATTCTTTCCCTCTACGTGCATCCCTCACAAACATTTTGTACAAAATTAACCTTTTTAAGTTATAGAATAGCGGACACATTCTATATGCCATTCCAACCTCTCATTTTCTTCTCACTTTTGCATTTCAGTTTCAAACTCCAAAATCTATTTATCATCAAAACTTGTTCTAATCCATCACATTTGTCAAGTTTCGAACAAAAAATTAGCATACATTTTAGATTTTTAATTGTATTTTTTTCCTTTCATACTGGTATGGTTTAAATTTTGGAATCGAATTTTTTTCGTTAAAAGAAAATTGAGGAGTAGGGATGATGTTTTGATCTAAGATAAGAAAGATTTACGAGCTTAATGAACGCTTATAAATGTATTTGCATTTACCTCTTTAAAAAAACTAATTGACGAGGCTCAAACTTGCGACTTTTGAATCCAATGCACCTAGTTTTACCACTAAACCAGAAAGTTACATTAACTCTTTTTAAAACTTTACCTATTGTGTTTAAAACTAAGCTTAACTAGTAATAACGATATTGTTAACGATATTGTTATGTTGACACCTTCACCCCGTATTATTAGTTGTGTGTAAGTTTTAATGGTATTTACCACTTCATAATTGGACAAAAAGAAAAACTTATTCATTCATACTAGACCCCGACCCGTGCGATGCACGGGTTTGTTTCGAGTTTCATATATACGCGATTATATTATTAGTCGTCGACATGGTTAAATGTATTATGTATAACATTTCAATAAAGACTACAATGATACTGTTGAATAAATAAAATTAGAATAATTTTCAATATCCAAAATCAAGTTACATTGAGTTTGAGAAAAGAGTAAATAAGTAACTATTGAACATTCTGAAAAACTTCTCTGTAAACTACATTTCCTGTTTCATTTGTATCTTCAACTTCATCGTCTGTTATCAAAATCTTTAAGTCTTTCCTTGAAGTAACCCTTGACATTGCAACATATAGTTGTCCATGTGAAAAAATTGATTGAGGAAGGTATACTCCAACATACTTAAGTGACTGACCTTGACTCTTGTTGATAGTCATGACAAACGAAACAGCCAATGGAAACTGTCGATGTTGAAACTTAAAAGGGATTTTTTTATCCGAAGGAATCAGTGATAACCTTGGAATAAAAACTTTTTGACCAATATTACTACCAAATATAATCTTTCCTTCAAGCACAGATCTTCCCGTTCTTGTAATTATGAAACGTGTACCATTGCACAACCCTAAAGTCTAGTCAATATTTCTCAACAACATTACTGGGACTCCAACTTTCAGCTTTAACTTGTGATTTGGAATTCCTGAAGCAACAATGGTGTTTAGAAATTCAGGAGTGTGCACATCATCTGACATGTCAACATTTGAGTTGGCATTACATAGAGAGTCACAACTGAAATAAGTTTTTTCATCTCCAGGTATTAAATCCAACATATAATCATTTATGGCGTCAACAATTGCATTCTTTGGAGCTAATATAGCTCTATCTTGAAAGAAAAATGGATCATTCACGTTGTGCAATAGATCTGGATACGTGCTCTGAACAATAGCTGAAAGTGGATCACCAAAGCTCTGAATCAACAAATCTTGTGGTATCTGAACTGTGATATCCACATCATTAGGTACTCCAATATTTCAATCACCAATTCCCAAAATCCACTGAGAAAAATTCTTTCTCTCTTCAACGTTAGAATATGTGCTTCCGGTTAGAAGTCTCATGTTTTTGGTCAATGTAAGCACCTCACAATAACTCCAAAGATAGGAAGAATTTATAGTAGAACGTACAACTTCTTGTCTTGTTCCTTTAGGTATAACAGGAAGAATCTGACGAAAATCACCACCTAAAACAACTACTTTTCCACCAAATGGGATCTCTTTCTTTTGCATTATATCCTTGAAAGTACGATCAACGGCTTCAAAACAATGTTTGTGCATCATAGGCGCTTCATCCCATATGATTAGTCATGCACGACGTATTAATTCAGCTAATGGATCTTTTGGAGCTATATCACACGTCGAGCATTCATCAACATTTATAGGAATGACAAACCTTGAGTGTGCAGTTCTGTTAAGTGCCAGAAAGTGGTTAAAATGCACATTTAATTAAGGCACTAATGTTACTTGTTTTACAAGTTATCTTAGGATAAGCTCATATTTATGGTTCAAATGCTATATTTGTGATCCTAAGTCTTACCCCATGTTATTATGCAGGAATTTCATGCTTGAACCTGAGCTGAGTAAAGGATTATGAAGTTTTGATCAAAGCCATCGCTAGAAGCGCACGCTTCCTCGCTACAAGCGAGGATAGGTAGGGAATTTGGAGACTTCATCGCTTCAAGCGCCAGATGCCACGCTACTAGCGAGCTTAGGCAGGGAAATTGGAGAGTCCATCGCTACAAGCGATGGACCGGTCGCTTCAAGCGACCAAGGGCGGTTTAATGTTCCATGCTGACGTGGAGCTCTCCCATTGGCCAACAAACTTCATCGCTACAAGCGACCAGCTCATCGCTTGTAGCGAGCGTGCAAAATATCAGTTTTATAAAAGCATTTTTAGCTCTATTTTCAGATATAACTGGATCATAGATTACTTCCATTTAGGGATTGCTTTTTAATTCAGTTTAGCAATAGTTTAGGACTTAGTTTTAGGGCTAGAAGCTATGATCTTCAAGGAGCAAAAGGATTGAATTGTGGAATCAACCAAAGGCTTTGGGAAATCAAGACTTGGGTTATGATCTTCATCTTTTCTTTACTCTTTTGTATAGTTGTCATGAAAATGAACAACTAACTTCCCTTTGTTGGGATTGGAGGTATTCTTTCTAGCTTTGATGTAATACATGATTATGTGAATATATGATTTTAGCAATTTATGTGTTTATGAAGTTATTCTTGCTTTTCACTCTCATGCTTGATTCAATTGATATTGACAAATACTTTTGAATCTATGTTTAAGAATAATCTTCTATCAAAATAAGAAAATCTAGAAATGGATTTGGGTTTTGATAATCGAACAAAGTTTCGGATCGTAATGCTTTCGGATCGTTTGGTTGATTGGGAAATCGTCGATTAAACGATACGATCGATCTCACGATGTCATTTGGGAAATCAATGACGTTGTCGAGCGATACGTGATATTTTCGCTAAAACGCTAAATTTATATGCATGATTTATAGATTATATTCTTTGCAAGATTGATGAACTCCAATTCCAACGCTTTGATACCCTATTACTTGTCGTTTTAATTCCGCAATTAAATTTCATTAGTTTTATGCAACCAAGTCACGAAACCCTTAACTCAAAACAATACCGATTGTTGAACGGTTCGAAGTAACGCACCTAATCCCTGAGGAGACGATAATTGAAAATACTTACTTTTGTTGATTGAAATACTACTTCCAACAAAATGGCGCCGTTGCCGGGGATTAACGTTTTGATATTATAATCATTGCAGCGTTAATTATGGTTTTAAGCAATTTTGCACAAAATTCTTTTATGTATATAACTATTATTCCTTATCCATCTTGTTTGCTAATTCTTTTTGGTCAGATTGTTGAAACCGTATATGCGAGGTCAAATATCCGACGACCAACTGCTTTTTGATTCTGAAATAGAGAGAACAGCTCGAAGAAACAATAGTAAGAATCGGAAGAAGAAGCAGCAGGCAAAGAAAAAGCAACAAGAGGAAACTTCTGTTTCAAGTCCTTCATCTAGTCCAATTCCAAGCCAAGAGATACCAATGGCTGCAGCAGGAGATGGTTCAGGAGGTTCAGGCGGAAGTGGGATGCCATGTCACAATAGCCCACGCCGTTTGGCCCAATTGGGGAAAACGCCACGGACCACAAAGCAAACCGAGATGAAGACCGGGATCCTTCAAATACTTTATGCTAATCCTTTCTCAGGATTGGACCATGAGGATCCGTTCCAACATCTCACCAAATTTTATGAGATCGCCGGTACACTTGGAGAGACGGAGAACAATGAGGAGGCTATATTCATGAGGATGTTTCCTCATTCTTTGATTGGGAAGGCCAAGGAGTGGTATTTGGATCAGCCACCAACGGTGATGACAAATTGGAACACTCTTGAGGAGAAATTCTTTGAGAGATTCTTCCCTCAGAATCGTTTCATGGAGGCGAAGACAACTATTGCTGTATTCTCACAAGGTTCAAGTGAGACGTTATGTGAAGCATGGGAGCGTTTCAAGTCGATGCTTAGAAGATGCCCTAATCATGGATTCGATGATTTAACACAAATTCATCTTTTCCGGAACGGGATGCAACAACAATCCAAGTTATTGCTTGATGCTGCTGCTGGTGGATCTTTAATGGCCAAGAGCGCCGAGGATGCTGTTGCTATCATTGAAAGAATGGCATTAAATGATCACCAGGCTCACCATAACAGAAACCAAGGCCAAAGGAAAGCGGGAATCCTAGACTTGGGGACAAATGATGCAATCCTAGCTCAAAACAAGTTGCTAACGCAACAAGTGGAGGAGTTGACTAGAAAGATGGCCAACCTTCCTCAACAAATGAAGGATATTCAAAACGAACAAAGGAGACAACACCAAGTCGCATCATGCGAACTTTGTTCGGGAGATCACCCCACCGGATTTTGTCCGCCACCCACCGAAGAGGTAAGCTATGTTGGAAATCAACCAAGACCACAACAGTTTCAAAACCAATACCAAGGTCATACAAACAACTTCCCAAGAGGGAACAATCCAAACTATGCCCAAGGTTGGAGGCAAGAAGCTGGGCAACAAAACCGACAACCTTACCAAAACTACAATCAATACCAACCTCCACAACAAAACCGACAACAAAACACCGACAAAACTCTTAACCAATTCATGCAAATGTCAATGGCTAACCAAAAGAATACTGATGCCTCCATCAAAAACCTGGAAACACAAGTAGGCCAGTTGGCACAACAATTAGCTCAAGCAACCCAGCAAGGCGGAACCTTTACCGCCAACACACAAACCAACCCAAAAGATCATGCATCATCATCAAAATGACAATTAAGTCATTTTGATGAGGAAGTCCTTGCATCAAGAGACAATTACAATTGCAAGGCGATTGCTACTCGGAGCGGGAAGGTAGTTGGAAGAGGTATAGGTGACAACATAGAGGTTGAGAGAAGAGTTGTTGAGAATGAGGAGAAAGATGATGATGAAGGAAATGAGGAGGAAACAGGAGGAGTAAATAGAGAGGATGTAGTCGAAAAAAATAAGGATGTAGTTGAAAATGAAAACATAGTGTGGAAGAAAGATGTGGTGAAGGAGAAGGGCAAGAATCAAGAAGTAGTGAAGAATGCGCCAACACCACATCTACCGTATCCAACTACACCAGCAAGAAAGGAGAAAGAGAGGCAGTTTGCTAGGTTCCTTGACATATTCAAACGTTTGCAAATCAACATACCGTTCTCGGAAGCCCTAGAGCAAATGCCAACTTATGCCAAGTTCATGAAAGAGATTCTCTCCAAGAAGAGGAGGTATAATGAAGAAGAAACAATTCAGCTAGATGCTAATTGTAGTGCAATCATCCAGAGAACATTGCCAAGGAAGGAGAGAGATCCGGGTAAAGTTACACTACCGGTGTCTATTGGCAATGTTAATGTCGGCAAGGCACTCATTGATTTAGGTTCAAGTATCAACCTAATCCCACTATCCGTTGTCAAAAGGATTGGTGATTTGGTTGTGAAAAGAACTAACCTGACCTTGCAATTGGCCGACAAATCCTACACTCGTCCGTTGGGGATAGCTGAAGACGTGTTGGTGAAAGTCGACAAGTTCTTATTTCCCATCGACTTTGTAGTGATGGACATACCTGAAGATGATGATGTGCCGCTAATTCTTGGGAGAACGTTCATGCAAACGGCAAGGATGATGATTGATCTTGACGGAGGCTTAATGAAAGTCCGTGTGGACGATGAAGAAGTCAATTTCAACATCAATGAAGCGATGAAGTATCCTAGTGATAAAGGTGCTTGTTTCAAGATGGATGCAACGGAAGAATTGATTGTTGATACGAGAAACCAGCTGCATCACTTGACACATCTTGAAAGAGTTTTGACAAATGCACTTAGTATCATAGGAGAAGAAGATGAGAAGGAGTTAGAAGAGTGTTTGAAGGAGCTGGATTCGTTGAAGGAAATTCCTCCTCACAAAGCCAAAATAGAGGAATTGACGAATGAAGCACAAGTTGAAGAAGTGAAGCCGGAGATAAAGATCTTGCCCTCACATTTGAAGTATGTATTTCTTGATCAAGAGGGCACCAAACCGGTTATTATTAGTAGCTCCTTGTCAAACCATGAAGAAACAAAATTGGTAGAAGTTTTGAAGTCCAACAAGGAAGCAATAGGCTGGACACTATCCGACTTAAAAGGGATAAGTCCATCCTATTGCATGCATAAGATCATGATGGAGGAAGATTATAAGCCGGTAGCACAACCTCAACGACGGCTAAACCCAAACATGAAGGAAGTAGTCCGGAAAGAAGTGGTTAAACTACTTGAAGCCGGCATGATATATCCGATCTCGGATAGCACTTGGGTTAGTCCGGTTCAAGTTGTCCCTAAGAAGGAAGGTATGACGGTAATCACGAATGAGAAGAATGAGCTCATACCGATAAGAACCGTCACCGGTTGGAGGATTTGTATCGATTACCGGAGGCTCAACAAAGCAACAAGGAAGGATCATTTTCCTCTACCATTCATGGATCAAATGCTAGAGAGACTGTCAGGACAAGCTTTTTATTGTTTCCTTGACGGATATTCGGGTTACAATCAAATTTCGGTGAATCCAGACGATCACGAGAAGACCGCATTTACTTGTCCTTTTGGAGTATTTGCATATCGACGCATGCCGTTCGGATTATGTAACGCTCCAGCAACATTTCAACGATGCATGCAAGCCATCTTTGCAGACTTGATAGAAAAGAGCATTGAAGTGTTTATGGACGACTTCTCAGTTTTCGGGTCATCATTCGATTTATGCTTGAAGAATCTGGACACGGTTCTGAAACGGTGCAAGGAAACCAACTTGGTGCTCAATTGGGAGAAGTGTCACTTCATGGTAACCGAGGGTATAGTCCTTGGTCACAAGATTTCCTCCAAGGGTATTGAAGTTGATAAAGCTAAGATTGATGTGATAGGAAAGCTTCCACCACCAGTCAACGTCAAAGGAATCCGAAGTTTCCTAGGCCATGCCGGGTTCTATCGGAGATTCATCAAAGACTTCTCCAAAATTGCAAAGCCATTGAGCAATTTGCTCAACAAAGATAAGTCTTTTGATTTTGATATTGATTGTTTAAATGCTTTTGAAAGTTTAAAGGATAGCTTGACATCCGCACCCATAATCACCGCACCAAATTGGAACTATGATTTTGAACTTATGTGCGATGCAAGTGATTATGCGGTAGGAGCGGTGTTAGGTCAACGCAAAAACAAAATTTTTCATGCTATACACTATGCAAGTAAAGTTTTAAATGATGCACAAGTCAATTATGCTACCACTGAAAAAGAATTACTTGCTATAGTGTTCGCATTGAAAAAATTTCGTTTGTATCTCATAGGTTCAAAGATTGTTATCTGGACTGACCATGCAGCCATCAAGTACTTAATCACCAAACCCGACTCCAAGCCAAGACTCATCCGTTGGATGTTGCTACTCCAAGAGTTTGATTTGGAGATTAAGGACAAAAAGGGGACTGAGAACCTAGTGGCTGATCATCTGTCAAGATTGGTGAACGATGAGATAACGAAGAATGAGAGGGATATTCTTGAAGATTTCCCGGATGAAAAGTTGCTTATGGTGCAAGAAAGACCATGGTTTGCTGACATGGCCAATTACAAAGCAACGGGGTTCATACCGGAGGATTACACATGGCAAATGAAGAAGAGGTTGATGAGAGACGCAACTCAATTCATTTGGGATGACCCGTACCTCTTCAAGATTGGAGCAGACCACCTGTTAAGGAGATGTGTTGCAAGAGAAGAAGCCAAAGACATCATGTGGCATTGTCATAATTCGCCATATGGTGGGCATTACAGCGGTGAAAGAACTGGAGCAAAAGTTCTTCAAGCAGGCTTTTATTGGCCCACTTTGTTCAAAGACGCATACGAGCATGTGAAGGAATGCGAGAGTTGCCAGAAAACTGGAGGTATTTCAAAAAGGAATGAGATGCCTCTGCAAAGTATCCTTGAAGTCGAAGTCTTTGACTGTTGGGGGATAGACTTTGTGGGGCCGTTTCCATCCTCCATGTCTAATGAGTACATTTTGGTGGCCGTAGATTATGTGTCAAAGTGGGTAGAAGCAATAGCATCCCCAAAAGCCGATAGTAAGACGGTGGTCAAGTTTCTGAAAAGGAACATCTTTTCCCGAGTTGGAACTCCAAGAGTGCTTATAAGTGATGGAGGTTCTCACTTCTGCAATCAACAATTGGCAAAAGCACTTGAGCACTATGGAGTAAAACACAAGGTAGCTTCACCATACCATCCGCAGACCAACGGTCAAGCCGAGGTATCCAACCGTGAAATCAAAAGGATACTTGAGAAGACCGTGTCATCATCAAGGAAGGATTGGTCGATGAAACTGGACGAAGCATTGTGGGCCTATAGGACCGCATACAAAGCTCCTACGGGTTTCACACCATTCCAGTTGGTGTATGGGAAAGCATGTCACTTGCCGGTCGAGTTGGAGCACAAAGCGTTTTGGGCGCTAAAGTTTTTGAACTTTGATCAAGAGCAAGCGGGGGAGAAGAGAAAGCTTCAGATGAATGAACTCGAAGAAATGCGTGACTAAGCTTATCAGTCAAGCAAGCTCTATAAGGAAAAGGTCAAACAATATCATGACAAGAAGATCATGAAGAGGGAATTCAGGCCCGGTCAAATGGTGTTGCTGTTCAATGCAAGGCTAAGGCTATTTCCGGGTAAATTGAAGTCTAAATGGTCCGGTCCGTTCATGATCAAGGAGGTTAAACCTTATGGAGCTGTGGAGCTAGAAGATCCTATCACTAAGTCAACATGGACAGTGAATGGACAGAGGCTGAAGCCATATTTTGGAGGTGAAGTTGTTCGGCACACGACGACGATTTCACTCATCAATTCTTAAGCAAAAGCGAATCAGGCGTCGATCTAATGACGTTAAACAAGAGCTTGTTGGGAGGCACCCCAATTTTGTAAGTATGTTGCATTTTCAGTTTTATTTTAGTTCTGTACAGCTATTTAGGCATGTAGGGATAGTGGCAAAAACTCAAAATTTAATTTTTCTGTTTTCTGTCATGGTCGCTACAGCGACAGATTCCATCGCTGTAGCGATGAACTTTACAATCCGTCGCTGTAGCAACGTACGGTCGCTTGTAGCGATGCCTTTCTAACTTTGCGCTTGTAGCGCCAGTTAACGCTTGTAGCGATGGGCTTACAGCCTGTCGCTTGTAGCGACAGGTCGCGCGCTTGTAGCGATGACAGTAAAAACTGACATTTAAGTTTCCCAGGCCACTATAACCTTTCCCCTACCTCCCAACCACCTAATTAATGCACTAGCCATTTTTCTTACTTATTTTCGCATCCCATTTCATCAGTACACATTCCATTCCAAGTCTTTTGTACTTTCTGCATTTCACTTTATTTTTCTGCAATTTTCTGCATTTCTTGCAAATCAATCTCTGTACATGTGCTATCTTGCTCAATCACAATCCAGGTATGTTTTTTCGTAACTGTCTGTTGTTGTTTGTAGCTTTATAAATGTTTGATTGTGCCTGCATGCGTTTTAAGAAATTAGGGTTTTAGGGTTTTCAATTCTTTTAACTTAAGGATAAGCCTTTTTGCTATACCCATGTTAATCTGTAGTTAAAGCTGTAGAAAATGAACTAGAATCATTCCATAAACTTGCCTTTCATCATCTTGTTCAAGCAAATCGTATTTTGAAAAACCTTTTTGTAAAAATTCAAAATAAATTTAGGGTTTTTGATGATGAGGGAGTTTTAGTGATTTTTATTCATTTGTATTAGCTTTAGGGTTATTTTCGCATGCCACAAGTAGATTAGAATCAAGAAAAATCACAATTTTGAAAATGGGTCACCCCTCGCTACAGAGCGCTTGTAGCGCAGGAAACCAGCATTTTCTGGGTTCGCTCGCTACAAGCGACCATCCTGTCGCTGTAGCGACGAAACCCAGACTTAGTTTTATTTTTCTTTTGATCTAATGCTAACTTGAATCCTACCTGTTTTTGTCTGTTTAATATTATTGTGTAGGTATGGCACATAAATCATCATCGAAGAGATCACGGAATGTTGAGGGTTCTTCATCTAGACCTATACCAAGCCCTCAACCACATGATGCAAACCGCTTCTTAAGCTTACGTAACCAAGAGCGTTACGATGAGCTTAAAACAAGGAGGATATGGTCAGAGAAACAGTTCCAGATTTCGGAGGAAGGAGACTATGGAGGGATTGCACACATGCTAAATGAGATAAAATGGGGAATACTGTGCAGTCCTCCAAGGAAGATCAATTATGATATCGTGCGGGAGTTTTATGCAAACGCGATTCCAGCTGACCCTTCAGACCCATTCACATGGACGACATTTGTGCGAGGGCGCACCATTGCGTTTGATAGGATGTCCATAAACTCATACTTGGGTAAGCCTTTGGTGCTTTGTGATTCTGATGACCCAACAGCGTCGGAGATGCTTTGTGACTTCCATGAACACCAGAGGAGTGGAAACTGGGATCACGATTTAATTGCACAAGAAATCTTCCAAGAGGGGAGAACTTATGATGTGAGCAAGGCTTCGGGTAAGCCTTTTAGAGCTTTTAGGGACCACATGACCACACCAGCTCAGGTAATACTTACCCTCATCCTTTATAACATTAGGCCTAAGTCTCACACTTCATCTACTACCCTGGATGTCACACCCCTACTCCACTATATCCTTAGCAACCGTCAGGTTGACGTTGCAAGGATTATAGCTAATGAGATGAGGGTTGTGGCAGAGAGTGGTATCCTGCCGCCAGGCAAACCTAAATGCCCATTGACCTTCCCTGGTCTGATTATGGGATTGTGCAGAAAGGCCAGGATACACATGCCTACCCAAGTGGATGAAGAGATTAAAAACCCTATTGATGACAGATACATCAATAGGTATTGCTCTACCCCCTCTCCTACTGCTCCCCCTTCTTCTTCTGCCGGACCTTCCACTTCAGCTGGACCTTCTACAATACCACCCCATGCATCACAGGACCCTAGCCAACCTCAGGCCCCAACCTATCCACCATTGGACTTCTCTAGTTGGGACCCTTCTCTAGTTGGTGCACACATCATGGCTCAGAACGTGTCTAATCATCGCGCCCTGACGACGATTCAGAGTCATTTGCACGAGAGCGGCTACAGTACTTGGACTCCAGCCTTTTTCCAGGAGCATATTGCTTGGCCTGGGGACAGGCCTTTCTATTCTGGAGGGGCAGGTGCACATGCTGGAGGTGATGATGCTGCTGATGATGATGATCACCATGGCGATGACTCCTCGGAGGCTACTCGGAGCATCGACCACGAGGCTGCAGACTTGATGGATTCAGACTTCATGGATTCAGATTGATCTCTATTTTGCAAGCTGCAGATTTTTGTTCTATCATTTCTTTCGTTTTATTTATTATGCTTTGTACTTTATAACTTTGTTCATGTTATGTACTTTGTTTATGGTTATGCTTTTGTACCATGGATAATTTATTTTGGTTATTATGTTATTTATTTTGGTTATTATATGTTTAGTGTATATTATGCTTTATTTATGCTTTGTTATTTATTTTTGGTTAAATTTTTTTGAATTATCCCAACAATTTGGAAAGAAAGATGACAAAGATTCAAAAGCTAAGTGCTTGTTTGAAAGCAAAGCATTGAGCTTAGAATCAGTTGAGTGATAATGATAGAATGAGTGATAAAAGCGCGCAGCTAAGGTACTCGTTTTCTTGTTTTTCTAGGTATATTCTTGAATGTGAATAAGTTCTTTACACACAAGTTTAATCTATTCAGCTTTACGCAAGCATATGTTTAGTTTTGAACCAATTTAGAACTAGCCGAAATGTGAGGAATCCTCAACCTTTGTATATATGCAGGAGACCAACATTTCATGTTTAACTCAGTTATTTTATGTTAAATCTATTGTTGTTTTAAATTGTATAAAAGCATTGAAATGATCAAGGCATTTTTTTTGAAATTGAGTGAAATACTTGACCAAATAAACCTACCCTGTGAGAAGTGAGAATCTGTTAACCCCTCTGAGCCTATTGAATCAGAATTGTTAGCCATGAACTGTCAATTTTCATAAGCTCAATTGCTTATCTAAATTGCCGGAGTTTGTAAAAAAATTCAGTTCATAGTTAACTCTTTATTGAATTCTGATATTTGCTTTCTTTTGAACCCTTATCCATCGTGTTTATTGACCTTTGCCAAAATGATAAAGGAACATTCGATTAGGGTATCATTGAACTAAGTTGGGGAGAAAGGGAGGTTGTGTTTATGTTAAGTGGTGGTGAATGATGATAATTGATCTTGACAACAAGAAAAAGAAAAAGAAAAAGAAAAAGAAAATCAAACCAAGAAAAAGAAAAGAGAAAAATGAAAAGGTTTGCAATAATTCAAAGAAAAAGTTGTCAAGATCAATCAAGAAAAGAAAAATTTATAGTTCACCAAGAGTTGTATTGGAATAAGGAGGAAGTTTGTAAATAGATTGAATGTTCTTCTTGCTTGGCCATTTGAATTCAATATCCCACATATGACAATTCTTTTGTAACCTAGCCCAATTACAACCCTTAAAGACCTTATGATCAATGCCTTTTATGCTTTTAGAAATGATAATTAGATGGACACATAATTTGATTGGAATGTTATCATGTTTGTTGGATGAGTGTTCATACCCTCACAATAGATTTCAATGTGTTCATATACTTTATATAGAAGTGTGTTAGGTTTGGTTCAAATTTAAACATGTTGCTTGTTTAGGATTGTGTGATTTGATTCTTAGTGTTTAGAACTAGTTCACATTTATAGTATTTATCTCGTTTAATGAGAAACTGAACTCTAGTTTGCGCAGTCACGTGTGAATCATTCATCTGAGTCTTATTTGCTTCAAACTTTTGATTCTTTTGCATTCTTGCTCAAAACTTTGGTTAAAGCTTGTTTCCTTATTTGTAGCGTCCTTTGTTTGAGGACAAACAAAGATTTAAGTTGGGGAGTGTGTTAAGTGCCATAAAGTGGTTAAAATGCACATTTAATTAAGGCACTAATGTTACTTGTTTTACAAGTTATCTTAGGATAAGCTCATATTTATGGTTCAAATGCTATATTTGTGATCCTAAGTCTTACCCCATGTTATTATGCAGGAATTTCATGCTTGAACCTGAGCTGAGTAAATGATTATGAAGTTTTGATCAAAGTCATCGCTAGAAGCGCACGCTTCCTCGCTACAAGCGAGGATAGGCAGGGAATTTGGAGACTTCATCGCTTCAAGCGCCAGATGCCACGCTACTAGCGAGCTTAGGCAGGGAAATTGGAGAGTCCATCGCTACAAGCGATGGACCGGTCGCTTCAAGCGACCAAGGGCGGTTTAATGTTCCATGCTGACGTGGAGCTCTCCCATTGGCCAACAAACTTCATCGCTACAAGCGACCAGCTCATCGCTTGTAGCGAGCGTGCAAAATATCAGTTTTATAAAAGCATTTTTAGCTCTATTTTCAGATATAACTGGATCATTGATTACTTCCATTTAGGGATTGCTTTTTAATTCAGTTTAGCAATAGTTTAGGACTTAGTTTTAGGGCTAGAAGCTATGATCTTCAAGGAGCAAAAGGATTGAATTGTGGAATCAACCAAAGGCTTTGGGAAATCAAGACTTGGGTTATGATCTTCATCTTTTCTTTACTCTTTTGTATAGTTGTCATGAAAATGAACAACTAACTTCCCTTTGTTGGGATTGGAGGTATTCTTTCTAGCTTTGATGTAATACATGATTATGTGAATATATGATTTTAGCAATTTATGTGTTTATGAAGTTATTCTTGCTTTTCACTCTCATGCTTGATTCAATTGATATTGACAAATACTTTTGAATCTATGTTTAAGAATAATCTTCTATCAAAATAAGAAAATCTAGAAATGGATTTGGGTTTTGATAATCGAACAAAGTTTCGGATCGTAATGCTTTCGGATCATTTGGTTGATTGGGAAATCGTCGATTAAACGATACGATCGATCTCACGATGTCATTTGGGAAATCAATGACGTTGTCGAGCGATACGTGATATTTTCGCTAAAACGCTAAATTTATATGCATGATTTATAGATTATATTCTTTGCAAGATTGATGAACTCCAATTCCAACGCTTTGATACCCTATTACTTGTCGTTTTAATTCCGCAATTAAATTTCATTAGTTTTATGCAACCAAGTCACGAAACCCTTAACTCAAAACAATACCGATTGTTGAACGGTTCGAAGTAACGCACCTAATCCCTGAGGAGACGATAATTGAAAATACTTACTTTTGTTGATTGAAATACTACTTCCAACAAGTTCTTCCACCAGGAATTAGCAATGCAGCTATCCCACTTGACGCTACAGTTAGAACAATCTCACCCATCGACCTTAATGCTCCAGCCATTGCCCTCCAAATGTAAGTCTTGCCAGTTCCTCCATATCCATAAAGAAAAATAGACCTTGTTTTTTCTCTTCGACCCTTTTCATGATTCGATCATATATTCTCCTCTGTTCAACGGTCATTGTTGACATCAATTTACGATGCTCCTCAACCAAAGACCGCCTGTCATAGCTCAACTCATCATGAATTAATCTATTGTTTATCTCAGGTAACAATTCAGTATCTGGAAGCGGCATTTCAGGATATTTTTTCAAACTGCTATTACTACTCTGCAACAAAATCTCAATTTCAACCAAAGCGTAGCTCTTCAATTGATCAGGAGTTAAGACCAAATCTGCAAATTAAATAGATTTTTTAATTAATTAAAAAATTGAAATGTAATGAAGTTAATATGGAAAAAAAATTACAAATTTAAAAATACCATGAAAACGCAACACTTGTCTTTGTTTGTGCAGTATATCATCACTCAACTGCTCCCAGGTTTTATTCCAAACAATTTCTGGTCGACATATCTGATCTGAAACCAACAAAGTTGCAAATAGTCTGCGTAAAAAGTTTCCCGAACCCCATTGGCTTGCTTCCAGAATTACATCTATAAACTCTTTGTCATCATCTAGCAATCCCAATGCAAAACAGGCATCCTTGAAAGTCTGATATTTTACATTATCAACTGTTTTGATACCATCATAAGATGTAGGACCCTTCACATAATTCAACAGAGTCCTCAAGTAAAACCTTTGACCGGACCCAGGAGCTGCAAAATGAAGTCTTCCAATTGAATACCCTTGTTTACGTGGAGTCCATCGATGCTCTCTATCTTTCCATACAAATTTTGTAGGGAACTCGCTGTATGTAAGATTTCTTGCCTCTGGATATTTTTTGTTAGCCTCCATCCATGCCAAAAATTCGGTGCAGTCAATATATGGCTTGTCTACAACCTCCTAAATTGATGCATCATCAGGAAAAACTACGTATTGTTCATCCTCAAGATGAAAATTCAACCTTTCAACTGATGGCTCTCTATAATTGATATCAAAGGAGAATATCCTCCAAGCAGCTTCACATGCTGATAGATATCTACAGTCGTAGTACATCTTTATCTCATCAAAACGATTAGCATTATTTCTATCATTAGCACCGGTATAAAATCCAACAGTAACGCGATCATGGCCTTTGTTAACGTATTTAAAAAGATACTTTATAGACTGTGACTGATTGCACCAGTCCACATTGATATGAGCATTATACTTCAATAACAAATGTTTATTATATGGAACCACATATCTATTATCAACAAATGAGTCACGTTTTTTAATACACACACCATTGTCTCTCCTTCTATATACTGGATAACCTTATGCATCAATAATTGTAGAATCAACAAACTTTTTGGGAAAGTGTTTGGTACACTTACCTTTTTGCATGCAAGGAGATTTTTTATTTTGAACACTGCATGGACCATGTATCATCAGTGAAGATACAATTTTAAACAACTTAGGATCTCTATCTTTATCTGGAATCTCAGCGGATATTATTCGGTCAATAGCATGTGGATGAAGAAATCTATGATTTGGTTGCAAGAAAACCAATATGTGAGCATGTGGTAGTCCACGCTTCTGAAATTCAATAGTATATATGACTGCAAAATAAATATAAACATATTAATAATTTTAAATAATAATATCAATGGCAGATAATTATATATTTGTGAAGATTTTAAAAAGGCATTAAATAATATAGATGTTATATTAAAGACACATTTGTACCTGCTTTAACTTTGCCAAAAATATCACCTTTCTTGATATCTTTTATTAGATGATCAAGTTTAATCTTGAACAACCGACTTACCAAGTCGGGTCGATCCTCCGGCTTGAGGTGATATGTCTTCAAAAAATCAACCACTTCAGGCTATTTATGGTTGCAGGTGAACGTGATAAACAAATCAGGATATCCAGCCCAAGCGCAAATGGTCATAGCATCTTTTTGTATCATATATCTTGCTCCACCAACAAAACTTGACGGCAATACAATTCTCTTTCCTGTTGTTGCTGGATCTGTTTCTCCTCTAAGAATGGACTCGGTTAATCCCTTGTACATGTCAGCTCTCAAGTCTTTTTGATGATCTCTCATGTATTTCAAGCGCGAAGACTCTATCGTACTAAAGGAATCGACCAAAAATTGTTGAAATAACCTTTTAGAAAACACTATTGTTGACTGGTCGGTAGTTCTTTGTTGAACTCTATAAGCAACCCACTCTAATTGTGTAATAAACTTTCTTTTTCTTGTGGATGCGTTCGATTTTTCTTTGAATGGAATGTCTTTTCTATACCCATCCTCTCCTCTAGGAAATAAAAGTGGATATTGTAACAGCCAATAAGCGGACTCAAAGACTGAGATACGTTGTAACAATCCAGACTGAGTCTCTACTACTACATCTCTATCAAAATCTGCAGCATCAAAATCACCTACAACCAAGGCTGCAACCTCTGACGCAGTTGGAAGGTTGTATCTTCTACCATAACGACCTCTCTTACCTAATATTCTTAACTTTACAGGTGGAGCATCATGTGTTGTTAATGTCTCACGAATTCTTAACTTTAAGGATTGTTGCAGTTGTCAAGTGCATCTCTTATATCTGTGACAATTGTGGATTTAAATGCCAAATCTTCACCTTCCATCCTACGAAATATTTGAAAAAGTAACATATTATTATTGCTAATTTAGTATTTAAACAATTGTCAATGTAGTAAAATCAATTTATAAACTAATATTTATATAAACATAATCTTTAGAAATAATTAATATAATTTAGTAATATTACCCAACAGCAGACATTCTATTGGAAATTTCATTTTCAGTGTCGTAGATGTATAGTTGAGCAAATTTAGGCTTCCTTCCCGGCAAAGGCAACAGACTTCCAATTTGATGATAATTTTCCCCATTCATCACAAACACCGGAGGTGCATTTCCATCATTTAATGACGTGTTAATTTTTCCGCCAATAGATGTGAAAGCAAACATGCTATTGAAAGATCTAATATTTTCCAAAAAAAATTACTCCTTCTATCATGTTTGTGATATAAATCGTGCAAAGGTTTCGGGAGGCGAGGGTATGGAGCGATTTCAATATTGCCTTGACTGCAACACAATGAAAATTTTGGAATGGAGGGATTAAAATGCTTTTGAGAGCGCTCTTCATACCACATCATTGCACCACAATCTCCACATATCCAATTGGGTTGGCCAATATGAAAGTATTCTGAATATCCATTTGCTGTATAGAGAATAATATTAGTTATTTGTATAATTTGATTTGAATATTGATGAAATTTTGATCGAAGACAGAATAACACTAATATATGTTAAAACAAAATTATACCTGAGTCAGCAGTATCATCTAATTCTTCATCAATGACAATCATGTTTTGTACTTGAAAATGACTCCCTAATAGTATATAAAATGATGTTTTTTACATTAGCACTTTCATGTATGTTTTTTTTCAAAAATAAGAGACTCCATAAAGGATATATATATAAAAATACCTGAATTAGAAGGAATATTATCCTCTTCAGCATTTGTGGTACATATCATGTTGATCTCATTGTTAGCATTCAACGGAATTGCAACATCTGTAAATGAAAGCATTATGTATTTCTCCATTTAAGGAAATAATATACATTTGTATTAACTAAGTCCTATTAAGTCAAAATATACATATATTAACATGCTAGTTGTTACTTTCAATGGGCAATCAATATATGTCTATAGAAATATGTATTTTACATTAGCACTTGCACTTTCATGTATTTTTAAAAAAACAAAAACAAAAGAGACACGATAAAGGAAAATATATATATTATATATAAATACCTGAATTAGAGGGAATACTGTCCTCTTCATCGTCTGTTGTACATATCATGTTGACGTCATTGTTGCCATCCAATGTAATTTCACCATCCTTTAAGTGGCCGCATATAGTAGCAAGATTTGGAGTTGAAGTAAGCATTACGGCTGTTTAAAAAAAACAAAATAGTAAGCATTGGGTTTGTTATTATGTAAAGCCTTAAGTGTCATATTATTTAATCTCAATTGAAAGAACGTATCAAACCTCTTCACTGATTATATGTTATTATTCAAAGCCTTAAGTGTGTTTTTTATTTTATCCCATTGAAAGAATGCATCAAAGGTCTTCATTGATTATATCCAAGTTTTTCGAAGCCATTTTTAAAAAATTTCCATTTTGTAGGCCATATAGATATTTTTAGTTTTGTCGTTTGCAAATCTTTTCAAGGCTTATAGTAATTTAATTGTAAACCCAGCAAGATCACTAAAACTCAAATTCATTAATTGAAATTACTAAAATTCAAATTCATAACAAAAGAGGACATCATTGAAGCATCTCCAAATTAAGACAAAATAAAAAACTTGCCGTGGAAGAGGCAATTACATAGTTCAACAAAACACTTCAAATTAGCAAACCATGACATTGTAAAAAAAGGAAAAAGCCCCAAACTTAAGAGACTAATGAAGACGAACAAAACATAATCTACTCCAAACAGAACAGATAAGATCACTTGGTTTTTTCAAGCTTCACACACTTCATTTTTGGTTCTTTAGTAACGGATGAAGTGCCAACGTCTTCTTCACCCGCATCATCAATATTGATACTATCAACAGGCCTCTTACCCAAAGACTTGCTGGTTGAGGTCTCCATTAAATCTATCCCAACAAACTCTTCTTTGTCATTTGAATCCCCACCTTCAGTAATTTCCTAAAAGAATATAAGGGGCAACATTAGAAATTGTTTTAAGGGTATTAATTTTAAAACCTTGCAATACAAAAGAGTAACAAAGCATTTTTTAAATTAAAAAAATGGTACCAAAACATTGCTATCAGTCTTGCCACTAAGCGTGGGAACATCATCAACATCAGCAGTTGCATTTTCCATCTGTTAGAAACGTATCACGTAATTATAGGTGTGAAAACAGTTGAGAATGAATTAATTAAAGATATGAAGGGTCAGAAACTGGTTAATAATATTCTCATCTTGAGTAAGTTTCTTCACTGTATAACTACGCCAGTTGCGAAATAGATTGGCATCGCTGACCTCGACCTTGAACAACATCCTTTTGTCCACAAATATATCGAGTTCTGGTGGATAAGCCATACCCTATGTTTGGAAAATTTGAGTTAGTAATATTTGTAATAAAGAGTGATATTTTTTTTTGTTATAACAACACAACAGATTTACAACGAAACTAAAGTACATGATCCATAGAATCGAGTAAATCTTGCACATTTCTACCCAAAATTTGGGAAACAACACGATCGAACAATGTGAAAGTTGTTGACCCCGAATTGTCTATCACTTGGATATGAACCTTAAACCTGCAAATATGATTGAATAATTGTGATCACCACGGAAAAAAGGTTTAGTAATCAGATCATTATAGATTAAAACCCATTTGATTGACTTGCCTAGGAATAGCATTCTTGGGTTTCTTGCATTTGTCACAGTACATGGCTCCAGCAACAGTAATAACTTTGGATGCACATTTTGTGCAAGCTTGATAATACCAGCCTAAATCAGTCTCTAGCTCACAGGTCTGAGCCAATACAGTTCCAACACATTTCTGGCAATGTTTTTTTTATCACCAAACGGGGAAAAAAATTAAAATATTTACGTTATAATGACAGCAAGTGAATGACAGAAAGTAGGCATGTTATAAATTTTGTGGCTAAGAGATATACCTCAGTTGCTTCAATCAAATCCTCAATAGTCATCCTTTGTGTCTGCAGCAAATCATCAGACAGGGAGACTATAGCACACGCATTCCTTTGACTAAGAACTGGAGTTAGTTCAAGGTCTGTCCCATTGAGTCTGTTCAAATTATAAGAAATATAAGGGGTTAAGGCAGTGGAGAACACACATAGTGCAAGGAAAAGAGAAAGCTTCACTGAGTGATAAGTGCTAGAAAGTAGTTAAAATGCATATTTAATTTAAGCACTTATTGTAGCTTGTTTTACAAGTTATCTTAGGATAAGCTCATATTTGTGGTTAAAATGCAATATTTGTGATCCTAAGTCTTACCCCATTTATTATGCAGGAATAATCATGCTTGGACCTGATTGGAGCAAAGAAAATGAAGTTATGTTAAAGCCATCGCTACAAGCGAGGATAGGCAGGGAATTTCATGACTCCATCGCTACAAGCGCCAGAAACCCTCGCTTCAAGCGAGCCTAGGCAGGGAAAATTGAGAGTTCATCGCTTCAAGCGATGAACTGGACGCTTCAAGCGAGCCTAGGCAGGGATTTTCAGAGGTTCATCGCTACAAGCGATGGACCGGTCGCTTCAAGCGACCAAGGGCGGTTTAGTGCCAGGTGCTGACGTGGAGCTCTCCCATTGGCCCAGCAACTTCATCGCTACAAGCGACAGGCTGGTCGCTTGTAGCGAGCGAGCTTTAACTCAGCTTTATAAAGCTTTTTAGCTCATTTTTTCATTTTATTAGTTAGAGATCCATTAGATAGCCATATATTTTCGTCCAGCAATAGTTAGGACTTAGTTCTTGGGGCTAGAAGCTTTGAACTTCATTGAGCAAAAGTGATTGGGTAGTGGAAATCAACCAAAGGCTTTGGGAAATCAAGACTAAGGTTTGTATCTTCATCTTTTCTCTTCTCTTTTGTAAAGTTGACATGAGAATGATCAACTAACCTTCCCTTTGTTGGGATTGGAGGTAATCTTTCTAGCTTAGATGTAATAATTGATTATGCAAATATATGGTTTTGGCTATTTATGTGATTTGAGTTATTCTTGCTATTCATTGTCATGTTTTGATTTAAATGCTATTGACGAATACTTTTGAATCATGGGTGAGGATAATCTCTATCAAAATAAGAAAATCTAGAAATGGATTTGGGTTTTGATAATCGCACTAAGTTTCGGATCGTAATGCTTTCGGATCGTTTGATCGATTGGGAAATCGTCGGTTAAACGATACGATCGATCTCACGACGTCGTTTGGGAAATCAACGACGTTGTCGAGCGATACGTGATAATTTTCGCTAAAACGCTAAAACTCATATGCATGGTTTTTAGATTACATTCGATGCTCGTTTGAGGAACTCCAATCGCAACGCTTTTATTCCCTATTAACTTGTCATTTTATTTATGTTTTTAGTTCTTTAGTTTATATGCTACCACCACACGAAACCCCTAACTCAAAACGATACCGATTGTTGAACGGTTCGAAGTAATGCACCTAATCCCTGAGGAGACGATAATTGAAAATACTTACTTTTGTTGTTTGAAATACTGCGACAACACTGAGTTAATTGTGTTCGTAATACTTACCGCGATTTATAATCAGCAACATCGGGTAAATCAGCATTGAACATAATTTTGGTTCCATAAAAAGCATTTGATACACCCATTTGTCCTGTCAAGTACAAACAAATTGAAAAATATGATGTAAAGCCGTAATATGGTAATCACATGTAGCATACGTGAAGACTATATATTAGTAATATGACCATCTATGTGATCAATCACGATGCCTCGATGTATACAATAGTCCCAACTGCGTGGAAAATTAATTAAATGTCATATTCTCAAGGAAGAATACATTCATATTTTAGTATTGGTGTCAAATTGTATATTTTTCTTCTTTGCCCAAAAGAAAAATTGAGCATTCCTTATCATTTTAGTACTGCCGTATGGGCATATGGCGTATGCTATATTCATGTGTGCAAATAATGATGTGCGAGGTCTCTAAATAAAAGTTTTTTTGTTAAATTAAATCCCTCCAATCTTAGGAGTTTTGTGTGATTGAAATTCATAGACTTAGACTTTTTACATGCTAAAGTTTTTTTACTATTTGAATCTTAGGGAACGAAAGTCTAAGATAGAAAAATAATGGTTATCAGCAGTCAGTGAAAACACTTATTTCATGCTAATAGGATGACTCATAATTGATGTTTATTTTTCAAATTTGATTTACTAAGCTGAATTCATGAGCCTTGTCAAAAAAGTTAACAGATTATTGTGGTATAGTATCTACCAAAATATTTCTTCAATTTGCAAAGTTGCAGGATGATAATCACATATTTTGTTGAATCATGCTTCTCTAGAAATAGCTGCATCCTTTCAGCAAATTGATCCCACAAAGTGCAATGAATCCTGTTATTTCTACACAAAAAAAAAAAAGAACAGTGACCAAATCATATTTAAACTATGGATATTTAGTGCAAATTAATCAAAATTGAAAACATTGAACTTACTCTAAATCCTCAAGGGTCAAATCCATAACCTTATTCTTTTTACCATTTTTTTCAGTTTCCTTCACTACGTCCTTTTCAACATGTCCAATAATATCTAATGTAAATAAATTGGAAAAGCAAGTCAAAAATTGTATTGATAAAAGTATATATACATATATATATAAATTCACATGTATAAAAAAAATAGTATTTACCAAGTAACTTGTCCTCCCTAGTAGCTGCCAATATTGATGGGAAAGGCATAAAGTCAAAATGACTGGAGGGTATATCTGTCGTTGAGATTTTGAAAACTTTGGTGGAATGCATGAAATTGAGCTTGTACTTGTGTTCAGTAGCCTTGTAGGATTGTTCATTGCTAGCAACCATGAAATTTTCAAAGGCATAAGTTGAACCTTCTTCTATTTCGCTCTTAAACTTTGGAATTAGATTCTTTCTGATAGTTACCTGAATTTTTGCAGACTATGAACAGAAATAACAAATAAACAAAAACCATAAAACAGAATCAGTATGTATAAATTAAATGACATAAATAATAATTGAATTCTCATTACATAAGACAATAGTTTTGATTCTGAGCTAGAGCACAAGTGTCTGAAATTGAGCTTATAACAAAATGGATATGCAGGCAACAAATTATTGGTTAATTAAACATATTACCTTTTCGTCCACCAAAAGCATCTGGAGGCTTCCTTCTTCAGCAGAGTTGTTTCGATCTGGAATTGACCAGAGATGAATGACCCTAGCCATGACATTAAACTCAGTCTTACCGCACACGATATCAGAGATGGGGGTTGCTTTCACCAATGTCATCCTAAAACAGATGTGATCCACATTAGTTATGATACATACCACAAAAAATGTGAAGTATATTACTCACACTAAATTTTAGAACATACTTTGCCTGATTTTTTATTTTGATAGAGAGGATAGAAGTTATGGTGAATGAGAAGTTTAGAAAAGTGTGTATTTATAAGAAAAGAATGAGTTTGTGAATGTTACGTGTGAATGAAAAACTACCCACTATACATTAGTTATGCTTGGAGTGGTACCTATTTTCAAGGATTTTTGAAGTTATTGAAAACAGAACATGGGCAACAACAAAGGCACATTATAAGGTTTAAGGAAAAACTGCAAAGCCACATTTTAAGGATATGTTAATAACTTATTTGCCATGACCTGGAAGATTTTCCTATTTTTAGGCAAAAAAAAAAGACATGAGAAATTGAGTTTAGGTATTTGGTATGTGGAAAAACCAGTTTACTATGGGATAGAAAATTCATTTAAATTACATATTTGGAATTTAAAAAATTAAATTAAAATAAGAAAAAGGAAGAAATGATGAACGTACCTTGCAAGTGCAGGAGGATCACATGAAGAAGGAACAGCTTGAATGAGTTGTTTACAAAGAAGAAGTGGATATGGATCAATATGAAGATTGAATAGTTTAATCAAATAGCCATCAATACCTAAACACTTTGTGTTGGCTGCTTCAGCTGCCCATGAACCCTCATCAAACCCAAACACCGTATTGAAATACCCACTTGGAATTTTCCCTGGCATTGAACTTTTCCTATTGAATAACTCTGACATCTAACATCAAAAGTATTTTTCAAAATCCGAGACAACCAATTTGTGCTTCCTCTTCAGTTCGTGTAACTCATCTCGTTGCATAACCAACAAAGTTTCCAGCTTGGTTGCTATTAACAATGAAAAAAAGAACAATTTAAAAAAAGCTAAAATTCACACAATCAACCAACAAAGTTTCCAGCTTGGTTGCTATTAACAATGAAAAAAAGAACAATGAAGAAAAAGCTAAAATTCACACAATCACATCAAAATCAACGATTTTCAAACCCTAATATCAAGGATTCGAAATTAACAAAATTCAGACAATAAAAATCAACATTGTTCATAATATTTTGTCAATTCCATGAAAGATGGTGTGAATCGGTGAGAGAAAGTGAGTTACCGGTGCGGCTGTGTGATGAGTGTGGATCGATGAGAGAAAGTTCCGCAACATGTTTCGTAACCTGTGAATTTGATAGGAAGGGAATTCACGTGGTGGAACAGAAACGGCATCAACACCGGAAGTGGAAGGCGCGGTGAAGTTGATAGGAAGGAGATTCACGTGGTGGAACAAAACCGGCATCAACACCGGAAGTGGAAGGCGCAGCGGTAACAACATGCCTGGCAACAAAAACACGGTGGTGTGGTTACTCTGGTTCTCTTTGTGGTCTTTGGGCTGCTCAATTCGCTATTTGAAGGCAAGGTAGTTGCCAAATTGCCGTTCAAGCCTTTTGGGCTTGTTATGAAGATGAGCCATCGAGGGTTGCAAGGTAATGATCCCACTGATTGTTCCATGGCATTTCTATAAAATAAAAGCAATTATAACTAATGTCGTAGATATATAAAATAAAAGCAATTATAAGTCACAAAAACCTTTAGTGATCCAGTGGTTACAGTTGTTATCTATTAGAAGTTGGTCTGTGGTTCAACTCTCAGCAGGGATTTTTTTTCATAAATTTCTTTCAAAACAAAAATTAGGGTTAGTCATTAGGGTTGTGAAGTAAAACCTAAGGCGTGACTTAGTCACTGGACTAAGGAATTATCGGCATGATTGCGCAATTCTCATAGAATACAACAATTTCTTCCCGGTCATAATCATACCGAGGCTATCAAGACGCAAGAAATCCTCAGACACTTAGTATTTTGTGTAAAATGAACGAAGAGAGGAAGAACAAATTTTTCAAGTGTTTAAGGTAACGAAGTACTGGTTCGAAAGAAGATTTTTGGGGACCGAATGCAAAAATCGTAACTGCAATTTTTATATGATGTACATGTGAAAAAAATAATAAGTTTTAATAAGTCACTCATAGCATGAATGTATGGATGTTGACTAACAATGTATTGAGTGGAAAAATGGTGCAAGTGGTTGCTAAAATCAAGGGTTAAGATGAAACAGTAACAACAAATTATAAACGTGTACACCATAATACCATGTCAAAATGAAAGGACAAAACTTAGGTAAAGTACCTTAGGTACTGTCCAAACTGTTCTCCAATTAAATTGTAACAAGTGTATATTTAACTTAAATTCTTAACGGCGTGGTCACATATCACCGTTAACATATGCAGAAGTCCACTTTCCCCAACCTTGTTACCAATCACTGGCCGGAAGGCTCGCCGGAAACAACAACAGTCAAACTAAGCACCCACTCACCTGCCCTTGCCGAATCACAAACAAGGTGTCTCATGGAGGAAAGGGGTGGTATTCAATCAAGACTTTTTGCAACTTAAAAAAAGTCTTGTGGTATTCAATCAAGACTTTTTGCAACTTAAAAAAAGTCTTGTGGTATTCAATCAAGACTTTTTGCAACTTAAAAAAAGTTTTGTGGTATTCAATCAAAACTTTTTGTCATTTAAAAAAAGTCTTGTGATATTCAATCAAGACTCTTCATCAATTAAAAAAAGTCTTGTGGTATTCAAAATCATTCAAATTTTAAAGGATTGTTTAATAAATTGGATTTTGATGGATTTTGTGGGATTTTATAGTGAAATTTTAGCATGAAAAAGTATTTAATGAAAACATGAGATTTCTTATGATTGTTTTTTCTTTTAAGATTTTACTATCTATCTCCTCTCTCTCTCTCTCTCTCTCTCTCTCTCTCTCTATCCCCCTTCTCTCTCTCTCTCACTCTCTCACTCTCCCTTCTCTCTTCCTCTTTCTCTCTCTCTCTCTCTCTCTCTCTCTCTCTCTCTCTCTCTCTCTCTCTCATCTCTCTCTCCCCTTTATATCTTTTTTTTTTTTTTATAAATCAAGAGCACAATGATATAAAAAAGGAATAGAAGACATTCGAACTAAGTTGAGATGTCTTGCAGATTTCAGTTTTTGCCGGGTATATATATTATTAAAAAAAGGAAAAAAGAAATACAAAAAAAAATTGGGGGACATAAACCTAGCTAACCTAGTAAATCCACACAAAGTGTATGTCAACCCAATCAGGTGATACGAAAATATAAAAACAACACCAGCGGATGTCTAAAGTGCGGTGTATGGACAAACTGTCAACACGAAACGAATCCAAGAGCCAACAACTCCTTGTAACACGACCAACAAGGATAATGTCTCTTTCGAGCCAAACAATCCAACATCAAACAGGTAGGCTGATGAGGATTTTGAAATCTTCCACAATTTATATAGTATCAAACTTCGTGAAGGTGAGAGAATTGACTGCCAACACGGATAAAAAATATTGTGAAATAAAATAGTTTGTACTAAGAATATTGTGAAAGAGAGTGTGTTATAATCATTTCTTTTCAACAAGTCCTTAAAATTCATAAAGTCTTTTAAAATCTTATAAAATCATTTCAAATCCTTTAAAATCTTATGATGTAAATCCATTGAAATCCAAATTGTAAATCTTGATAGTCTTTTAAAATTATGAAAGTCATTAAAATCATGCAAAATCTTTTAAAATCCTCAAGACTTTTTTAAACAAAAATTGTCCTTTAAAATCCTAATTCAATACACCCCGTTAGTATTTTGTGTAAAATGAAGGAAGAGAGGAAGAACAAATTTTTCAAGTGTTTAAAAGGTAACGAAGTACTAGTTCGAAAGAAGATTTTTGGGGACCGAATGCAAAAACCGTAACTGCAATTTTTATATGATGTACACGTGAAAAAAAATAATAAGTTTTAATAAGTCACTCATAGCATGAATGTATGGATGTTGACTAACAATGTATTGAGTGGAAAAATGGTGCAAGTGGTTGCTAAAATCAAGGGTTAAGATGAAACACTAACAACAAATTATAAACGTGTACACCATAATACCAGGTCAAAATGAAAGGACAAAACTTAGGTAAAGTACCTTAGGTACTGTCCAAACTGTTCTCCAATTAAATTGTGACAAGTGTATATTTAACTTAAATTTTTAACGGCGTGGTCACATATCACGTTAACATATGCAGAAGTCCACTTTCCCCAACCCTGTTACCAATCACCGGCCAGAAGACTCGTCGGAAACAACAACAGTCAAACTAAGCACTCACCTGCCCTTGCCGAATGACAAACAAGGTGTCTCATGGAGGAAAGAGGTGGTTTAGAGGCAAATAGTATTTCCATTACGGGGAAGGGATTGGTGAGCGGTGGGAGAGGGTGTTGGCATAACACCATCCTCTATACTATTTTTTGTATGCAAGTTGAAATTAAATATCACATAACACAAGAAGACACAATTTTCCACATCCTTTCCAAATAAAAACTGAGAATTCCATGCTGTGAATTTTGATTATATGATGTCACAAGTTTCACCTCATCTCCTTCTAAATTTACTTCCCTGTTTCTCTCCCACCACCGTTCCATTCGACCCCTCCATGTGCGGCAACACCATCGACTTGCACACGGTTTTCGCTTTGATCCCGAACGGATTTTATTGTCTACCGACTCCAATTCGGTTTCATCGGTTAATATACTATATTATCATAATGCCTTTAAAATTGAAATTGGAAAATTGTATACGTGTAACGTTTTAATTGGAGAACAGTTTGAACAGTACATGTAAGTTTTGTCCAAAATGAAATTAACTTGAACTTGAATAATGCATATTTGTTTAAAGCACTAGAAATAATTCCAAAGTAAATTAAATTTGAGAAACAAAATTTGGGGGCTCTTGTATTGATTTGAATAATAAATAATTACTTTTGAAATATTTAAAATATACAACAATTAGTTCATGTAATGACCTTCTAGAATCCAGATCATAACCGTTAGCCTTCAGGGGAAAAAGGCTTTTTGTGGAATAATGAGGTTAGGAATAAAATAAAAGCATAGTTGTTTACATGTAGACATCACAAATAATATGTCATTTACAGATAGACCAAATAAAAAGTCAAATTGTCCTAAAAATAACTAACTTGGGCAACTTCTTCCTTAAAACAGCATTCGGATTGGTTTCGTTGGCATGCGCCTTGCCCTGCTAGCCCAGTCAAAACTCATATTAACTAAATTAATGTGTTACATTGTCCTTTTGGCACACAATACATGTCACCATATAACACATTCATATATAAATAAATTTATACTATATAAAAATAATAAAATCGAAACTCACCTAACCCAACAAGTGCCTATAATTCTCCATTTTAAAAATCTCCAAAAACCAACATTCTATCTCTCTCTCTCTCTCTGTACTTATTATTCTTCAGGAAGGAAGGAATTAAGGTTGTGATATTGTGATACATATTATGGAGGGTCTTCTGCCTATGATTTTCAGAGTAATAAGGAAAACGAAAAGTCGCAGGAAATATAAATGTCTTTCATCAGGAGGTGCTCTACGTAACAACGATTTTTACCATGAAACTGATCAAGGGCACTACAGCTACCATGGAGAACCAGCTTCTCATTCAAGGGTTGATGATTATGCAGAGAAAATTGATTATCGAAGATATAATTCTGTTACAGAATTCTCTAAGGGATTCTCTTCTTCGCCTAAGAAAAAATCGCATTCTATTGTTGGCTCAAAGGAACTCGTGAGTTATAAAGTATCCTCTGTATATTGATCATGTCCAATTGTATAATTGTAAACACAATTATACATGTGGCCTTAATCTAAATGATGTTGTCAAAAATAAAAGCTCATATGAATAATGATTTAATCATGGGTTTTTGACGTTGTTTCTAAATCTATAGCTTTGTATCATTAATGATTTTTGATGAATGATGGAATAGACTGTATTATGTGCAAGCTAAATTAGCTATAATTTTCCATTTTTCTCTTTTAACTCAGATATCAGAAGAGAATATGTCGATTTGAATATGTATCTCTGATGGGAAATTACATTATTAATTGTTTTGTTTGATTTACAAACTACTCCGAATCTCCAATTTGATTCCCAGAAATATGAATAGGCAAATTTTTAATATTAGAAATCAATTCTCATACTAACAAGTCAGAACAAAAAGACACGTCTAAAAAACACGTACTGTTTGTTTTCATATATGGTGTGATGATTCTTAAAGCATTGTACCACATTTAGTTTCCACATTCTTATTTTTTTTTTTTTACTATTTCATGTATACTGATAGCGGTTTGTTCTTTTTTTACCAAGATATTTCAATGCACAATCATTGAGACTAATCTATGACTGAAATCTAAGGTTGACCTCTAAAAAAAATTGTTTTTCTTATACGCACCAACTAGAGATTGAATAAAACATCTACCATTTGTGTCACTCCATATAAGTTGAGTACGATTTATTTATATTCTTACTAAAGAGTATCACTTCATATGGGTTGAATACAATTAATTCTTACTAAATAAGAATCGATAACGATATTCAAGAATCATTTGGTTAAACAATGTTGATTATGTACAAGATGGTTGCATTTAGATTTTCGCAAAACACACCCAAGTGGCTTCCCTCTTGGAGTGGAGAGGGCAAAGACAATGAACTTATTGTATCGATCTAAACACCCAAGCAAATAGGATTCTCGTAGTCAATCCAAAAAATAAAATCCTTGTAATGATACTACTTGCATCAGTATTTTGGGACGTAGTTGCTAGGGTTTTTTTTTTAGTTTGAATTGAAGAACTAAAAAATTTATTTAATTTAAGATTTTAACTTTTAATAAAAAATAATTAATTGAAAAACAGTGTTGATTGGGACTTATCACTTCGATACATCATCATCTAACAACCACATGAGCATTTTTTAACGGGGTTAAAAAAGTATTCATAAAAGATAAATGATATTTATATAATTTTTTTGTGATAACTTTTGAACAATTTTCTCTCTCATACTCATATGATGTTCTTATCATCTCTCATCCTTTTTCTCTCTAATGTTTTTGACCAATAATAAAAAAGAAAAATAAGATTGTCACAAAAGTTGTCATCAAATGGTTGTACAAATATCATCACTCTTCGTAAAAAGCACATATTGGACACATTTTTAGACTTACAGGTTGATTCAATATGGAAGGAAGAAAAAAAAAACTTAAAAACCAACATAGTTAAAATGTCAAACTTACAAGACCGTTAATGCAATTTTGCCTAATATTTTTTGGTTAAAATGTGGTTTTGGTCCCTGCAAATATGACCAGTTTTGGTTTTCGTCTCTGGTAAATTTTTTTTTTGAAAAAGTCCTTGCAAAATATTTTATTTTTTAAAATAGTCCCTGGGCCAACCAAATCGCTGAAGTGGCATGGTTTTGGTCCCTGCAAATATGCCCATTTTTTGTTTTCGTCCCTGGTAATATTTGGAGGGACCAAAACTGGGCATATTTGCAGGGACGAAAACCAAAACTGGGCATATTTGCAGGGACCAAAACCATGCCACTTCAGCGCTTTGGTGGGCCCATGGACTATTTTAAAAAACAAAATATTTTGCAAGGACCTTTTTCAAAAATTTTTTTTACCAGGGACGAAAACCAAAACTGGGCATATTTGTAGAAACCAAAACCATATTTTAGCCATTTTTTTTATAGACATATGTTAGTTAGTTAGTGGTTAGCTTGTTGGAGGATGAGGAATTTGTTAGTAGTAATGATCGAACTTTGGACATATTGCTAAATACTCTTCCAATATCTCGAGTCATATACACTAGTATGAAATAATCTTCTTTGTTCTTTTATGCTTTTTTTAGTGTAAATTGGGTGTCTGCACACAACTGCGAATACTAATCTTTTAAGTCTTGTGAGATTCAAATAAACGGTAAACTATCTCTAAAAAATTTAACGCTGCTTCAAGCCCAGATCTGAGTTTGAACCAGAAATCTTGGTTAAATTAAAAGAGACATGTATCATCTCATCTAACGTACTTTTTAATCTTACACACCAAAAACTAATTTCCGTTATAAGCATGGCCCCAACCCCCTCCACCCACATCTTCTTCTAAATGATACTATATATATAAGGTATATTGTATACATACTATTTATATATAAATATATATTATCATATAAATAATTTGATCATTTTCTCTAAACTCATATGCAATCTATATGTGTGTTTTAATAAGGAATTAATTTGTATATATTTATAGTATAATAAAAAGTGACATTATAGTGTAATTTAATTAGATTTCCTAAAAAAAAGTGTAATTTAATTAGATGGATATATTATGTACAAATGTTTTACATCTTCAGTGCTTAAAAATTAATTTCTTTCTTCGGTCACTCATTTGATAGCTTTATGGATCCGTCCATGATAGACACACATAAAGAGATAATAAATTTACATGTAGACTCACTTATGTAAAAAAAATGACATGCGGCTCATTTACCCTTAATTTATTTTGTAAAAATAAATTCAATTAATGTGTTTTTTTCTTTAATTTGTAAGGATAGATACCAAAAGATATCATCAATTGCATCTTAATTTTTTAATACAACTAAAAATTTTGGGGCAAATAGTGGTTGTGTAGCTCAATTGCTTGAGCTAAGGGATTTAAAGATGTGAAAAGTTAAAGATCTAGGGGTCAACTTCTAAAATAAAGAGAAATTTACGTAATAATTAATATACTAATATTTGTCATTTGAAAAAAAAATTGACACAAAAAATAAAAGAAAAACTCCTATCTTAGAGCTACTTACACAAGATATACCAAAATAATAATTTGTTTGTGATGGTGTCATTGAGTTAGTTTTTTTTTTTTGTGGTACATTGAATTTGTATTATTTAAAACTAAGAAAAATAATTAATTTATTGGTGATTATGTCATGTGGAGAACTTTACTGTAAGAAAAATGTCATGTGATAACTTGATTAATGCTTTTGGTGTTCTTTAATCATGGGAGCCGCCTATATCTTTGTTCTCATCCGTTGCTCATTATCTTAAACCAGTTTTTTTTTAATAAATTATCTTATACTTTTTTTAGGAAAATAAATTATCTTATACTAGTTTACTATACCTACACTAGTTTACTTAATACAAGTCACGACTTAGAAAAGGTCAACAACAACAAAACACCTCTCAAAAATATAATAATAAGGGAAATGTTAACTAGTGCCCCGAACACTAGTTAATGACCTTAAATAGTAATTTTTTGTGAAAATTTGTGTAATCAGAGTATTGGAAATTGAAAACTTTGACATTTTTAAAGAATAATTACTTAATTTAGAATGCTTAAAGAGTGTCTGGGACACTCGTTAACAAGACCCATAATATAATAATGAAGTTTTTAAGTTAAACCTATACCAATCAACGCCCTGTTGAGAATCGAACTCAATATCATATTCTCCTTGATTGATTTTGTTCATGTTGATCAAAGTTTCAAAACCAACAATTTATCCTCCATAATGATTGTTAGGCCATGAAAGGATCATCACATTAGTCTAAAATCGATTACAGAGTGGAGATTGAATATCATATCTTCACCGAAAATCTTAAGATTTTGGGAGTTATAGTTTTACAAGTCTAATGTCGGACTTTAAATGGCACTTGACACATAAGAATATTTACCATATCTTCACCAAAAACATTCACTCATTTAAGTGTGAGTCTCTCCATGTCTTTGATCTAACATTAAGAATATTTCTCTCTTCCATCAAGTCAAATCAAACTATATAATTGTTGAACCATGAAGGGAAGTCTCATTGAGTTAGATCATCACATTGAATTAAGAGCAACCACACAAATGAAATTGAACACTATATCTTCACAAAAAAAACCCTTAAAACGTTGGGTTTTATAAGTCATCTCATCTATATGTTTCTCAACTTCAACTCTTCAATCTAATGCGAGACTTTAGCCGACACTTAACATATTACGACGATGATGATATGCATAAATCCTATTGACACTTTTTTAATTAATATATATTTTTCTTAAAAAAATTAATATATTTTATATTATATTTATAATAACTCCATTGTTTCCATTTCTTTTTATTAATAGTACCCTCGTTCCCATTGAAAAGTTTTTATGAAATATATTTTTGAAGGTACCTATTTTTTATGAGACTAAAAAGAATAAATTACACATAGCATATTTTTACTTAAACAATTAGACATAGCTCTATTATTTATTAGTGTCAATTTATTTATTTATTATTATTGAATATGGTTGAAATTTGTTTCTTTCTATGGAGGGTTTTAGTTCGTTTTCCGTTGTACTTCGATTTTTTATTCAAACTTTTTGTTAGCCCTCCTCAAGTTTAAATATCTCGCTGAGGCTTGAAGTTTCATTTCGCGCCAAACCAGAGAGAGAGAGAGAGAGAGAGATCGTTGGAGACGAAAATGGTTCAACTGTGTTTCGTTATCGATCTACGAACCTTGGCACCGCCATTGCTAGGAGACCTAAAGCAGGTACACACAGCTTCATCCCTAAATCTCAACCTCTATTCATCCAAGCACCGCGCAGTTTCATCATTCCTAATCGAACTTCGATTTCTCGTTCTTCGTTCGTGTTTTCATTTTCAGTCGCTACTTCAACTCGCTAATTTCTACGCCATTTCGAGTTCGTCTTCGTCTTCGTCTTCGTGCAAATCAGATACTCTCAGTGATAAGATCGGTTTGTGTTACGTTGTGAAGAATCGTTTATCTTCTTCCGATAAGGTAATGTTTCAGTTCTGAGAATTTTTTTACAATTCGTGATTAGATTGATAAATTCGAAATGCACGAGACGTGTTTGTATTTTGATCTGTAAGAGTGAGTGATTGAGAGTGATTCTGCTTGTTATGTAGTTGATGATTGCGTACCGTCCCGTGGGAAATTTCAACCTACGCGATTTCCATCACGCTGTTAACAACCTGCCGTCTGATGCCTTTCTGCCTGATATAGATACCGTATCCGGTGCCGGTTCTATCACTCTCTATATCTGTTTGTGTGTGTGTGTGTTTTTTTTTTGTTTGTGTGTGAATTTGCTTCATAGACATTGTTTTATTAAAATAAAATCATATACATTGTCAGTGTAAAAAAGTTTTACACTGTCAATCAATTACAATTAGATTATTGAAAACGTTTGACTTTAATCCTAGCTATTTCTAAAATAACACTTAAGATTGGTTGTGTTTTGCTGATAGTGTAGAACTTTTTACACTACAGTGTATCAGAATTAATATATATATATATATTGTACAAGACATTTTTCCTTTTCTTGTTGACAACATGCATTGACAATTATTTGATTGTTGATTTGCAGATGTAATGATTTCGGATGTTTTGAGCGAACGAGTATTGTACTCTTGGCAAGGTAAAGATATTGAGAGAAAAGTGATAGTCATAACTTCGATATTGCCTGAAGATGTGAATTCTGTAATGCAAAAGAACCTCATGGTGAGTGTGTGTATTCATGACATGGATCTTGTACTTTTGAGTTATGTAATTCAATTTTGTCTAAAACTGTATTAAATTGTTGTTTATTTTCTTGTTTAAAAGGATGCTGCAGATAAATGTGTTTCGGTTGATTTTGCTGTATTTCAGCAGAAGTCAAGCCATCTGATTGATTCACGTGAAAACATTAACAATTTTCGTCGTTCCATTTCTCATCTCGATAATTGCTCAGTTCAGACCTACATCACAGGTCAAAATGCTTTTGAATATGGAATTGAGCTTTAGCTTTGAGAAACACAGCAGCAACAGCAACATAAATTATCTACGAGATAGAGTTGGCTACACATAATAAACGAGGCCATAATGCCTCATTGTAGATTATATCTAATGACAAATTATTGGCCTATAGTTTCTCTTAGTTTCCTTCTATCTTTAACTATTTAACTACCCTTCTTTGCAAAGATTTTATAAGTCTTCTTCGCACGTGTCCAAGCCAAACACTTAAGGTTAGATTCTATAATCCTTTCCAAAATAGGAGCTAATTAACATTTTCTCTAATACATTCATTACTAATCCTATCTAATCTTGTGTTTCCACATATCTATCATATCATTATCATCTCTAGAACAATGAGCTTATTTTGTTTTTGGTTCTTTATTGTTCACAATCAATTCCATAAAACATCACAAGTCTTACAACTGTGAGATAAACATTTTCCTTAAGCTTGAATGGTACTTTTATATCACAATATCACACAAAACAGTCTTCTGTTTCATCATGTTTTATTCCTAGAATTTACACCTCTCTCTGTTCCCCCCTAATTTTGTACAATGAACCCAGGATACTTTGACTAGGTGATTTGCAATATCTCCAATTTTGTCTGTAAGGAAGAATTAGTATGCCCTTACTAAACTGACATTCTATATACTCCACTTTACTTCAACTTAAATGAATGTTTTGTGCTTCTAAAGCTTCTCTTAACATCTCTAACTTCTTATTTATTTATTTTCTCAATTCTCTAGATGGAACTAGATCATGTGCAAAAAACACATCATAGCACTAGCTTTGAGAAACACACAAAAAAAAAAAATATCATGAAATAAATAGACTATTTTCCTAAATCACAAGAAATTTATTGATATTGTCTAAAACATTGCAGATTTCAGATCGTTCAACGGCCTGGTTAAAAGATGGCTGCAGGTTTTGAAAGATGACATGGATAAGCCCCTGCTAGCACGTCTCATTTTCAAGGACGATCTTTTAGATTCTGTGAACCATATATTCTGCAACCTGCTTCCACCCGTCAATCCAATAACCAACAGCTTCAGTCAATGTCAGGTGATAGTACATCCAATCTATATTTACTAACCATCCCAAATTTTGGAGATTCTTTTTTGTTGAGAAATAGAATGTTTGTGTTGGTTGTTTAGATTAAAAAAATTTATAGCCACAACTGTATATACAATATTCTAATGAATATACTGCGCTAAAGTTATTGATGTTACTTATTGTTGGAGCAATCAACTGCTCAATTTTGGCTATGCCAATTCTGAAGCAAACTGGAGACATTGACCATGTTTGAAAATTAATATAATTAGTTTTACAATAGGAAGTTTTAATCAGACAAAAAATGTAAAACCTTCAATATCATCCAGACACTTGTAAACCTTAGCTGGAATATATAAGAAACATGAAGACAGCATAACTCACAAAATAGTTTCATTTATGAATTTCCACCTTCAATTGATTATTTTCATTATTGGTCTAATTCCTAAATAATTGTATCTTTTGAATGTCCTCTACATCATTTATTGTAAAATCTTGAGCAATATCATATCTACCAGAATCCTCTTTTTCTTTCATCTTAATATCAGTTCAACTCCTTTAAAGGAAAAAGCAAGAATAATTGATTATTGGAATTTTACAGACATGTAGATGCCATGGCATTCCTTTAGATGATGCTGGAAAAAAACTCAACATGTTTTCCTGTCCAGTCACTGGCTCCAATCTGGAAACATGTGATGTTAATGAAAATTCTGTTTGTGTTGGGGGGAAAACTATTCTGTTTCTTCCCTCATTCCATAATTCCCTGAAGCTCATGCCAATCTATTCACCAATCAACGTAACTGTTACTGAGAGGATAAACTTGGCATCTCTTGATGAAGGTGTGCATTTGCTTAAGGCCTTTCATTTCTAGCTTTTGTTAATAGTAGTATGCAACAAGAATTTGTTTGTTATTTTAATTTCATTAAAAATTCAACCTGTACAAATAGCTGCTTGATTGAGTGTTTGTACAATCGAATTGATTTGTCGGGCATTTATATCAATAGCCTACGGGAGAGAAAGAAAATTCCATTCTTTTGTTTCCTCCTTTCGTTTACACTTAACTTTTTTAAAGTCTATTTCATACCAATTTGTTTCCTCTTTATGGTGGAGTCTTGAGACTGATTAAGCAATATTGGTGCACCAGTGTCTTGTTCTTAACCCCTCTTTGTGGTTTCGCTACAAAGAAATTTGATTTCTGTATTTTGAGTTTTAATGCAGGTCTAATAATGGGGGCTTCATTTGTTGTGACTCCATCCCCTTATCATGTGATTGAAACCAATTCCGATGATACTGATCAGTCAGACATGAATGCTCAACGTGTGTAGAGGATCCTTCCACTTTGAAGTTCTATTATCTGTGTCGTTGTCATTAGTCCTGAATTGTTGCTGTTCAATGTATATTGGTCAAATTCTTCACAAAGTTTATCTTTTTTCCTAACATGACTACTATTTGACAGTTTTTCAAGGCCTTTCTAGCGTTCTACATTCAATGGACCAGGGTTTGATATGTTCTTCAAATTGTGATTTAGAAACAATGACAGAGGCTCCTTATCATTGTTACTACATTCTTCAGCCATCAGATAATGGACCAATGCTTATGAGGGTGAGAACTAGTTTTTTGCTCTTTATCCCTCTTATTCTCTGCACATTTGCTTAATAGCAGAATAACAACAATTGTATACCTTGATGATGATTCATCACTTTTCATTATCCATAAAACAAGCAGCGCATTGCAGGGGGAGAAGAAGTCAAACAAAGTCCTGACTATCCATTAATTGATCCATCGGTCAATAAGGATGTAGAGACCTCTGTTCAAGCCTGTTTGCTAAAGGTTTGATTTAAACATTTACACTGAAGATTTATCTACACTTTTTTGTTTCTTTTTTCCTTTGATTGGCATTGATGTCGACATGATTTATGGAAAATAAGAAAATCCCTCATGCATAGATTTTAAGTTTAGGTTTCTTCAATTTTTTTGGAGCTCTGGATATCTGAATTTATCTGAGAAAATACTGGCTGTTCGCTATAGAGGATTGAAGAAAGTTTGACCTTGGCTCAACTCCAAGGATGGTCAAAATGTTTATTAAATAGATAAGTTAGATGCACTAAAATAGGAGATAGACTTTATCAGTAGAACAAAATATAACAGAACATGAAAATTAACAAACATTTTAACAGAATATTAAGATATTATTGTGCTCAGGCCCTCCTTTTTCCCGAAAAAAGAATATTAAGATATTATGTGATAAGCACTATCTCCTTCATTTGCACATCCTTTAAACTAGACATACTGGTGATTAGTTAGACTTTGGTTTGCAGTTAATGGAAGTTTGAATCAGACAAGGGGTTTTAAAAATATTGGCTAGTTGCAATGCGGGTGGAACAAACTTGGCGACTAACAATCTTGTGCCACTTTTTTCCAACAAAGATTAAGTTAATTTGATTGTTTAGTGCGAGAGTTAAGCATTGGATTGACTGTGAGATGTGAGACACTCAATTGTCACAGAAGAGTGTAGGTTAATCTAGCGGAGGGAAACCAATGTCGGGCAAAAAAGGAAATCCAGGTGAATTTGGTTGTGGGAATTTAGCAAAATACACGTCCCTGGTACTAGAGCAAACAAGAGGTTGCTACCAAGAGAAGTGCAGTAACCAATTACGGAATGTCTCGTTTGAGAACAATCTGCCCAATTTGCATCAGTGAAAGCATATAAATTGAAGCCGGAGTACTGGTGAATCTGAAGTCCAAGGTTCCTTGTACCTTTTACTATCCGCAGAAAATTCAGTATATGGATATCATGATCAATGTCCCCAACATAATATCAAATTGGTTTTTTGTGATGTGATTTTCTCCTCCTAATCTCTTCTCAATCAGTCTTCCAAAGGCTGCACAGTTTTCTATTCCATCCTTGTCTTAAAGACTATGATCCTTATACTCTCCTTTGCCAGTATTCTTTGTGAACCTTATACTCTCCTTAAGAATCTGTGAGCTATCTTACGGCTTTCTCTCCTAGCCTTTTAATACCTAGGTATCTTATCCTGTCCAACCATCTTACTACTAACATTTGTGTGTCTGCTCCCGAGTGAAGTAACAATCATGGGTATCATTAAGGGTCGTTTAGTTAACTTCAGCTTGGCAGGCGTTGTAGCCGATGAGTTGTAGAATCATGGTATTATATGTGCGGATAAGTGGACCATGGAATTATGGACTGTTCAAACATCTCAATTACTGGAAGAATTAATTCACAAACATCTGCAGACTAAACTGTAGATTTTGAATTCAAATTGAATCACTTAATTCACAAACTTGAATAAGTTCCTTATTTTTTTGAGTATTGAAACCAAATTTGCTTGCAGATTGATCTAACAGACTATGATCCACTGTTACATGAAAGAGGCTTTCATCAAAAACTAAATGTGCTTGTCAAAGAGAGCCTACAATTGGGGTGAGTTTCTACTTTCTACATGCAGCTTGACATATGACAGTGCATGAACTTGAGAGTACGCTTGGACATGAATATCTTCTCGAAACAACACCATTTTTTTTCAAAAGAAGTAAAAATAAGAATCAACAGCTAGTGCTTTTGAGCAGATGCTGCCAGAAATAGCAACCGACTCTTTTTGTTTAGAATGAGCATTTTACTACAAGATCTGAGAATTCTTGCATATAATTTTCTTGAAGATAAAAGATGACTTGGTATTTTGATTCAAGACTTCCTTTTTTTTGGCTCTTAGTCTAAATGAAACATTGTTGCAAATTTAGTCTATTATTCAAAGATTTATATGTTTATTAATGATGTTTGTAGGTCAGTATTTCCCAAAATGGATGGTGCATTTTCTGGACTAAGCTCTACTCGACAACCTTCACCAGAGGTGATCGGGAGAGCAGAATCAGCAACTAATGTCATTGGTGTGGATGAGGGAACTTTGTCCATGGATATTACCGACCAAGATGACAGAACCATGGCCTATATTACAGAAGAGTGGAAGCAATTGGTTGTAAGCGAAGAGCCAAAGTTGTACTCTCCATCTTGTATGCCCAAAGCCAAGTTGGATCAATCAAGTATATCACCACGAAATGGCAATAGACAGCTAGACAAGGAAACGTCAAGGATTTTGGAGAGATTGGAGGTTCCAAGGCCATTGAAAGGAAAGAAGGCCTCTCCTGTTTCAAATGAAAGTTGTATGAAAAATATAACTGTGCCCACAAAGAAGCCTCTAATACCATTCCAGCCAACTCAAAATACAGAACAAGTCATAGTTGGCAGCCAGTTAATGAAACCAAATTTCCATGAGGCAGAAAAGAAAACAAAGATGAAAAGAGCACAACTCGACGTTTCATGAAAACAATTGTTCAAAGGTCTGTAAGTTCAGCTCATTTATTTTCCCTTTTATATTACGTCGTTAGTTATTTTTCTGCTAAAGAGCCAACTAAACATGAGACGTGCTTTCTAATGGATCAGAAGCGTTAAAATGCATACAATTTTTTTTAATTTCACTTATAAATTCTGTTAAAATTTTATTTCTACTTCTCTCCACAGTACTATCCACAACTAATTACGAAACATGTTTTCCAAGGGATCAGAAGTGTGAAAATGTGTAGCAGTTTTGTTAACATGTTAACATTGTTATCTGTATGAATTTTACAAATCTCTAATAAGTTGAAATTCAACACATCATGACCCAGTGACCTCTAATATCAACATGCTTTGATCTTGCATGATAGGTAGAAGTCTTAGTAAGGTGCATAGTACGTTGGTTGTCATAATACGTTGGATGAAAACAATCTCATGAAGAAAAATCTTTAATTCACCTATAACAACTCCTTGCAAGTCTTAATTGCAACAACAAACTTTGGTTTTGTGGTAGAGCAAAACACTATTGCAATTCTGACTACCACGTCTTAGCTCCCTCTTCATATATGTATATGTGAGAGTCAATTTCTCAGGCAATATCTCAATCTGTATACTCAACTAACACACTCTATCATCAGAGCTAAGTTTCAAGTGACACTTTTCTCGTAATTATTTCATCATCATTTTACCGCATTATTATATATACTTCACAATAATTTAAGATAAAATGACTTATCACACTCACCACGTGACCTATTCCACATATCATGACATGCATCAAGCTTCCTACAAATGAGGCATAAAAAGTTTCTACAATAATTTATTCTCTTCATCTGTTCTGGGAATTTGTTTCTCACTCAACTTGGAGGGCGGTGCAAGAACGCTACTATTTTAAACTTCTATCAACCTTTCCACAAAATAAAGTTTTGTTCCAACTTTATCTTGAGTAACTAAGAAGCCCAAGATTTGCTTTCCACCAATCAAATTATTTTTGGCAAAGGGCTGAACTGCTTATCAATTTTGGAAATATTCTTTTTAACAATCATAATGAATAAAAACAAAACAAAACCAAAAACAAAAAAGAAGCCGCATTGGGGAGGTCCGAGGTACAGTGACTTACGGATAAATGGATACAGAAATGACGAACAGAAGGATAGACTTACAAGGGGGGCCTAAGAAAGTACCGCACGCGTAGTATTTGGGAGCCAACTCACCACCTAACCATTTACCCCACGTTTACCTTGGTCCTTTTACAAAGCTATAACAACCATTGGTATAGAAACACTATAGGTTATCAACAAAAGGGTGGAGACAATACATGATTATAGCTGAGTCATCTTGGTGGAGGACTGGCTCGTTCCACACCTTCCACTGTTATCCTCAATTATTTTCATCTTATCAGAAATTTTCTTTATGAAAGTCGAATTTGGTTGATGTGTTGTGAGAGAAATCCAACGATAGCTGACGAAGCTCGTGGGTCAGGGTGGATGGCCCGCAGTAAAATACCCCTGCATTATAAAAAAAATGCTGTCTATTTTTTCCAATATGATGATTAAGATTAAGTTTAATGAAACACGTCAAATAAAAAGGTAAATGCACGATTGATTTTGATAAAAAAAAGCAAGCACCGTTTTCCTTTTATGTTGAAATTAACACTCCAAAGCATATTATCGATCATTGATCAACAAGTACTTTTTTTAACTTTTGATTTTCAAGAAAGCAACGAAAGCAATTATCACATTCAATAAGTGGGAACTCACCAACTCGTGCTTCCGGATGATTAAGTGCAATGCGTTTGTAGACAGTTCGCCAATTGGGTTTAGCAAAATGAGACATGACACGAGTGCCGGATACGATGTCCACAGCCATTCTTTGCATGGTTTATAGACTGCACCATAGCGATAAGAGCAGAGCGAGCATCACCCTGTTCGTAGACGCTGGTGCAGTAGCTGTGTAGCTCAATCAATCCCCTTCTGTCCTCCTCAGCTACATCGTTCATCACCCCTTTAAACCAATCAAAGGAACCCTGTTCTCTTGTCACCCAATAGAAGTATGCCCTCCTTGTCTTGAAGTCACTGAACCTAGAGTCTTTCTGGTTGGTTGTCATTGGTGACCCTTCCTCCATTGCAAACCCAACTTCCTCTTCCATGGCCTTGAAATTATTGACCATGTCCTTTAGTATACTTATCATTGGGGTAGCCCCTATTCCCAGCCCCACAAGTAAAACCACCTCATACTCCCTGTAGTCTTGTGCTGGCGCTCCATACGGACCATCAATCAAAACTTTAGGGAAAGTACTGCATATCATAATCACAACATACAGTCATTTTTGGATGTACTTATAATTTCTTGAAAAAGCATTGTTAATTACAAATATGCATGGGGAGTGTTAGAGATTTAATTTAAATGAAAAAAAAGTTATATGTTCATCTCCCTACTTAACAGCAATCAATTAACATTTATCATTTAAAAAAGTTGGCAAATAAAAAAGACAGAGACTTGCATAAGTACTTGTTAAGAAGGCCCTTCTAAGGTAGGCAGTTAATAAGTATCCTAAATACTGATTAATAAAATATTAATAGCTTAGGGTCTACATGAAACATTTGCAAACAAAAAATCTGCCAATGGACAGATTGGCTTGAGAAGACTGCATAAAATATTGGCTGTAGAAAATCTGGATTTGAATACATATATTTTCATAAAGCATCCTTATCAACCTAATATTTTTTTTCCCCTCAAAGTTCAGATGACTATCAGTTCGTCCAGAAAAAAAAAAAACAAGATAACGGTCAGTCTTTTTGGTCCCGCTTAACATAATCATTTGATTATAATCAGGGCATGTGTCAAGTTGCCATGGGAATATAAATTGACATCCAAACCAAATTGGACAAAACAAAAAACATGTTCTTAATTCACTTTAAACACGTTCTTCAATTATTGGATCAATGATATCCAGTAATTAAGTTGGTTCTCTAGCATACACTCTGTGCTATCGTATAATCTCATACTTTAATTAACCAAAAGTACGTATAACTTCTATTGTAAGGTCTTTTCATTCGTTTGGTGTGAAATTAAGTTTCACTAACGTACTGTTTAATAGAATAGTGCCCTAGCCTTAGTTATAGGCTTTTCCTGATATTTAAATCCTTATCTTACAGGTGAAGTTAACCAACAACAACTGTTGTGGGTTATCTGAATAGTTAAATCTAAACATATTTTGTTAAGTGCCGTAGCCAACTACAGTTTTTGCATGTTACCTACCTACTATCACATATTTGTAGAAAAATAATAATATTTGCCAAAAGCAAAAACAATAAGGCATACCTTGGGCTGTTATCTCCTTTCAAGCATTCAGCTCTTAGAAGTCCACTCTGTCCATTGATGGCTGGCTGGCAAGCCTGATAGAAACAAAAGCAATAAACTTGTTAATTATGAGAAAACACATAATCAATTCCAGTCAATGATAATAATAATAATAATAATAATAATAATAATAATATTCACCTGCGAGAATTTGGCTTTCAGACTTCTAGTCCAATCACCAAGTATTTTAATGTGAACACTAAGGTAATCATCATTAGGAGCAGAAGTTATGGAAAATGGATGCCTGTGAATGCATAAACAATGAATGAAGGTATAGAAATCAGATAAATGGGAAGTAAAAATAGAAAAACGGATGCAGCTCAAGCTTATATGATGCTAATTAGATGCCACATTTAATATAGAATCTTTCTTCAAAAACAAATCCATACCATTCAAGTGGAGAAACAGCAGCACAATTGACAAGCATGTACTGTCCACTCTTATAGCTAAATCCTTGAGGCTTTGACATATTAATTGCCAACACATTTCCAGGATAAACAGCCACCTTCAAATTTAACAATGAAATGAAAATGAGATCAGACGTATATATAACTTACTAACCTTAACAGAAGTAATTTCGATAGAACCATGTGTGTTTTCATATCATATAGTAAATAATTTGTTTATAATTATTTGACACATACCTTCAATATTCGCACAGACTTGATGCTTGATCTAAGTGCTCTAATAAGTCTCTCCAATGCATAAATGGTGATGGGAATAGCCAGATACATCCAAGTCTACAAAACACATAATGATATTATTAAGTGCCTGTGACTAGCTTATTTTTCAGCTCAAAATAGTTATGAAAGTAGTCCAAATTAAGGGTTAACTAAAGGTCCTAACCGTTTTATGGTACCATTCCTTAGTCAAGTAAAGTTTGGTTCCATGGATAATCAACAGGGCATACACAATGATGAAGAGGTGATGAGAATACCAAAAGGCATTGAAACCTGTGAGTTTGTTGAAGGGTTTAGGTAGTTTGGTGCGATTCCTCCTGAACCTAGGTATTGGCCAGTGTAAAGGCTATTGCCATTAGCACAACCATTAGTATTCCTGTTACCCCTTCCCATGATTTGACAAAATGCCAGTAATTTGATGGTTTCTCTCCGAAAAAAGGCTTAATCAGCTTGTACTTTTTACTGCTTGCATGAAGAATGCGAGGAAAATCACAAGCAAGATGATAAATAGCATGTATACCAACACCAATTGCTATTGCCAGAGCTATCATCTGCAAAAATACTCATAATTTTATGCCTTGTGAAAGCTGCTATAATCCTACAAATATGACTAATGCATGTGTATTAGTGTGTACTAGTATTTAATTATCTTGTCACTCTTGATGGAAAAATCAGAAGCAAAAATTACCTTGTGAAAATTGAGGCCATCATCAAAAGGAACAAAAGCACCTAGCTTGGTCCTATTCCTGAGCCAAGTGATGGTGTTTCGGCAAACAGGCAATAAGATAATGGCCATGTTCAATTTAAGTGTTTCAGCAGCCCCTTTTGCCATGCACACACAGTGCCCCATCACTTCATATGCAGATCTTCTCCTATATTGTACAAACTTAAAGGCAAATAGGCCTAACATGACACCAATCCACAGAGCAAATACCCAGGATCTTCGCCAGTTATCCTGGAAGAAGTACTTGGTATCTCTGTACCACCTCTTAATAGGATTTCCCTCAAATGTAGGCCTAAGCTTTTGGCTTAGCATTTGGCTCAGGTACTTACTTTCTCCCCTTGTAGTTCCTTCTGGTCCATGTAATAAGAGAGTCTCGAGATTGCCTATCTGTTAAAATATGGTCAAATGAGTAAGGTCACAATTCTATAATATTGAAATAGTTATTTTAATCTGGAGACTACAGTTTAGATATTGTCATTTAATTACCAAGATATATCCCGTGTCATCCGGGTCTAGTTCTTCCATGATCAAAGCCGCATATTCCTCTGCTTGTTTCTGGATGTTTGACAGTTTGTTGGCAGTGGCACTCAGGCATATAATCTGAAAGCAGAATCACATAAAACATCTTCAAATAACACATACAATCATTCAAGCAAAAGCTGGATGATAAAAAATTACTTTACTAATTTTTTTACCGTTAAAGAATGTAAAGTTCAATGCATATTGTGCAACTCATATTTAGATTTTTTAGTGTTTAATTAAAAATATCATACATCTTTTATCTCTTCCTCTGTGATTCTTCCATCTGCATCTTTGTCAACCCTGCAATCAAAATCAATGTTGGTGATATGGATACGGAGCATTCAACAAATACACGACGCTTACATTAACAAAAACAAAGAATTACATGTCAAAGAATATTTTGAGCCTAGTATCAAAGCTTTGGTCAGAAATACAGTCCCAGAACTCCCTAAACTGGATCTTGTTGATCAAACCTCCTTGAATCCCTCTCTGCCGAGCAAGAGTATCAAAAAGCATCTCTGCATATGCCTTAGACTCTTCATTCAATCCTACAATTGAATCCAAAGAAACACTTAGAAATTACTACAATTATAATCAAAGTTTCAAATCACTTGATCGTGCTGCAATCTTTGATAAAATTACTGTCAAACACAGCTGATGTAACTTTAATAGTTGCAATGACCGCAAAGACATCAAAACATTGGTTATAGTATCCAAGCTCTTAACTTATAATTTATCATTTGAAGCAGTATGGTAGAACTAGCATACCTATGCATTTAGCGAAGAGAGCTCGAGGAAGATATCCGTCAGAGGTAGCAGTAAGCTTATCAAACACTTTCTCAACCTCAGACCATCCTGCACCAACATCAGTCTTACTGATAAACTTGAGTCCAGTGAGAGCATGAGCCACTGCAGACTTGGTCCTTTCCAATCGCTTTGCTGGTTCTGGTTTTGAAAACGATGCCAAACGCTTCAACTGCTTTATACGAACAGTAGCATTTTGAACCACTGAAGCACCAAAGGATTTCTTCTTCTCCAACTTATTCCCAGTCAAAGACTGTTTCTCATGTTCCCCTTCTCCCATGTCACTTTCTGTTACAGTTTTCACACTGTGTAAGGCAACAGAGTCACCTTGAATGTCCATGGTCACCTCAACATAGTCTGCATCTTCTTCTTTGTTATGGTCAACATCTGTGACAGCTTTGGACTCAGCAGTGCTTAACTTTGTGCTGTTCTCAGGGGCAATGAGTTCTATATTTGATTCATGATGATGAAGATCTGCAGAAGATCCTCCCATGTTGGTGTTTTGTTTGTCTGAAGCACTGAATCAACACTTTCTGATCTCTTTTGTCACACTCATTTGCTCCTTTCTGTAGTAGTTACTTACTGTCTTTGCTCTCCCTGTATATACATTCTTTTTTTACTGGATTTCCCCATATGCATACATATATACGTATGTTGCATTTTAGTAACAGAGAATAGGGATAATATGACAGTACATATATTTGCAAGTGATTAAAATATTAAAAACCGGAAGAATGAATGCATCTTTACTGTTTAGATATTTAATTGTCAGAAAATTATATTTAATTTGCAGACTTCAGCATTTTTAAAGTAAAATTACACTTTGCAATTTTCATATATAGATAAATAGTAGTCTTAATCATTTTAAAGTAAAAGGTGCATTTAAAAAGTTAGGGTGCACGGATAGATGTGATAAGCTAGTGATGTGAATAAAAGATAGAGACAAAATGAATTGGTGAATGAGTGTGGAAAAATTGAAGGTGTACAAAATTAAGTGTCTTAGTTTAAGTTACAACGACATCATTTATAAAGGTAATCTATAGTTGGCCTTTTTTCACTTACATACACTCAATCAATCTATCTTTTGTACAACTTTTTGCAAAAGAAAAAAAAAATTCACCGAATTGATCATTGAAATTGTAAAAATCAGAAATTTTAGCATCTAAATAAGTAAAAACATTCTTGAAATTTAAAAGACATTAGTCATTTTCATTCATATGCTAACTTATAACATGAGAGTGTATGAAGTATCGTTAGAGTATATGAGGTAACACATTAACCGCATATATTTCGCTTTAGAGTCATTGTTGCATCATAAGAACTATTTCACCCAAAATATTGTTGATTTACAAAAAAATCACTTTCAACTTTATGTTATGGATCATTCTTGTGCTTTCTTCCCCTGTGCACAAATCAAATATAGATAAACAAGAAATTGAAACAGACATTATAAATTATGTATTGGAATTAATATTAAAGATAAAGTTTTGAAGTATGGATCAATTTTGTAAGTAGGATTTAGTAAATAAATTGTAAGCAAGTAAGATTTAGTGTATTAATTGAGTCGCAAAATGTGTATACAACATTACTATTAATAGATAGTACTTTGGTATTTCTATTGACCCCTTTATTATAAACTTAAAAAGAGGGGAAAGGGATTAGTCATTTCAAAGTGAGTTTTTCCTAAATACACATGTCACGATACTTTATTTCACTTTTAAATAAGTTTAAAAAAGACTTGAAGTTAGGATTTTTCAAGAGAAAAGAGGCATGCATCTTCTTTGCCAACAAGTTTTACACTTGGATCTAATAGAAATCAAGTGAGTGGTGATTAGTTTTAAAAGGATGTTACAAAATGAACTTATGTAGCAATAATGCAATATAGTAAGTTTTTATTGGACGTCGATTTAGATTAAAAGTGTATTACCATTAAACTCTTTTTTTTTTTTTGGTACAAAACTCTTTTCTAAATAGGTAATATTGCATTATTGCTCTGGTAACCAATTTTTCATGAACAATATATATATATACACGCAAATATATAATTTCCTCTAAAATAGAAATATATAATAAAAGTGTACAAGTATTAATAATTTTATTAAAAAATTTAACACAATAATTTTTTTATTTAAGTTTTAAAAAAGGGTCACATGGATCATTGTGCGGTAGTTGGAGAAATGACACAAAATTAGCAACTTGAAAGTGAGAGGTGCGACCAAATAATGAAAGATAGGAAAAGGTATAAGACTTAAATTAAGTTTTCACTATTTTTTTTTGGTCATGAAGTTTTCTCTTTTAAATAAAGAACAAAAATTATGATTTCATTCATTTAACTTTCTTATCTAGTGTAAATTTGTTTCATTTTGTAAAAAGATAAAAAGATGTTAACAAAGGTTAATTCGACAAGATTTTTTAGTCTTGAGACATGTATTGAACCATTAAAATAATGGTAAAAAAATATTTTAGAAAAATTCTATAAAATAAGTTGTTATACAAATGAATTATCCTTTTGAACCATTAATTATCAAAGCTAGCTAATTGAATTTGAATCTACTAACAATTATCTATCCATTTAAGTAGTTTGTATCTTTTGACGTAGCTTGCAACACCGAAAAAGGCACCGTTGTTTTTTACCCAAAAAGAAAAAAAGACAGTGTTGTTTGCTTTTCCTAGTTTTGTATGTGTTTTCCTTTATTCTCTTTTTCTCTAAAGCCACCCAAACAAAAATGATTGCTTCTTTTTTTACTTTCTTTTTTTTTTTAACGCACTTATTATTTTGATAACTTTTTTATTTATAAATAAGTTGAAAACCTTTTTTTTTACGGATATAAGTTAAAAACTTATTAATTTACTTCCAACATTTATTATAAGCAAAAAGTCAAATGTATTTAATTCATGTTTGAATCAAATACAATTGATTTTTTGTTTATATATAAGACAAGAGGAAATATATTTATAAAACTTAATTACTATTACATATATCACTCATAAGTCATTATATTTCCTTTTTTGTTATAATAATAGTAAATAAAACAACACCACTTTTTTTAATAATAAATGCTAGTAATTAGTTGTTAAATTAGTTTTTTTCTCTTTCGTCGAGTTTGAACTCGGGACTTCCAATTTTTTTACCCTTAGTTCAAACCATTTGAGTTATCCAACCCCTAAAACAACAATACTCAATAAGAATATTTTATAATAATAATATTATTATTTTATTTCTTTCAATTGTATTTGATATATGTTCTAAAGAGTCTAGTGACATAACTAACATGTACTAAGTGTTTAGAAGTGGAAAATGACATTTAAATTTGTGTCTTGATATATCAAATATATATGCATCATTTTATCATTATAGGACTTCATTTGTATTCTTTAATATATGTGAAATGATCGTTATTATATGTAGGAGAGCATGTTATTTGAAAAAATAACTTTTATCGAACGATTTAAATCCGTTTCACCTGCCGGTGAGAGTCCACCACATTGTACCAAACCTTTAAAATAAGGGAAAACACCGTAGTGTAAGGCATATATCATGTGATTTCACCACTTTGATTCTAACGAATGCCACGATGCATTACATACACTGAAGCATCAAGCAGCCTTTGGACTGACGCCACCATCACTATGCTAAACGACAATTAATTCAAATCAAAGATTAAAATAAAGTAAGCCACATGCAGTCGTATAAGTTAGTACTAGTACCTTTGACTATTTATTAAGTTTCTATTAGTCATTTTCAATTACAGCTTTCTAAATTGCTCTTTCAACGAAAATTGATTTTCTTTTGATTAAATTACTTAATCAATCAAGGAAATGTCATTAAAAGTTGTGGATAAAACATATATGAATTGAAATCTCAATAATTCAATTTAAAGGTTTGAGATATTATTTTCCAACTTTTTCAATCCCGAATGAATGTTTATAATTATCTTTTACAAGAATTAGCTCCTTTAATTTTTTTTTTTTGGCCGAGTAGCCATTAGGCTAGAATTTCACTCTTAAAGAAAATAAGTAGAAATTCAAAGTACAAACATTGATTTATACATAAATATTATAATATATTTATCAACTGAGTTATTTTTATGGAGACCATTTAAATTATTGAAGTTAGAAAGTGAGAAAATCTTTTAAAAAAAAGTGAGGAAAGTGGAGGTATCTAGTATAGAACAAATCAAACAATAGTGTTTTTTTTTGTCAACAAACAATGATGCTTTATTTGGTAAGAAACAGTGGAAAATAAAGCAAGTGAAATAAAGTACGAAACGTCTATTTAAACCAAAACTTTCGATCGGATCCACACATATTGTGTTTTCCTTTTTCTTTCTTTATTTTTGTCACCCTCTTTTGCATGCATGATAATTTTTTTGACAAAACATGCATGATAATTGATACACGAGAGGTTGCAATTGGATTTTGTGCGTGTATATATATCACATCTTCTATGATTAGCAGTATTTCATTAACTACGTAAATTTTTCTTACAAAAACACAAAATGGCCATTTTAGTAGGGCGATTGCTGCAAAACAAATTACGCAATGTGCAAGTTTTAATTACACAATCCCGAGAAGTAATAAAGGGAAAATAGAGATCGTTCTCATATGATCGATTATGGTTAATCATAACTTTTTAATGGATAAAAACAGCTGGGGATATCTTAATAATAAATTATAATCTAGGATCATGATGCTACCACCAGATGTTGTATCTTGTAGCAACTTGACGCAAAATAAATGTTAGGGTATGTTTAGGATTTTAGAAGGAAGCTTTCGAAAAAAAAAAGAAAATAGAAAAGATAAATGAAAGATGGTCTCTTAGCTTCAAATAGAAAAGTTTATTTGTCTTCGTAATAAAATGTATGTCTAGAATGTAGAACTCGAAAATTGTATTAGAGGATGACATTTGAGGACTTAAATTAAATTTCAATTCTTTTTCATCTTATTATAATATTCTTAAATTAAAAATATATTAATAATAAACATCCACTTCTCATTCTCTCCAAAAAAAAATACATCAATGTATACCTAAGATAAAAGTTCAAAAATAAAGTATGTCTCTACGATTAAAGTCAATCTTTCATGATCTTTCCATGAATTTTTTTTATAATTATATGATATTGGAATTTTATTGAATATTTAATAAAAAAATATAATTTTATTAATTTCTTAAAAGAAGTACAATAATAATAATAACTTTTTCAGAATAATGATGATGATGATAATATAACAACCTAACTTATTATCGTAGTTGTATATTGGTTTTAGTTAAGGTCATTTTTGTCCTCTTTAATATAAGAGTTTTGCTAACAAGTGTCCTGAAATCAAAAATAGTAGTTTTGCATTAGAAATAACAATTTTTTAACTTTAAAAAGTTGAATTCATCACTTTTTAGCATTTCCCTTAATATAATCACATTTCTCTCTTCTCACTATCTCTTCAACCAAACAAAAGAAATAAGAGAGAAGATTATCTTTCCCTTTTATCAAAATACATATTAAATTTACTCTATTTCTCTCTTCTTTCACTCTTTCTCTTCTCACATACTTCTCCTATCTTCACAACTTTTCTTCCAAACTAAACAAAGTGTAGACAAAAAAAATTCTATTGTATTTTGTTGTACTTACATATGTTGTTTTTTAAAATTGAACAAATATTAGATTATAATGGAAAAATTTGTAGAAAAAATATTCAATTAAAAGACAGTTAATTTATAAAATTTCTACAATCAATGCTTAAATTTGAATTTTTTTATATGTTTTTAATAGTAATTTTGTCTGAAAAAACAGTTTTTTTTTTTTGAAAGAACCAACCAAAAAATAGTTAATCAGTAGTCATCTACCTTGCATAATGATATCAATAAGAGCAAGCATGATTTTCTGTAGTAACAGTACAAAAAATCAAAGTCTCATTTCCCTCATGAAAATCAGAAATTTGGAGGGAAAACAATTAAATAGTAAGAGCCAAAATTCCCCAGCACAAATATAATAACAGTTTCATTTCATTTTTCTCTTCGAATTGGAATCATTCATCACAATGATCGATTCAAATTCAAACCACAACAAGAGGCCCAATCCTCTTTCTTCAGTCTCCGTCGTTTTAAACCATTTCCGTCTCCCTCTCTTTTCCACCTCCCAAAACGGCGTCGTTTCACTCTGCACCACCATGCATCTTCACGCCGATCAACCTTATTCGATCGGCCGGAAGGATCACGACTGCGATTTCGTCTTAATGACCGTCGTGTTAGTAAACGACACTGTCAGATCTTCTTCGACGGTTCGCTTCGTAAACTCTACATTCTTAGTGGCGTTTTGTCAAACACTCAGTCTGCAATTGATTCCAAGTTTCGAATTGTTCATGAGTTCAGGAAAAGAGTCATGATGCTTTCTTGTGGTGGCGAGGGTTTTCCGATTCTAGAAGCTTCTAATGGTGTTTTTGTTAATGGTGTTGAAATTAGAAAGGGAATGGCAGTGGAGTTAATGGAAGGAGATAGGGTTTCGCTTGTTTGTGGAAATTGGAATGGTTCGTGTGGGATTGGTAATCGGATTGGGTTTGTTGTTGAGAGAATTATTGTTGAAAATTGTGATGGTGATGGTGGAATTGATGGGTTAACTTTTTCGGGGCATTCACAAAGTGATAAACGGAGAAAGAGGGTTTTTGCAGTGAAGGCAAATGATTCAAAATTTGATGGAGTTTTTGCGAGGGCAAAGTTTCTTGTAGATAGATGTAGAGATATATTGCTTAGTCATGATCCTTTGTCTTGTATTTTGCGTTCTGATTCGGATTTACAATGTGGATATAAGTGTGAAATTGGTACCGAGTCAGCACAGAGGGCGAGGGAAGATACTGGCATTGATGTTGTGCAGTCTAGTTCAGGTTTACTTTGTAAAAGTAAAGGGATTGATTTGGAGGAAAATTGTGAAAGAATTTGTCAAAAAGGGGATTTGGGAGTTGATTATGTTAATGCTTTTGGTGATAAAAATTTGAATCTGACAGTGTCAGATTCTATAGAAAAGGATAATGTTTCTTCTGATAGGGATAATGAGCAGGGCACAAATCAACATGATTTTTATCCACCTCCTGGAAAGAATTTTTATTTGAATCGCCTTGAATATATGAACCATGACTCGTCATCAGGTCTTGATAAATCTATATCACTCACTGAACTTATTCATCCTATTGAAAGCGTCACAAGGATGTTTATTGCCACGTTTACAAGTGACATACCATGGTGGGGTTGCCTAAAATTTCCCAATGTATTTCCTTTGCTGATATTCTTATTGTTTTTCAAACCATTTTGGTCGTTGATTTGTGTTTCTTTTTCTTGCCTCCTTGTGTTTACATGTTTGATATTTTGCTTGCAACATGCTATGTGCTTTTTCGTTACACTTATACTGGTGGATATCTCAATAATCATATGTGAACTTCCACACTTGAAGTTGTTTATATTTACAATCCTAACCGAGTTGTCTTGCTAGGTTCTTGACATATTGCAAGATTCCATATCATCTGCCGGTTACAATCGCATGTCAGAATACCGAGAAATGTTGGAGTTCAAAGTCCTGATGAAAGAGTATCTGTGCCTTACCAGAATTATCCTAACCTAGTTGTAGTGTAAGGATTTTTCCCTTTTTGATTAGTGGTGGGAATATACAGCTTAATTTTTTTTTTCCTCTCTGGTGATTTACTTTCTTGTTGGATACTAGGCATCCTCCATTTCCTGAAACTATAGCATTTGGTAAAGACCGCAAGAGACATGGGATAGCCTGCCATCACCCGAAGTTGATTGTTCTGCAAAGAGAAGATAGTATTCGAGTTATCATTACATCTGCTAATTTGGTGGAAAAACAGGTATTTTATTAGCCTAACTTCTAGTTGTTAATATTAATACATATAATATTTATCTTGCAATTTGGAGAGATAAATGTTCTAGTAGGGAGAGTAGATCAGATGGAGGATAGTCAAATCACTAGATGTAGGCCTAGAAAAACTATAAGAGAAACTATTAAGAAAGATCTAGCAATTAATGAGTTGGATCGAGATATAGTTTATTTAGAACATTATGGCATAGTTTGATCCATGTAGCCGATCCCACTTATTGGGATAATGCTTGGTTGTTGTTGTTGAGCAAAGTGTTGTTTTCGTGGGATGTAATCGATTAAGTTATTAACTTAGACATAAATGTCTGGTGGTTCATTGCACTCATTGGTGAAATGTTTCTAGTTTAGGAATATTGTCCCTTTGTGGTCTTCCTGTATCCAAATTCTATCAGAAGTAATGTACTTAATTCCTTGTTCTAGCATGATCAAATATAAGGTTGATTGGGTTTTGTTGGTGGGTTAGAAATTAGACTAATGCTTTTCTATGGTGAAGAATAAAGATACATAGCTATTTAAATACGTTTTATCATGTGAATAGTAAGTTTATTACTATGCTATGTTTATTTGTCATTAATATAACAATATTTTGATCAGTTTTTATTGCTATGTAGTGGAATAGTGTGACTAACACTATATGGTGGCAAGATTTCCCTCGTGCTATTTTGGTTGATTATGCTTCACTTTTCCAAAAAATAGATGATGATGAAATTCATAGAAACTCAAAATGTGATTTTGCTGCTCAGTTGGCTGGGTTTATGGCATCACTTGTTATTGATGTACCCAGCCAGGCCCACTGGATTACTCAGCTCACAAAATATGACTTTGGAAGTGCAACAGGACATCTTGTTGCTTCAGTACCTGGAATTCACCTTAATAGAACTTCTGTTCTGTTGGAATCCTATCAGTCCTCTTCTGTAAGTACTTCCGTATGTCATGCAAGATATTGCCATCAACTTTTTATTGATTTTTAATATTTGAAAGTTGCACCCACCCAACTTATAGAAGGGTTTGAATATTATGTCTTAAAAATCTACTCATTTATTTTTTTATTTTCTTTTTAGTATAGGATTTTAACATAAATTGATTTTTGATTTAAACGTATCACGATTGAATACAAAATATTGACATTATAATTTTTTTATAATGCAAAATTCTGAAAAAATATTAAGAAAGTTAAATCAAATTGAAGAAATTTTTTTCGTATGATCTAATCTATTTTTTCATTTAATTATTTTATAGCCTACTAGTATTCTAAAAATTCAATTCAATTTTTTATTTTTTTTACTTAATTTTTCCCAATAACAGAGTCTATAATAAAAGTCACTTTCCGCACCGCTTTCTGCTCTGGATTTTTTTACTACATCGTATACTCTTATATAGACACTAATTGCAGTACATTTCGTCATCTCGTATGTAGTTTCTTGGCTCAGTTGTAGCATCTGTGGTTGGTTTGAGCCATCTTTTCCGTGCTGTGGCAGACTCAAACAGTGCAGGTTTAAGAGCACTGGCTTCTGTCCTTGGAAAGTATTGTAAGAATGCTAATGGGAGGTTTGAGATTGTTCTAAGAAGAAATCACAATGTGCCTGCTGATGAAAATGCTGTTAGCGTTCTTGTTCCCAAATCTGATCAAACTTCTGAGGGAGGTATAGTCTACATTGCTTCAGAATTTTTGTGTCATTGTATGTTGAATCAGTCATTCCTCATTTATTATATGATTTTCAAATTTAGTTTTATTTCTTGATCTTTTGTGTTTTTGACTTAACAGTTATATTGTTCATGCTGTCAGTAAAAGAAATAATAAATAATGTCTTTTTGTTTCCTTCTTTAGATTATGTTCAACTTGGTTTTCTGCCTAGAAATGTAGCGAAATGGGTTTCTCCTCTTTGGGATGCTGGATTCTTTTCATTTTCTGGATATGTTTGTCCAAAAGAGGCCCTTGCAGCTGCCTTGGGAGAAAACAGCCAGAAAGTACAACTGATACTGAATGTGTCAGAGGTGTGTTGAATGTGTCTTCTATAGGATGACTTGTTTATTGTCTGTGTATATGTGACCTGATATTTATAAAAGTGATGTCTTATGAACTTTTAGGGACATCATTTTCGAGATATGTCAAAGATGATGCAATCCGAACAAATTGCTGCTTTTTGCTCTCTCATTGCTTCAATTCAAAGACATTATGGACTCTGGAGATTACAAGAGGTAAGTAGCACTAAAATGGGAATACTTTTTGTTTTGAATGAAGTGGTTGCACTTATTTTAATGTTGGAACCAAGGTTATATTTGATTTCCCTTTGTTGTTTGGTTGGATTTAATGAGTTATAATTTTTTTTTTTTTGCATGAACACTTTCCAATCTTCTTGCATATGGAATGAGTTTATGCTGAAATAACTTTTGAAATATCCAATTATGTATAACTACTATTACTGTTTGTAATAGGTTCTGAATCAATATAGATGGCCTGAGTCATTGGAGTCTGAAATTGTATACGGTAAGTCCATTTTTTTAATATTATTGAGTACAATGCCAACCCTATCTCACTAGAAGTTCAAATCAACTAGCTAACCTTTTCCCCCATTCTTTTGGACTATTTTGTTTGGTCTTTTCTGTCTATCAGGTGCTTCTTCCATTGGTTCTGTAAATTCAAAATTTCTTGCTGCATTTTCTGCTGCTGCTGGGAAGAAATCACTGCAACATTTTGATTCAGAGGAGTCTGATCCTGAAGTAATTTGAAGGCCTTTGTTTTTCCATTGGATTTGCTTGAAATTTTTTACATATCTGCTGCTAGATACATGATTCATTAAACTTTTGCGTTCACCGATTCATAAATGTAATGATGTTTTGGACAGTGGGGCTGCTGGAATGCTAGGGAAGAATTGAAGAACCCTTCTGTTAAGATTATTTTCCCCACTATTGAAAGAGTGAAGAATGCTTATAATGGGATTTTGCCTTCAAGACGTATTCTTTGTTTCTCAGAGGTAATATTATTTTCTTATCAGCTTTGAATGGGTAAAGACTGTGTTTAGAGTATGCAATTATTCTTCAAGTTACATTTCTTTGGTACCTTTGATATTTATAAGGGAACTGGTTATCTCAGTGAATGATGGTCAGTAATTTTCACAGGACCCTTTGATTACAATATTAATACAAAAATAACTTGCTGTGGTAATATTTCAGTTAAGCAGAACAATTGGACATATTTAACTATTAATTAAGGTGTAGCAGTACCCTCACGAAAAGGAAGTTACTAGAGAAATAGCTGCATTTAAGACGCCTGGAATTATCAAAGATAGGTTTAGTCCTCTCGTGAGTTAACTTAGGTGGCAGGATCATGTTGGGGGGGGGGTGGGAGCGAGAGAGAAACATTGTCATAGGACATATTATTGTGGGGACCTCTTCAGGAGAGGACCTGCACATTTAGAGGAATTATCTGAACAAAACATTAACTTGGAGCTGTGAAAATCAAAAGCGTTTGGTTCATGACTATCTTTTTGACTCCACACATATAAATGCTGTTCATCTCATGGCTGTTCATGTTTGATTGGTTTTGGAAATCGTTTTGGAACTGTGTTTCTTCAGAATTTATCTTAAAGAGGTGATTGTAAATAACTGATTCTCTCCATTTGAACAGAGAACATGGCAAAGGTTGAAGACTTTAGATGTACTTCATGATGCCATCCCTCATCCCCATGAAAGAGTAGGGCATCCAATGCATACCAAGGTAACTCTTATGTTTTGATGATTAAATGAAAATATACTCAAAAGTTTTTTTTTTTGGTGCACGTTTTCTTGATCTCGACATATTCTTAAACACATTTAGGTTATATCTGTCATACAGCAGTCAACATGATCATATTAATTCGTCAGCTTAGAAGCAAATGCAACAATAATGTGTCAACATGAAATAAATAAAAGATCTGCACATTGGGCTTGTGTGTGTGTACAATATTTATTGTTAAATATAAAACTTTTCATGTGCTATCACCTAACAGCTGAAACTTTAGTCCCCCCTATATATGCACATAAATAAATAGATAAATTTCAGTACAAGATACGTTGGGCCAGTGCTTTGGCCATGTTTCATGCCCAAGTAATTCTCATGAGTTGGCATTTTTCACCAGATGAGTGGCTTGTGATAGTTGAATTGTTTCCTTTGTTTGCTAGTGTTTTTTGTTTTTTTTTTCTTTTGCTGCTTGTGCTATGATAATTGTTATCAATTTGCCAAAGCTACCCCACCGTTTTCTGTCCTGCACTATTGGAAATTCTGTCTTTTATCTGAATAAGTTACTGTCAAGTTTCTAACGAAAGTGATAGAATCCAAATGCCATCACTAATATTACTAACAACACTAATATCGACCGTTTAAAAAAAAAATGATGTGAACTTGTTAAAATCTACTCCTATGATTTTCTCATTAATTATTGAGATTATTGAGATGCTTCACTTTTCTGTCTAATATGAACTCCTCACTTTGGAAGAGTTAAATCATGGTTTGGGTGATTAGCTTCTCAATTATTAAACTGATCTCTGTTTTCCTCTCCTTGTACTACAAACATATTAAGTGTTTTTACGTGAAAAAAATGCAGGTAGTGCGTAGATGCTTCTGGTCTAGGGGGGAGGCGCCTTCAATTGGTTGGGTATACTGTGGGTCTCATAATTTTAGTGCTGCTGCCTGGGGTCGTACAAATTTCAAATCCATTTGGTACAAAAGCAGATGGACCTCACAAAGGAGACCCATCTGTGAATTCTGGGCTTCATATTTGCAATTATGAACTTGGGATTATATTTACTTTTCCTCCAGAAAATAATGAATGTCCTAAAGCTAAAAGCACAAAATTAGATGATATTGTTCTGCCATATGTTGTTCCTGCTCCTAAATATGGATCTCTAGATAAGCCAGCTACAAAGCTTGCTATGAGAGAGGTGATGACTGAACTTGCAGAGCGAGAAGGGGAGAAACAAGCTGAAGAAGAAATGATGGAAGAGATTCTTGAGGAAGAGGAAGAAATAGAAGAAATCAATTGTGTTGGAGAGGAGAAGGAAGAAGAGAAGGCATATGCTGAGATACTCTGGAGTCAAGTTGATTCTTCCCAGAACAGTTGAATTTTTGTAAGAAGCAAAATTTAGGAGCAGGAAGCAGTAATTATGGAGCAGTCAACACAAATACATTGGTGTTGGGGGAGTCGAGTCTCGGTATCTGGTCGCAAGATGCAAGGGTGGCTTTGAATCTTTCAGAAACAGTTGCAAATGTCAAGCAAAATCTGAGATATTAGGATTGAAGAGCAAAGCTGTTGACCTCCTGTCAGGAGAAACTGATTAAGACTCATCCAACAACGACTTGTGTGAAGCAAATTGATTTATATTTGGAGCAGGAAGTGGTATCTTCAACCTCATGTAATTCAGTCCATTTTAGGCATGACGGATTATTGATAAACTTTCTTGCCTCATGTCCCAGTCCCAATTGCTCTGAGCACCTGGTTGCTTCAATTCCACCTCTACATGGGTTTTTACGTGAAATATATGATAGACGGAATGGAAGGACCATCAGTAGGCATTTCTTATAGTTTTGATTAAGGAATTCTATTGGAGGATTTGAAAGTGATGGTTACATTCAACAACTCGACAATGAAAACTGTGTAGTAGCCTCAAAAGAAAACGAGGTAGGACCTATGGTAATTAGATGAATTGTGTATAGCATTGTAGTTATTATTTTTCTGCTAGATCTTGATGATCAGCGTTCGAAACCAGCGACTGGACAAGAGGAGGTTGCTGCCAATAGACCCTATGTTTGGCTTAAAGATTCCAATAGACCAACGGTGTCATGTCTTATAGGGTCCAAGTGGGGTTGGCAATACCCTGAACTTGGCAAAATTTTAGGCAGCATGGTATATTATATGGGCTCCCTAAGGCTTTACCTTGTATATTGTATCATTGATCATATTGTATCATTAATCAATATTCAATTCAATTACATTTGTTGTAAGTAATAAACTCCAAAAAGGCTCATTGGAGTGTGTGGGAAATAAACATTTTAGTTAGCTTACATGTTGTCAGTTTGCAGTTAATAAGCTCTGTGAACTCTACAAATAGAACAAAATTGTAAAATTAAGTTAAGGGACGAATTGTGTAATTTTGCCTTAGTTTTCTCGTTAATAGAATTTGAAGCTTCAAAATCCTTCCTACTGCAATAGCCAACAGAGATTAACAGCAATAAAGTAAAGTGAAGTAAAGAAAGGACTGCAATGTGAAGAAAGCACTTTGAGAATATAACTTCATTGATGTGATAATCAGTTTGAAAAGTAAACCCATAAATCCCTTTTACAGCCATTGACACAATTTTACAACTGCAATGATCAATTTAAACAACGATAATTTCTCTGCTTGAGCTTTATGTTGAGCCTTATGTGCTTACACCTTTTCAATCAACATCTTCACTATCTGTCATGTTCGTTATGGTTTCTTTATCTGTTGAATTTCTGATTTAAACTGACATAACTGTTGAGCTTCTGGTTCAATATCCTCAGTATAGCAAGCTGAATTTTGCAAGTGAGTGAGTATTAACAATTTCCACTCAAACCGATTGTATTAACTTAGACAATTCCTATGTAGCTTCCTTATGAAGTTTCTGTCTCCCTTCCCTATCAATTGAGTATAAAGCACAAAGTGCACTTGATGAAAAGCATCAGTTCGCAGCAATTAGGTTAGTTTTTAAGGCTACAATACACTGATTTTAACTGATTTTTAAGGTTATACTTCCTGCCTTCTGTTAACTAATGCTACTTTGCTACTTAATTGAGATTGGAATATGGTTTTCACTCTAAATTATGAAATTTGAGTATAATGAAAATGAGGAGGTATGATTTTATTTTTAATGTTTTGTATCAATTGATGGATAATCAAGAGACAATATTATTTACTTTTGACCTTTGATATCTGTAGCAAAACATTTCTAATTTTCCTTAAATATTTTCTGGTTTTTGTGTTAAATCCAGAATTTGTTCTTTGTATATATTGGAGAGGTATAGTTACCTAACCAGGAACTTAATTTTGTTAGCACATATACTGCTGCGAAAGCTAGATACAGATATCAATGTGATGGGAAATTATTGTTTTGAGGTCTGAAATCTCCAGTCTAACCTGTCAAACTCGAGGAACGGTGAAGATGAGATATATATGTTTCAATTATTTGATCTACGTGTTCTCTCTTGCTCTCTCATTATAAATAATGAGTCGCACATGACATGCTAAACTAGTAAACTGTCATTTTGCTAGTGTATCTTTAGGAATTTGGGTGAACTTTATTGTTTTTTTAGTGTTAAGTGTGATTTTAGCAAAATAGAGCTGTTTTTGGAGTGTTTTTGAGAGAAAGGGAGTCAATTTCAACTACCAACGAGTGAGCATGACCACGCAAAGACTACGAACTACTGTGTAAGAAGCATGGCCATGCATTGTTAGCACCATTTGATGTCGTAATTAAGCACAGTTGAATGTGTACTTTTCATATTAGCAGTTCTGTCATTGTTTAGCACAGGCATAAGCACAACTACGCCACCTTAATGCACGGTCGTGCACTCCCTGCACAGCTATGTTGATTTCAATGTGCCATTTCAGGCTTTGGATTTGCATCTCTCATTATAAAAAACCACCTTCTTTAGTATTCATCAGAGGTGGAGTTCATGAATTCTTTTGATGTATGTTCTACATGTTCTTGCCATGTTTCTTTGTTAGAGATTTTGTTCATTGATCACCTTTCACTATTTGATTGCCAAGATAGCATAAGGATCTATGAATCTAGTGTTTGTTATTGAGTCTTTTTGAGAATAATTAACAGGACTTAGTCCTGTATTGTTTATGGGCACTCACTTTTGGTGAGACAGCTCAGGATGCTATAGTTTATTTAAAAGGAAATGTTTTTCTATTATGCATTAGAAGAACAAATATTCTTGTAGTAATTTAGTGAATGATTATTGCTACTGTTTTTTTATGGGTCTGTTGCATACTTCCCATTACCCATTTTTCCATATCAGGTTTGTGTGGATTAGTGAATTGATCCAATACTTTTTCCACTGAATGTCCTGATGATTTCATGCTATTCATAGTTGGTTTGCTCTTTCTGTCACTAATCAAAAACTTTTTCATTCTTTTCGTACTGAGATGACTCCAATTTGATTTGCTTTCTACTTTGATTGGTCACTTTCAATTTGTTTCTATTTTTTAGTTATAATATTTTTGTTTAGCCAACTCGCTGTAATTAGGGTCTTTGACTCCTAATAGACGCCCCAAAGTATCTCATGGCTTAAGTCTTTTGGACTCGCTATGAAATTAATCCTCAAATCAGACAACATGACATAGGTACAATATGTTTTCCTCGTTATTGTGTCTCAATGGAAGATATAGTGCGCGAATATTTTTTTAAGGTCATTGTTTTATATGCAGAGAAAGACATGTCTTTTTATATTTTTTGCAAAGCTGAATATTTATGTTTGGTATGACTTTTACTTGCTTATTCATTGTTCATTATCTCCATGATTTGGTTTACTGGCTTTTCAGGTTAGGCTAGTTGCAAGTTCTAAGCGTGACTCTTTTTTATTTTATGCCCACATTTTTTGTTTCACTTCTTGCCAAATTCCTCTTGAATGAAGCAACAAGTGTTCACACAACAAGACAAAAGATATTTTTTATTAGATTCTATTCATGAAATTATGACGACCATAATAATGGTCAATTTTTCCTAGTTACTAACTAACAAAGTTTGAGATAACAGATTACTTGCCTGTAATTTTATGGTTGACCTTTTAAATTACAGCTTGAAAGTTGAATATATTATATATAGATATATTACCTTTTGAAAGTGAATTATCGATGGAGTTGTTCAAGATAGACGGTTGTTAATTTTATCTTAAAAAAGGCAAAAAAATCCTTAATTTGTAATTATCTTTTTTTAGAATCATTTATTCTCTTTGAATGAGTTAAACAAATCTTTATTTGGCAGTTGCTGGAAGGAAAGTGTTGTGTGGTCCATTGCCCTTTACAACAGGTAGTTGATGTGGCAAAGCTAAATGGTTGGACTGCTTTTTTGAGGTCATAGATTCTTTGTCCTAACTGGCTCACAACCTTGTACCAGAAAGCAATCTTAACTACACTCACTTCCATTCCAATTGTTATAGGATTCTCTCTGTCATTGACACTTTTATATTCTTCCTTTTCCTTTCTTTTTCTCATCTTATTTTCTTCTTTGGATTATATTAAGATACAAGAAAAGCAGCAGCGTTTACTTTACTACCATCAAATCATATTAGGTAGGCAACTACTTTTTCCTTTCATTTTAGTTTTCTATGTTTCTTAATTATGGTTTTTTTAAAGCTGATGTGTTTGTTTGTTGTATCATGTGGTTTGAATTCATGTCAGCTTTGTTAAGAATTTGAATTCATCTTATTGTTGTGGGAAATGATACATAGATAAGAAGCCCCTTCTCTTGATACCATACAATAGGAACAAGGAGTAAATGAATATTGGCGTGAATTGTATTTTGTGTTGTTTTTTTACTTCATTCCTCTCAATTTAATGGTTCATATTTACATCAAGTTTGTAATTCATAAGAGAAATGGAGGAAGAAGTCAAATTTTATTTGTAATCCATGATTAGAGATTGGTTGACTCCAAACTAAATAGGATTTAATAGCTTTGCAATATGCGGAAATTTTATAAAAATGCATTTTCTCAACCCGGAATTTGGATTCTCTATGGCTGTTGTATGATATTGTAGCTGTAGAGAGCGTTAGATTTTGAGAGAATATAATTTAACGGTCTCGGTAACTACTGCATCATACAACAATAGTTGTAGATGATCCAATTTCCTCAAGTTGGGACGACATATAAAATTATTGCATGTGTAAAACATTTTTTCAAATAGAAAAAATAACATTATTGGAGGTGAAAAAGTTAACCGTTTGTCTGTATTGCCATGCTAAATTTGTGAGTTATCAATTTCTGTTGATTAAATGAGAGAGAAATAGCAAAGAACAGACAGGCAAGTCCAATTCTAAGAACTCAAGAGTCAAAGATAAACAGGTAATAAACAGTTGGGCATAAAGTGTAATGAGTTGCAAAATCTAATCTAAGGTACATTCTATTATAAGATAAACATAATTTACCAGTCAACAAATGCCTACCCTTTTCTTAGAATATCATTATTAAGGGACACATAGATAGTTTCAAGAACATGTCCCGTGATTATATGCATAGCTCCAAAAAACTCTTCCCGAATCTAAATTGATAAGACATACCCTGAATTATTTGATATGACATGCTTTCAATAGGGCACAAAGCATTTTGCTTTCACATTCTAAAGAACATGTGGGGTCATTATGATCTAGTCATGAAATTATTTTTGATTTAATCCTGCATTAATCTTTAGAGTCTTCTGCTACAATAAATCTATTTGGATCTATAGTCATATACACAATACCTTCCTTTTGTTTCTCTTCACAAAGGACTCCTTGGTGAAGTGATTTTTCTCCTCTTATGTTGATTGCAATTATTTTAATTGAAATTTTTTAGTTTTTGCTTGGTTTGTTGAAAATATGGTGTCCTATTAACAGATCTAAGATAGACTCTAATATCATCTTATGTTTTGAGTCTGATTTATCTTCACAAAATCAGCTTGTAAGGTGAGTATTGTCTATAGACTTGATCTCTAGCTAATTTGAGACTTGAGTTTTTCCCAATATATAGAAAAATAATTGTTGATCAAAACATTCATGCGAATGGCATTTTTCGGTTTCATCTTCATGTATGTCATGGATCATCATTTCCTGCTTGCTTATATAGTTGAGTTTTAATATAGTCATCATGAATATTTGTAGGTGAGGTGTGGCAAGCGAATATAAAACTGATTGTGATGGGAATGGAGAAGCCACCAGTACATGCTACAACAGCAGGTGATTGTAAACCACTAACAACATTTGTTCACACAAACACAGGTGCATTTAGGGAAGTAGTGCAAAGATTAACAGGTCCCTCAGAAGGCAATGCAACAAAGGAAGAGCAAACTACAAAGGTTGCACCTATTACGAAGAGAACACCACCAAAACTCCATGAAAGAAGGAAATGCATGAAGCCAAAACTTGAGATTGTTAAACCAAATTTTCAATATCACAAACAACCAGGTGCATCACCTTCTTCTAAGTCAAGAAATTCTAGCTTTCCTTCAAGTCCTGTATCAGGTAGTGGAAGTTCTAGTCTTCTTCCAAGCCCTACCACACCTTCAACATTGTTCTCTCAGTTAACTATTATGGAAGATGAAAAGAAACAAGAGTCTGTGATAAATGAAATAAACATAGAAGAAGAAGAGAAAGCTATCAAAGAGCGACGATTTTATTTGCATCCATCACCGAGGTCTAAAACAAGTGGCTTCAATGAACCAGAATTGCTTATTTTGTTTCCCCTGGCATCTCCTAAGGCAAGTGAGAAAGTATGATCTTGAGGATGCAACTATTTTACCTTATATTTATGAAGTATGTAATGACAAATCGCTCTGAAGAATACAAGTTCGAATTTGACTGGAATAATCATTTATGAACTTTTATTTATCTTCGGTCCAAATTGCATATTATCAAGGTCTCTTTTTTCTAGAAACCGGATAGTTAAAGAAATATATTAAAATATATCGGGATAAGTATTTTTAATAAGGGAAGTAAATATTTAATGTATGCTTTCTTCAATTAATTTTTTTTTGGTACATAACTTTCTTCAATTAATTTACTTATTTTATTAAGCAATTATGAAAAATATTTGCTTCACAGTTAAATTGTAAGTATCCTTAAAAAAAATTGTAAGTATATATCTCTTTTTAGTCATGACACAATTAATATAGGAAATTGGTTTACCAAATCACCACGTTAGAATTACTTCAACTAGTCGCTAAGAGCAGAATTCAGTTGCTCGGGACATTGTATTATATATGCAGGGGACGAGGTTCAAACGTCGGACTTCTCCACTTATTCACCTTATAAGTGAAATTAAGCTACTTGACACCAATTTAATCATGTCATAATATTAGCAGAATTGATCAACGGACCCCTCAGTTTTGCTCAAAAGTCACTCAATTTATCGAATCGTAACTCTGATTGACATTTTTTCATCAGAACATAACTTTATATTAACTTATTCTAGGGCGCATAGAACAATCGTCTAATATTAGAGTTCTCAAATGAGTCGGTCTGACCCAACCTGTCTCGATCTGAGTTTGATCCAAATATTAATGGGCTATGCAGTCCATTAGACCAAACCGATCCATATTTGAATATTGTAATTTTATTTAAATAAAGAGATACAATGTACAAACGACTATTCATTTTTATTTTCTTTCTTATCAACATACACTAAAAAGATATAAATGACACAACGATTTCTTTGCAAGACTATATTTACTAATAAAATATGATTCATGTGAAATTTTTATTGACAAGGAACACACCAAGGTTATGCTCGTACACAAATCAATTCAAATACATCAACATAAATTAATATCCATCCAATAGACCGCATGCATTTAAGTAAAAAAATAACACCCCCCTAAAATTTATTTCATTATACATAACAATCCAAAGAAAAGCTCTGAATATAGGTTGATTGAAGCGATGATGTGACATAGCATTCAGAGAAGACAATATCTTGCAAGAAGCAAGAGCAAAGAAGTCGTGAACGACGATTACAGTATTGTTTTGGTCTTCGTCTCGTTTTGTTCTCTCTCTGTCTATCTATCTATCTCTCTCACACACACACATGCACACAAACAACTTCTCTCACTCTAGCAGAGTGTTGTAGATCTCTCTCTCTCTCTCTCTCTCTCTCTCTCTAAATTGACTAATTGTGAGTCTCACCCACGCGATTAGTCATTGAGTGAGAGAATAAGAGAGAGGCTTACAAATTTTGTAGTTTGAGCCATTTATTTTTTAGTTCAAAACTTCTTAAAAAAATGTATTTTTTTAATGGACCGACTGAAAGTCTGATCTCGATAAAATACATTATTAGTGAGCTAGATCAAAAAAATTTGATCACTTTTTTTGTGTTCTTTTTTCCTTTTCGGTCTAGTATGATGGATAACATCCATTTTGACGGCTCTACATAATATGTTGTTAACATGTCTCTACAAACAGTCAGGAAGCTAACAGATTTTTAGTGGCAAAATATAAGAAAAAATAATTTATCTTAATAACTGACATTAATGTTAAAGGTTAAATACATTTTTAGTTTCTATAAAATAACTGTTTAGACCTAGTCTTCTTCAAAAAAAAAAACTTTTTAGGTGTGGTCTCTATAAAAAAAACATACAATTTTTGTTTCAACTTCTTAAAATTTTTTAAAAAAATAGTATTTTTTGCTCTGTATTTAATCTCTAAATCAAGGACCAAAATTTAAGGGCGTAGTAAAAAAAAATTTGCTAACAAATGCTCTAAGAACATTATTACCTACATGGAGTCATATGGATGATCAAGAAGGTCCATGGTCTAAGTTGGTGACCTTCATTGCATTTAAGAAGGGTGCTAAGTTAAAGTGTTTTTAAGTAGGACAACCTACGTCATAAATGCTCTAAAAACATTATTTAAAATGAAATTTTTCTATAAAAATTAAACTTTTGAATGTTTAAACAATGTGTCCTAGGATATTTGTTTTGTTAGCATTAAAAAAAAATCAAGAACTAAAGTTAAAGTCGTGCTTGTTGTATTGGATTCGGAGCAGATCTCCACAGAATGCAATTCTTTGGTGGCTCAGAGATCAGTCCGTCACCGCCAGCACCGACTGCATCAGGGAACAATGGGCATATGTTATATGTTTTCAATAGAAATGGCATTTGCTTGCTTTATAGAGAATGGAATCGCCCCCTTCATACTTTGAATCCTCATCAAGATCATAAGTTAATGTTTGGTCTTCTTTTTTCCCTTAAATCTTTAACTGCTAAGATGGACCCCACTAGTGCCCACAAAGGTAACCTTGGTGTTCCTCAATTACCTGGCCAAGGTTGTTCCTTTCACAGTTTTCGCACTAATACTTACAAACTTACTTTCATGGAAACTCCATCTGGTATCAAGGTAACATGTCTTATTACCTATTATATCCTTATTACATTCTTGTCTCTAATGTATGGTTTATCATAGAACATTATGGCATAATTTGATACATATAGCCGGGATAATGTTTGGTTCTTGTTGTTGTGGTGATGGTGGAGACCATTTTATAACAGTTGGTAGGTTCAAGCTCTCTAGCACTGACACCGCTGATCAAAGGCGTGTCTAGTGTCCGACACGTGTCAATATCTGACACCAACACGACGTGTGATTACTTCGAATAATTCATTGGGTCTTGTTAAGGAGTGTCCCCGGGGCACTCTTTAAGGATTCTAAAAGAAGAAATTAATTTATACAAAAGTCAAATATTTCGATTTCCAATGCATTGATTACACATTTTTATAAAAAAATTCCCATTTAAAGGTCTTAAAGAGTGCCCCGGGGGCACTCGTTAACATTTTCCTAATTCATTATCTCAAATTGACGTGTCAAGGTCATGTCAGGTGTTTGTGTCATGCTTCATAGGGTTCAAGTTTCATCTCCTATAGCAGCACCATTTTATAATATATTTGAATAGTAAGAAATGAAGCTGACATTGTTGTCATTTCAAAACCACCATTAACTAACTTTCTGTGTTATGAAGATGAGATGAATTTTTGTGAGAATAAAAGGTTAGGACTGTGGTAATTTCTATACAGGAAATATACATAAGCTTCTAAGGCATCGAAAAGTGAAACCAAATACCCTCAGAATCTAGGAAATATACATGAGCTTTAATGATAAAGTGTGCTAGGTTCTTCGGTGATTTAGATGTTAGTAAATCAACTCAGTTATAAGAATTTCATCAATTACTTTATTATTCATGCCAAATAACATTATCCAATGTTTGTGAGTCTAAAGTGGTTATAGGATTTGACTAATCTACTCTTACGCCACCCGATAACAAATGTTACTCGCTTCTGATGTGGAACAAGGCAGAAACCTTGGGAAACTGGCAATACTCTATTTTTTTTATGAGCTTGTGAAAAGATTCAGAGGCTGACGGTGAACAGTAATAATTGTATGTAGGGTACTCCAATAAACCTAATTATACAAGGCCAAGTAACTGAAATTTTAGACCCAAGTTGTATTTCAATATAGGAAATGATAAACCTGTAAGGGACGTTTAGACGAGGAGAAATAAGCACAATAGAAGAAACAACAATATAAAAGAATGGCAGATGTATGAAAGAAGAAACACGGAGAGGGTTGGAGAGTAATTCCAGTAAGATTTATGGGACTGCTATTTGAGTTAATTATGGTGCTGATGAGGAACTATGAGTAGGAGAAAAAATAAGGGAAAATATATAAATGAGTACAGGGGATATAGTAAAGCCTTTGAGGGACGAGGGAAAGGTAGAAAAGAAATAACATTGTGAGATAAGTAAGCCAATCCTTAGGCAGGAAGTGAGGAAAGTAGGCTAATGGCTGAATAATATTCTTTTCTTCTCTCAATTCTTCAGTATGTAGTTATGAGCTTCTGATTTACATTCATGATTTTATGATGCTATGATCTCTTTGTCTGGCATTGCTCTGCCAGCACACAGCTGTTGACACGAAGGTAGTTGATAATTGATTTTGGTAGATTCCACTGAAATTTTCTGAGTTTTATTTTAAAAGTTGTGTAAAGTAAGATGCATAACTATTAAAACTGTGAACTATTTTAAAATTGAACAGGTATATTACAGCAAAAAGTCACAAAAGTTGTCATATTGTGCTTTCAGATAAACAATCAAAGAAGCAATATTCATATATTGTTCTTTGTAATACTAACTGTATTGTAACACTGCCATGATTTCCATGCTGCAGATTATCTTGGTAACTCATCCTCGAACTGGTGATCTTCGGGAATCCTTAAAGTATATCTACAATTTGTATGTTGAATATGTTGTCAAGAATCCACTCTATACACCCGGATCTCCTATCAGGTAACATAATTTTCACTTCTGTTTAAATGACATACTAGTCCAATCACCAAAAAGAAGATCGGCATTCTTGCCCTTTGCACTTTGTACTCATATCCATGGGCAATTTCCTTTGAAAAATAGAAGAATATTCGTCTGTGGCTCCAATCCATCACACTAATTTTTAAATATTTTTATTTTTCTCCCACATCCAAATCGGTCATTTTTTTCTTTCCACCTTTTTTTGTCTTTGCCTTTTAACTTCATAATGAAAATGATAATCTTAGCATAGCAAAGGCAGGGAGTTGAGGATTTTTTATTTGGTTTCTGAGTATTAAACTTCAAAAGTGTTATAAAAACTGTTCATTATATTCTTGTTGGATGAAAATGGATATAAGGACTGTTCAAAATATGCTTGTTGATGATTTTGTTTATTGAAACATCTTTTTACTTTTGGATTTCTTTTTTACCTTTAAATGCTAAAGGATCATAAGTTTAAGGGTGTGTTTGGATAGAGGGTTTAGGAGGGGAAGGAAGGGGAGGGTTTACTTTTCATATTTAAAGTACGGACACTATGAAATGTTTTTTAAAAAGTTAACATATTAACATGATAAACGATTATATAATACTTCAATCCGTAATTTTAAGAAGAAAAGTAAACTCTCCCTTCCCCTTCTAAACCCTCAATCCAAACACACCCTAAATGTTTTAAAAACAAAAAGGTTTACCCATTGTCGTTTATATTGATATATTTGAAATCAGATTTTTCAAAATAATGTAGGGGTAATTTTATGTCTTGCATATGCTTATCAAACAGGGGATAAAAATACAATTTGGTGTAAAATAAAGTGGAAACAAAAACACCCTTGAAATTTTTTCACCAAGCAGTAACTAGTAACTTTTGCTTAGAAAACAAAGAATCGTGTGACGTCACCTGTAACAATACCCCGGCTTTGTTGATAAACATGTATGATTAGCTATGGGCCTAGTGAGTAATGGGAAAAACCAAAGTCCTACATTGAAAAAAGATAAGACCTGAGAAGAGTTTGTAAAGAGTGGCACCCTCGCCTTACTAGTCGTCAGTCTTGTAAGGATTGGATAGACTCAAAAGAGCTACTTTTACCCTCCCAAGGATTTCTTATAACCACTCTCGTCCAGATTCATCCATCCAAACGGGAAAAATACCATTTTTTCTTGCATTCAGATGGATAAATCCAAACAAAAGGGTGTTTTTCCCGTTCAAACAGGTAAATTCAGACGGGAGCGGTTTTTAAGAATCATGGGGGGAAGAAACTCCCAACTTAATATGACACTAGAGTCTATCCATTCAATCCACCCACCAAATTATCCACACGTCAAGCCCTGTAGTGTTAGGCGTGAGGGTGCCATTCTTAAGAAAAACCAAAGTCCCACATTGACAAAGATAAGGTTTGGGTTTGGTCCAAACCTGGAGGTCCAGTTCTCTGTTTCTGCTGGTTTGTTCTTTTAATACAATCAGTTTGATCTTAAAAAAAGAAAAAAAAGATTAGGTCTGAATTTATTTTATAAAGAGTGGCGCCCCTTACCTTACATGTTTTGTAAGGATGATATAAGTTCAATATAAGAACCTAATAATAGTGAGGAATCACTTGATTTTTTTTTGTTGCTGATTCATAACCAAATTTGTCGAGGACCTTTTTTTGTCCGTTGGATATTTGCATGTTTTTGTTGCTTTTTTACAGCTGCTTGTGTTATTATGCTGGGTACTCATATGCTTTATTCAAATTTTATGTGTTGCTAAATAACTGTATTCATTTACAGTTTTTTTTTTCTTCTTCAATGTAATGGATTCATGGATTATTAGTCTTTTGGGATTTTATCAGGAAAATAAAGGTTTAACAATGGTTTGATGGATTTTCATAGGTCTGAGCTGTTCAATACAACGTTGGACCAGTATGTGAGAGGCATTGCATAGAAGCTAAGTATTTGCAATTTTATCTTTATGGATGATGAACTCGTGTTGTAGAATGGCATGTTTTGCATGGTGGTGGTCACTGCATTATCAGTCACAGACTCTTGGGAAGGTCTCACATTGTTTATGTTAATGTTACAACAATTGATGGCGTGATAATGATTTTTTTTTTAATAAGATGGTGTGATAACTGATAATGGTAATACTTGATTGGAATTCATTGCCCAAAATTTAAACCAAATGAGCTCTTAAATTTTGTTAATTATCCTCTCATATTAACTTTACAAACCCCTGTATTTTCATCTCTCAATCTTACTCTTCGCCTCTATTACAAACATGTTTTGAAGGTGATAAAACTTGATGAATGATTAAGGACTGAAGCAACTGTTAAAATTTCATTGCATGTGTAGGTGAGCTTTTGAGTGATTTTTTTTTCTTCTTTCTATAAGCATGTGAATCGTACCTGAACTCAATTCACGTAAGTGTTTTTAATTTTTGTTTTTTTTACAGGTACGTGAACTCAATTTACACATGTGTACGTAAATTGAGTACACATAAGTGAATCTTTTAAATTTAATTGAGATCACTTTCCATGTGCTTTAGTTATGACATTACATTTTCAATTGAAATTGACGAATAGATTTCTCAGCGCCTTTCCCGCCTTTTACATAGTATATGATCTTTCTAGTTCCAGTTTTCCATAGACTGGCCATAGATCTTAATAACGAATTTTTGCCACTTCCACTTGGTGGTGTTATGGGAGATAGAAAACATGAAGAGAGGAATGGGGAGGGAGAAAAGGAGAAATGGGTGAAAGGGTTTGATTTGAAATTTCACAAAAGGTTATTTTGGTAAATTTTGAGTGTAACTGAATACTTAAGGGGTGTTCCTAAAAAGAATCTGATAATTATTCAAAACATAGGATAAGATCATACAAACCAGAAACTAGTAATGTAGTATTATGCAAGTGACAATGACAACAATAGGCCGACATAAATGACGATGACATTTTTTCTTCGTCAAAGCAAAAAAATAAGTAAATCCTGATTCCATCATTACTTTGCAAAATTAACATTTGATTACGGATTAAAGTGAAATGGGTAAAAAAAAAAAATGACAGCCTAGCATATAGCTTGATTAAGAACCTGCAATTTGTTGTGTGTTGGGCCATTTCAATTTTCATGCAATAAAATACCATAGTTACAATGCAGACCTATGAAGCTCGGATACTCTAAAATGGAGACGTACCTATATTGGATACCGATACCCTACGGATACTCTCAGATACGTACCCACGGAGTATCGGAATTAATTATTTTAATTTAAAATATATATAGTATCGGAATTAATTATTTTAATTTAAAATATATATTTTTATCGGATACTTATAAGATACTCGATAAATACACACAGATACTTATTAGTTACTTCACAAAGACGTATCCTGAAAAAAATGAAAGGTAAAAAAGTGAGATTGTGTTGTAAAAATTCAATGGAGATGTATATGATTCAATTTAAGATAGGAATCACTATAATTGTTTTTTATTAACCAATTAAAAATTATGTTTTTGGTGGATGAAAGTAACGAGAGAGAGGAGATTCAATCAATCAACATTAAACAAATTTTGTTTTGAGTTCTTTTATTGATGCATTTGTTGATATTCTAACATATGAATGAAAATATAATATGATTTATACAAAGGTTTCATTTTTTATTTTGATCACATATTATTTTTTGTAAATTGTGATTTTTATGATAATATATTATTGAAGTGTAATCAATACTTATTTTTTTCAAGTATTTTACATGCATATAAATTTTAATATAATATTTTGTTAACGTATTTTAGCCGTATCGTATCCTAAATTTTAAAATTTCACGTATCCAGACTTCATAGATACAGACTATGCAGTAATGCACCAAGCCTGGTCTCTACCCCACATGGACCGCATCATGATCAATGTGGAGAACATATATTTTTTTGGAATGATAAATCTAACAATAGATATGCAAAATTTGGTCAAGCAAAGATATATTTTGGTCTTTTTAATATAAGCATTCTTTTTCTCAAATATTTTGTCTCCAAGTGATTACTACTAAAGATAACCATCAATAACTTGATTGGATCCATTGCCTACTAATCCCAAAGCATCTCTTAAATTTAGTGTGTTTCTCATAGTTCTCCTTCCTATCCCTCCATTGCCCTTTCTCATCATTGCAGCAAATTCACTATAATCTATTTGTCCATCCTGCACCACAAATTTTTCACATTAATAAACAAGTTGCCACAATTTAAGGAATTTGTGCTCATTTCAAGATAACCATTACTGAAATATCTCATTTATTAATAATTCGAATAAATGAGATATTTCAGTAATAAGAACTTATAATAGAAAGACCAAAAAAAGAATGCTTACATTATCTTGGTCAATTTCCTTGATCATTTCATCAATATGGATATCATCTAAACCAAAGTCCTTACAAGCTTGTGAAATCTCATCAATGGTTATGTAACCACTAGCATCTTTGTCAAAATAGGCGAAGGCTGACAACAGGTTTTCCTCTCTCTCCAGCTTATTCAAATGAACAGTTGCAGCAATGAATTCACCATAGTCAATTGTCCCACTTTTATCAACATCCGCCTGTCACGTGCCAAAAATAATAAGATCTTGTAAACAATGAAGTTAAGGAAATTAAAGGATTTTCAATGAAATCCACATGTATCCTCCACCAGAGGCAATCATGTTTAAGGCCGAAAAAGCAACAATGGTACGACTTTTCTTAAGGAATTTATTTATCACAAGGGGTCGAACAAAGACCTCCCACTAGCATGCTTTCACTATGGCAACTCCATTGGGTTAAATTTAAGGCTTACATGAAGAAAATGAATTATCCTCCCACAAAAAAAGCACTTACAGCATCCATAAGATCCTGGATTTCAGACTCCATAAGTTCAGATCCTACTCGCTTTAAACCATCTTTTAACTCATCAAATGTTATGGTTCCACTGCTGTCTGTGTCAATCATCTTGAATAACTCTTTCAGGCCACCAATTTCTTCCTCGGATAGCCGCTCAGCAATAACCTAGGATTGAAGTGAACAAAAACTATAAATGATTGGGAATTAATTTGATGTGCAGAATACTACAAAATATACCACTTAGAACTTCCTGTTTCCGGAAAGGCATGACAAATCCTGGCTCCGAAACTTCATGAACACTAATACTTTACAAACTACAGGTACATAAGGATACTTGAGGTTCAAGCTGAGTATGCAAACAAAGTGGCCTTTCACGAATTTGCTGATTTATATTAATTTAGTGGAAAGCATAACATTGCAACGATGAAAATAATCAAATTAAATTTTAACGAAGTGAATGTAAAGAAACTTCGTTCAACTCAGAGTGGAATGTATACGGACTACGGAGAACCAAAATCAAGATATGGAAATCCAAAAGCACATTATAACAAGAATGAATATAAAAGTAGAAATCAGCCTTCATATCAATGGAAAGCATCTAACCAATGATAGCTGTTGAGAAAACCATTGAAACATTATCCAATTGTTTTGGTCCAACCATGTAGATATTTCTGACTCCAGTGCGTCCAATGCTCTTGGCCTTGCTTTGATGGTAAGGGCAGTCAAGAGCAAAATTTGATTTTTATTTCATATCTTTTTACAAAAAACAAATCTAGAAAATTACACCAATGATAATTTATATATAAAATATCTTTCATACTTGATAGTTTTTCCCATGAAAATATATATGAAGAATTTTTGGCTCCAGTGAACTATCCCACCAATTTCTGAAAGGCAACCAGGATTTATAACTCCCTCCGCCTCATATTAAATGTCATGTTTTGAATATTTTGTTGTCTCATTATTTTCATATTGGAATATCAATGAAGCATTAGTTACCTTATTCTACTAATACCTCTATATTATATCTTAATCTACCCTTATTTTCATATCAGACACACAACTGGGTATCCATGAGAGCAACTTGTTTGATCATGCTCAGTGTATTAGCACAAAGAATAGTAGGCATAGCAGAAAGAGCTACAGAAATCTTACACGCAAAGCCATCTTTTTAAGTTTATTCATAGCAGAGAACTGCTTCAGACGTGATAAAACTGCAGAGTCGATAGGTTTATCAGGTGCAATATTGTCATCAACAATCCATGGGTGGCCTGACACAAAAATACACTTTAGTGCCATAATCTTGCAAAAATCTTACATTTGTTAACCAAATTAAAAAAAAAAAAAAAAAAACAGGTTTAACTACTGACGCTGTAAACTCAACTATGCTACTTGCTCAATATATAAGTTAAAGAGACTTACGGAGTACTTCATGTGCCGTTAGCCTTGTTCTCGGATTTTGATCAAGCATTTTCCGAATTAGATCCTTTGCACTGTCCGAAATGCTAGGCCAAGGCTCAGACTGAAAATCAAGTTTTCCTAATAAAATTTGTCGGAAGATCCCCGGTTCAGTTTCTGAATGTGACAATTTGCAAATCATCAGTATCAACAACAATGAACGACGAACATAAACAAAACAGTAAAATGCTTACATCCCCAATTGATTATTTAGCATATGAATAAACAATATCTACCTGCCCAAAATGGTGGCACCCCACTTAATAAGATGTACAAAATAACCCCAGCACTCCACACATCTGATTCAGGTCCATAGAGTTTGCGCAAGACCTCCGGTGCAACATAGTATGGGCTCCCAACAACATCAGAAAAGGATTCACCTGAAAAATATATCACTACGTTAGGCACACTGGCATACGCAACGTGAAAGTTTTTCCAGTTAAATAGATATATGTATGTTATTGCCAAACAATACTTTTCTCTATTCATAATTTGTACAAATATAAAGCTCTTAGGTATAAGTCAACACTTTCCTAACATAGTTGCATGAAAAGAACTGTGTCAACTATCAACCATAGTCCACGAGGAATGCATTCATAAGACTTCATTTTAAGAAGGATGGTAATATTTTCAACTATTCTACAAGTTTTCCAAGCAAAACAAATTTAAATATAGCATGGCTAAAAAATTACTACAATATGGAAACACAAGTACCACAGGATACTTAGTAGCAATCAGAATACCAAAAACTTCAGGTGTTAAGTAAGGGACCAAAATGGATGGGGCAGAAAAGGTGACTAACTTCCCTTATCCCATGTGAGCACCCGTTACTATTTCCCCCCTTTAATAGCACATCGCTTTCTGGCATCATCACCTACAGCCTCTATTATAGAAGAAAATAATTTTATTCTCATCACTCAAACGTGACAATTGCTTTTTAATAATGAAATACATATATAACTAAAAACCTTATCCATTCACATGACACAAAATTCCAACACTGAACGACTGGGATTCCAATTTACAACCTAACAAAAGTAGACTAGATTCTATTTTTGGAAAAAATCAACTGTAACCTGCTTCTACCATAATATGGAATATCAATAAATTAACCTGGAAAGTGGAAAAACGTTCATAAACTTGATGAAATTCCATTTACAGTATATACTCCTATCAAAGACACCATGTGCTGCCTTTATCATCATACAAAGTAAAGCCAAAATCCAAAAAATTAAAGGTGCACATGAAATCAAGCATTACAATCAAGATATGGATCCAGAGTAACTCAACACCAACACCTCAGAATCAAGTAAACAAAGACAAAACAAATATTACAAACTTATAGTTTAAGGCACCAAATAATCCCTAAATCCCTTAATTCCATCCAGAAATCAAGAACCGAAATTTAAAATCAAATCAATTAAGCAAATGAAACAATTACTCACATCCAACAAAATAAGCAAACCCTTTTCTCTCCTAATGAAAAACAAAATTAAAACCAAGAAAATAAAATCCAGTAAACCCTAATCAACCAAATTAAGCAAAAAAAAACAATTTAACAAAGAATCCAGCTCCAATCAGATCAATGAATATTCAAATCACTACACAAACCAAATCTAGACCATATAAATTAACAAAGAAGGAAAGAATAAAACCCTACCAGGTTTATAAAAAACAGACAAACCAAAATCAGTAGCTTTAAGCTTAGCATCTTCATCAACAGTATCAAAGAGAAAATTCTCCGGCTTAAGATCCCTATGCATAACACCAAGAGAGTGACAAGACTCAACAACCTCAACAATAGTCTTAATCAAACTAGCAGCTTGTCTCTCACTATAATGACCCTTTTTCACAATCCTATCAAAAAGTTCACCTCCTTCACAAAGCTCCATAACAATATGAACAGCAGTAGAATCTTCATACGTTCCTTCGATTCTGACAACGTGTGGATGTTCAGATAAATGATGCATTATCTGAATCTCTCTCCAAACATCTTCATAATCTTCTTTGCAGAAGAGCTTTCTCTTTGGGATTGATTTGCAAGCGAATATTTTGTTGGTGGATTTGTGTGTGCATAGATAGGTTGTTCCGAATTGACCTTGACCGAGTTTTCGACCCATTCTGTATATCTCTGTTACCTTCTCTGTTCTGTAGGGTAAAACCCATGTTACTGGCTTCAATGTTATGGTTGGAGTTGGATTCTCTTTCGCCATTGAAACAACGTTGAAACTGAAACTCTGTTTTCCGGAGTTATTATTTTTGTTGTTGTTACTGAATGAATGAATAATGCTTAGCACGTTTTGTTGTGATTAAATTAAGGTGGTCGTGTTTTTTGACATCTCCTATATTTTCTCTCTCACAAGGTGTTCTTTGTTTTATTTTAGGGTCTTGTTAACGAGTACCCAGGACACTCTTTAAGGATCCCAAATTTAGAAAGTATTCCTTAAAAAAGTAAAATGTTAATTATAATGTATTTATTACACAGATTTTCATAAAAATTTACTATTAAAGGATCTTAAAGAGTGTCCAAAACATTCGTTAACATTTCCCTTTATTTTATTTTCTTTTTGGAGATACTAAACAAATGTTGTCCTTTTGTATATACCACTATATCTGTGGGCTTGGTCTTTGTTGTACTGTTTCAACATTCAACTTGAGGATTTAATTTGGTCAACAAAGAAAAAAACTTGAGGATTTATATTTTACACTTTTAAAAGTAGTTTTAAAATATTTTTATTATGTAACCAAAAAAGAGGGTGAAAAATGTAACCAAAAAAATATGTTTTTATTATATTTGTTTCTATAACTAATGTTTTAGGGGCACATGTTACTATATTAGCTAGCATTTAGATGGTCATTCTGGGTTGGTCTGTTTGCTCTTTTTATTACGCTAATGTATATAAATTATAAACATTAGTTTTTATGAAATTTTGATTAAAATTATAGGTATGAATATTAGATATTTTAAATTTTCATATTGTAACAAACTATACTTATCTTTTTCAATGATACTAAAAATATAACAAATATAATATCTTTCAAAAAAAATATAACAATTATAATCTAAATTCTTATCTTTTTGAAGGCACCAACAAAATAGTATTTTTATGGTCAAATTTGTTGAAGGGTATGATTGAAAGGAGAAAAAGTCTATTCAAAATAGTCTACTTTCTTTATATATAGTATAGATTTATTTAGGTCAAGTTAAATAATTCGTAAATAATAATTGTATTTTAATAATGATAATTTTTACCTTTTTAAAAGAAGGGATTTGCAATTTTCAATACAAAAATTTTATCTTTAATACACTAACGATCTTTTAAACTAAAGAAATATGTTAACATTTCTCTATTTATTTTATAGAAGTTTATACGGTACATTCATGAGATAAATTGAAATTTTTTGGTATTTATTTTATCAAAGTTTCTACGATACATTCACAACACAAATTGAAAGTTTTTTATGCATTTGTTTTCTTGACCAATTGAATAATGCTAATTTCTGTGAATAAGTGAGCTTTTTATATTTTAAAAGGGATCATTTCGTATGAAAAAACATCACTTTGTAATTTATAAGCATTATACTAACTTTAACATTCACTCGCAAAAAATATTCAATATTCACTATTATGGTCAACAGAAATTCAAAAGAAAAACAAATTAAATGATAGAAAATAATTTTTAAAAAAAAATCATTTAACTATTGATTTAAAGATCATATATACCGATACATTTCAAATTGTTGAAGGTTTCCTAGAAATACTATTTTTTATTTTTTCTTTGTTGGTACAGATATAGCACTCTTTTTATTATCGTTGAGATTATCTCCACATACTATTTTTGTCATCAAAATAATAACTATACATACAAAGTACTCCCTTCATTTCTAGAAGTAGTGATGTTCACCAACTTGATGTGCCACAGTTAATAGATATGTGTCATACCCCAATTTTTGACCTAAAATTTCTTTTTCACTCGTCTTTTGGTTCCGAATTTTTTTTCGTCGTTTTAGACGAAATTTCGACAAGGAGGTATTTTAAAATACCTCATTTTTGGTTCCGAATGCGACGTTTTTTATTATTATTATTATTCGTCATTTTTACTTATTATCTCTTTTTTATTTTTAGCTTTATTATTATTTTTTTATTATCATTTTTTATTTTATTTTATTTTATTTTTCATTTTTTTTTAAATTAAAAAAGTCTGACTTTTGATCTTAATGATTTTTAATAACCATTTTAATGGTTGCTTTTTTTTTAGTCTTTTGCTGATTAATTGTGTTTACTGCCCATCATTGGCTTTTAAATCCATTAATTTGCATTGCTTAATAAAAAGAACACAGAATCAGTCATCAGAGGGGGGACCGAATTCAAAACAGAAACATAAAACGCACAGGAACCAAAAACACAAAAGAAAAATCCATCAGTAACCTGAAACCCAAAACACAATCAGCAACAACACATCAACCACCACTCATCCACTCCCAACAATCCACTCACAAAAACCACCCAGCCACGCCTCCCCTCTCCCAACAACATCACAACCGTACGGAACAACCCACATAGCCACAACTCACGACCACCTCTCCAACCTACACAACACCCACCCAAAACCACCCTTACACGCGAACGACCCCTCACACACGAACCACCCTCACACACGAACCACCCTCACACACGAACAGCCCCTCACACACGAACAACCCTCACCCACATACAAACTTGTGGCCAATCATCAACCAGCCACACCCATAACCAAAAAAACGCGCCCTCCTCCTCTAACCACACAGCCGCGTGCCAACCACCACCCAAAAACCCACTAAAATCCAAAGCCGAACCAGCACAACCCAAAAAGGTAGATTCAAAGTTTCGAACTTAGATCTGTGATGTTTTGAAACTTTTTTTGAAAAACTAGGGTCGAATTTGAAGAGAAAAGAGGGAGGAGAGTTTAAAAAAACGAGTTTTTTTTAAAAAAGGGAGTGAAAATCACTCCGGCGCGGTGGCGCCGGCGGCGGCCGCCGCGCCGGAATCTTTTCCGGCCGGGCTTGGGGCTAGAGAGAAGGGAGAGACAGCGCTGAAGGTGGAGAGAGAAAGAATGTTCAAAATGAATAAAAAAACCGCCCCTTTGGCATTTATAGGCACTGAACCGGTTCAGTTCTCTTGAACCGAACCGGTCTGGTTTTTTTTCCCTTCCCTTCAGCCCAATGGGCTTAACGCAGCCCAGCTGCATTTCTCTCCTTCTTCTTGTTGACCACTTCCTGCACCCCCCTTCTTTGCTCCTACCCCCCTTTTCTTCTCTATTTTCTTTTCTTTTATTTTCTTTCCTTTTATTTCTTTTCTTACATTTTAATTTCAGTTTTATTTTTATTCTCATGCATTTTACCTCACTGCTTTTATCTTTAACACATCATGCATTTTTATTTTTTATTTTCCTTTTATTTCATGCATTTTTCATTTTATTTTTATTCTTAGCATATTTACTTATTTTTAGTGCATTTGCAATTTTTATTTTTTATTTATTATTTTGCCATCTTTTAGAATGTATTTAGGAGCAATGTAAATATAAATGAGAATATGCACTGACACCCACACTTTATCTATTCCGCTTTATGTCTTTTATTTTTATTTTTATTTTATTTTATTTCGCCTTAAAAGAAAAAATACAAAAAATATTAGGTTAGCTTATTTTCAAAAGGATTTCGTGGTGATCCAACGTCACCACGGAAATTCCTCGCTTTTAACTTTTTAGTTATGTTTTAGTCTTAGTTCATTATAAAAAAACAAAAACATGCATAATAATCAAAAATCACAAAAAATCTTTTCTTAAATAAACCTTGATTTTCAATCAAGTGTCCTTTTTTCTCTTTTATTTTCTTTAATTAACCATTAATCTACTTTAATAACACTTGAATCATTTTCAAAATAAAAAAACACAAACCAATCTCATTTTGCCGCTTGGCCTTTATTTTATCTTTAAAACCTTTTTTAAAAAACCAATAAAAAATACAAAACAAATCAACCGTCATTTTTACCCCGAACTACGAGGTTTTGATCCCTCACGGGTACGTAGGCAAAGGACATTGTCCTTCCAAATCATAAAAAATAAATAAAAAACAACTTTCTCCTCACTACTCTAATTCATTCTTTTCTTTAAAAATAAATAAATAAGCAAGTTATAACCAAAATAAATAAATAAAATCAAGAGGTTCTCGTAGAGTACTACGAACATTTAGGGTGCTAACACCTTCCCTAAACGTAACTAACCCCCGAACCCTAATCTTTAAAATGTGGTAATTTCGAACTTTTTTCCACCTTTCTTTTAAAAAATTAAAAGTTCAGTCGTGAAATAAAATTAGTGAGTCAACGCTAATCAATAGCTTGATCTCCAAAAATCACCGCGACAGAAATGGCGACTTCACTGGGGACATTCCTTAAGAGGGTTGAGCTTAACTTGGATTTATTTAATTATTTTGTGCTATAACTTGCTTAAAATAAAAATAATAATGTAAATACGTGCCTATGTGTTTTTTTCCTTTTGCGTGAGTGGTGAGATAAGTCCTACACCCGGACTTGAGGGAAACATAAGATAGGATGGTGGTATAATCAAAGTGTCTTTCCGAGAGTGAGTTTCGGATGTGGCACATGTGATAACCCCACTCAATGGAGGAATCTTGGAAGTATTACTATGTTGGCATGAGTAGTTGTGTTCGGCATGTTATTTTCAAGTGACCTATGAAGTTGAGGACCATTAGAGCTACCTTTAACCCATCTTGGCCTTTTAGGACGTAGTGCGGTGACTAATCAAGAGTAGTCTTGAATTGGTTGATACGCGATACTACACTCAAACGAGACTTTCCTACGAACGTCGTTGGACCGGGAGTAGTCCCGTAATCCGACAATATTCGGAAGTGGTCAATGACTTTGGGAACTTGGTAGAACGCGTGATACAGGTACATGTGAAACCATAGTTCTTACCAAATGGCGTGTTTACCCTTAACTCCAACATTTTGGACTTAACCTCACCATGTTTTCTCCGTTTCTTTAGCACAATCATGCATACATGCATTCATTCATAAACATTTTTTTCATCCAATTACCGAAGGACTTAAACAAGCTTTTTTGTGAACGTCATAGAGGAGCACTAGGAAGTACACCTTCAAGAGCCCTGATTTGTTGAATTTAAGGAAGCTAGGAGTCTTTAGATTTTTTTTTAAAAAAAATCTAGCTTCCACTAAAAGACTTTTGAATTGGTCCCTTGGCTTGGTTTCTAAAAAGGGAACTGTTTTGTAATGTTTTAATGCTCAAAAGAATGTTCAAACCATGATGTTTACAATTGCTTCAACAAAGTCCGTCGATAACAAACCCTTCTTTTTTGCATAAGCATAATCATGCATCATACTGCATTCATAGTTTCCAAATCGAGTCTCATCCTTTGTTTCATCACAAAAAGGTCAATCTGCCGCAGTCAAAGAAAGTGGCCCGGCGCATTCATTACAAACCCACTCGCTCCTACAACACTCGTGCAGACAAAAGAGAGAAAAAGGGTGTGGTCATGCAAACACAAGGAGGGGTTTGCCGCAATTGGGTCGCTGTTGACATTCCCTCAGTTACTCATAGGTCCAAGTAATGTGTTTTGTGGTCTTGTCTTTTCAAAAAAAATCCTTTCGTTCCGCTCGAGACGAAAGTGAACTTTTAGGGCTTTTTGCTTCATGCATTCCCATCATCAAATAAAAGGTCATTTTGTCCCCGACTATGTCTTTTTATTCTTTGCTTTTTCTGGAAAATGGTAAACACAAAAAAACCCAAAAAATATTTTTATTTTATTTTCAATCAATTTCAAAAGGTCTGCGTTTTTTAAAATCAATCATCAATCATATGTAGACTGAACATCAATAAACCCGTTGAACACTGTAACCCTATTGTCTCTCCCAACTTTGATTCCCCTGTCTACGAAGCTGAAGAGGAAGAGGACGAAGAGATTCCCGATAAGATCTCGCGGTTATTAGCATATGAAAGGATTAACTTGGTCGAATCCCAAATGAACGGTGCCATTGAATCTGCAAAAAAAAAAACAAAACAAAAAATACAACAAGAAAGAGAAAAAAGAAAAAAATACATCAAGAAGATAGTGCAGAAAATGGTGGTCACCTACAAGGATTGGCATGAGATGCTCCCTTTCATTTTGCATGAGTATCGTACTTCGGTGCGAACATCAGCAGGGACAACTCCCTTCTCTTACCGTTATACCAAAAAGGATGAAAAGAAGGAGACCTTGTGCTCAAAAAGATTTTATCCTTTCAACCCGATTCTAGGGGCAAATGGACGCCTAATTATGAAGACCCGTATATCGTCAAGAGAGCGTTCTCCGGTGGTGCAATGACCCTCACGACTGTGGATGGTGATGAGTTTCCCCGTCCTATCAACGCTGATGCAGTCAAGAAATACTTTGTCTAAAAAATAAAAGAACAGCTCGGTAAGTCGAAAACCCGTAAGGGCGGCTTAGGCAAAAATGAGCGTCTCGGTGGACTGAAAACCCGAAAGGGCGGTCCAGGCAAAAATTAGAGACATGAAACAGAAAATAATCATCCTGATAGATCGAAAACCCGAAAGGGCGGTTTATGCAAAAATTAAGGATCAAAAGACAAAGTAACTGCATCAGGTTGGCCATCACTCACTTGGGGCACATTAGCGGTCAAAGAGACTCTGAATCTGAAGCATCTAAACGGTGGAATTCAAAGTTGTTAGGGAGAATAACGGTTATTGTGTTCAATGTACCTTCCCCTTATATTTACCATTTTCCAAACTTTGTGAGATCCGCGGAGCCACGCCATTGGCGGGCCACCACTCTTTTAAACAAATTTGAGCATGTGCCTTTTATTTGGAATTCCCATTTATTCTCTTTATAAAATTTCTTCTATTTTTGATGGTAGTACTTGAAGCAACATATTTTTCAAAAAAAATCATAAATCTTTTTGTATTTTTGGAAAGCATAAATAACAAACACATTCTTTCTGAACTCATGAATAAGTGAAGTGTGCGTCAACATCTGTCCTGAGAACGGATAAACTTTGCAGGCTGAACATGGTCAATTGCTTGAAAAAAGACGAAAAAAGAAAAGAGCTTAGTAAGTCGAAAACCCGAAAGGGCGGCTTAGGCAAAATGAGCGTCCCGGTGGATCGAAAACCTGAAAGGGCGGTCCAGGCAAAAATTAGGGGCATACAAAAAAGAATATATTCCCGGTGGACTGAAAACCCGAAAGGGCGGTCCAGGCAAAAGTTAGGGATTCAAGAAAGAAAAAACAAAAGATAAGCATGACCATAGAAGCACCAGGTCCTTCTGCCAGGTATTTGGTTTAGCACGTTTCCCCCCAGGAAGTGTTTATTCCCCATCAATGTTTCGGATATGTCCCCAATGGCATCATCCCCACTGAAGATTGCTGAGTGTTTGTACTGCGTCGTCGGTCCACTTTCCATCTTACCTGTCCAGTCTTGTCTCATCAAGTCATCAGTTATACTATCCCACAAGTCAATCCTCCAAACAGCCATACAAGTCGTATTGTCTTACATACATTCATACATTCATGCATATACACAACATGCACGTAACATCATTCAATACATGGTTGCATTAACCACCCTGAGTCCTGCAATTCATATCTATCAGTCACGAATAATTTGTAACTCTTTTTCCCCAAGTGTCATCCCCAGTGTGTCTGGTCCAAAGATGTCACCCTCTTTTCGCCAAGTGACAGTTCTTTAATGAACAGCTTGTGCACACCTTTTATCCTCATGTCGTCAGTGGCAAGTTCGGCTACATACCGAACAGCTGACATTTATCCTTTTATCCTGTCGTCAGTGGCAAGTTCGGCTACATCCCGAACAGCTGACATTTATCTTTTTATCCTGTCGTCAGTGGCAAGTTCGGCTACATCCCGAGCAGCTGACATTTACCTTTTATCCTGTCGTCAGTGGCAAGTTCGGCTACATCCCGAGCAACTGATGTGCGCACCTCGTTTTTTCCCTGAGAAAAAGACGCGCAAATCCCCCGAGGTCGTTCGTAAACGCTCGGAGGGCCTTTGTGAAGCCGCCACCAAAGTTTTTGTGTAAAGGGAACGTTGATAAACCCTTAAGTTTTTTTTGTTTAAAGGGAAACGATAATAAAACCCTTTGACGATGAGGAAAGGATGGTCATCGCAACCATTGTCGGGTTCGGGAGTCGATTACGCAAGGGGAAGGTATTAGCACCCCTCACGTCCGTTGTACTCAACGGGAACCTTCTATTTGGCTAAAGCTTAAATTGTTTTTAGATGTTTTGCGCGCATGCTTATCCATGTCAAAAGAAAATATACTAAAAGGGGGGAAAGAGATAAAAACAAACGAAAGAAAAGAAAAAAAAAGTTTTTTATTATTGCGCTTGACAAGATGTCGATCTTGCTCCTACGTATCTCCCGGTAGCCGGAGAATTCAAAGCGTACGTAGTTCTTTGGTAGAAAAACGTACATGTGTTGGTTAATTTTAAATGGACGATGTTTTAACCGAATTCTTGCGATTAAAACGTAGCTTGTATGCTCGCGCTTGGGAGACTTATTAAGCGTTTGTTCACGAATCGCACTAGAATTGTTAAAAGGTACGTCCGTTAGGGTAAAAGGGTTCGAATTGGTCGCTATGGGACCAAGAGAGGTGCAATGGACTCATACAAGTCAATCATTGACCGAGTGGACTCCAACGAGTCGGGCGATTGTTCGATTGATCCACTGAGATCAAGAACGGGTACAATGGACTCGGACGAGTCGAACATTGACCGAGTGACTCAAACGAGTCGAGGGATCGAATCTAATGGCCACGGGGGACCAAAAGGTTCGGATTGACCACAAGGGGCCAAGGTTTGGTTAGGGTTGTACATATTGAAAATGGAATGACGATTGTCCGCACGACGAGACATACGTCACGCATTCGTACAATCGGGGCAATGGAGAGACATACGTCACACCATCCCTTTTTCATTCAAGTTTTTGGGTAGAACTCCTTTAGAAATCCCAAGGTATATCAAAACATTTGGTTTGAAGCCCAAAGTGAAGAGATTTTGTGATTTTGTTAGAAAACGCACAAGTTCGGCTCATTTTGCGAACGGTTTTGAAAAGCGAACAAATTTGGCGTATGTTCATGCTTGAGTTTTGAAAATCATGAACAATATTTATTGTTCAGGTTTGGACTGAAATGATGAACATAGCTTGTTTGTTCATGCTGTTTTGAAAGTTTGGGAACATAACTTGTTTTGCAAGTTATCCACAAAATGTCATACGAACTTGTGATTTTGTCAAGATTGTGCAAAATCCTTGTTATGGTTTGAAAAACATGGGTTTAAAAAACTCTTAGGTTCTGAGCTCTTGGGCTAGAACCTCAAAAATTGGTCATTTGGACACCTAAACTCAGATTCTGAGTTCTGTCATGGTCGCTCTGCGACCATGACTTCGCACTGCGAAGCATGCAAATTTTTGAGTTCAGAAGCTGTTTCTGAACTTTTGTTCAGAAACAACTTCTGAACACCCTCAGGACCTTTTAGGTGAGTGAAAAACTTTGAGTTTTTTGGGATGAAAAGGACTGGACAAACCAGTTTTGATGTTTTGAAAACCTTGGGATTTCTTTGAAATTCAAAAGGGGTTTTTTAGAACCAAAAGGTTTTGAACCAAAATTGCTATGCAAACACAATTGTAAATGCAAGATAAAAGCTTGGAAACTTACAGAACTCCTTAGCAAAGCTCCAGCTGCAATGGATTTGAATTGATTGAGGGTTCTTGCAAAAGGTTTTGAATGTTGGTAATGGTTTTGAACTTTGTAAGGCTTTGTGTTTGATTGGTTTGTTTCTGGTTATTTGTGAGTGTTTGTAAGCTGGAATGAGTAGTGTATATTGCTCTTTGAGTGCTGTTATGTGTAGTTTTTCAGAAGTGCTTGAAACCTTGGGCATTGCCTTCTATTTATAGGCCAAAACCAAATCTATTTCATCATTAGAAAATCCCAAAATCCAGCTGATTTGTGGCTAGGATCAGGCTGAATCCCTTTGCATTAAATGCTAATGGATAGAGGCAACCTTGCCTTGTGCCAAGGGTTAAGTCTTTGACTGATTTCAGCCACAAAATCAACTAATTCTAGAAGGTAATGATGAAAAACAAGGCTGAATTGCAATTGGCCAAGCTTGGGGATCAATCCTTGCAATCTCAATGGTTGATCAAAGAAAACGTGCACTGTAATGTGCAGAGATTGAGGGATGAAAAAGGCTATCTATGGCTGGTGTGAGGGGTGAAAAGCTGCTGCAAAAACAGGGTAGGCACTCATGGCTTTTCAAGTGAGAAAATCCAGCTAGTTTGACTGGTTTTGGGGGAGCAAGCAGGAGGAAAGTCATCAAGCAGGTGGCTGGCAACCTTAGGGTGGTTAACAGGTCACATGGGAGGGACTAGAGCTGCCCAAGGGCAAGCCCACTTGCTTGTCACATGCTAGGTTGGAAGAAAAAACTTCCAACCTTGGCATTAATGGCAAGTCCTTCAATCCTGGTTTTGCTTGGCCCAAATAGCCATGAATGCTGCTTAAAATAAATATGGAAATGATATGCAACAAAATCTGGAATTAAATCAAAAACACCAAAAATCTGCAGAAAAATCGCAGACTTCGCAGTGCGAAGTGAGCTTCGCAGTGCGAAGTCCTCAATTTTGAAATGTTGACTTTTCTGTTGACTTTTGTTGACTTTGACTTTGACTTTTTCTCCCTCTTTGATTTTTTTGATTTTTGTTTTTTTTAAAAGGCTTAGGACAAAATTGGGGTACTACAGCTGCCCCTACTTAATTGTGTCTTTGCATAGAGTGCGTGAGTGCCGAGGGCATCTCATGAACTCTTTGCGAAGACCAATTAAGTAAAAGAAGGACCCGAATTTTGTCCTTCACGGAATGGAAAAAAATTTGCAGTAAAAGTAAAATATGCACATGCAATGATTTTGAAAGAGTTGATCGTATCCAGCCGCTAACACTGGAGGTAGATCCACTGGGGGATGAAGGTAATCTTATTCAGCCGCTTACACTGAAGGTAGATTCCTAAAGGGAGGTGATCTTATCTAGGCGCTTTCACTAGAGGTCGATACCTAAGCTAGGTAATCTTATTCAGGCACTTTCACTGAAGGTCGATTCCTAACGAGCTGTGATCTTATTCAGCCGCTAACACTGAAGGTCGATACACTGGGGGAGGTGATCTTATCTAGGCGCTTTCACTAGAGCTCGATACCTAAGCTAGGTAATCTTATTCAGGCACTTTCACTGAAGGTCGATTCCTAACGAGCTGTGATCTTATTCAGCCGCTAACACTGAAGGTCGAACACTGGGGGAGGTGATCTTATCTAGGCGCTTTCACTAGAGGTCGATACCTAAGCTAGGTAATCTTATTCAGGCACTTTCACTGAAGGTCGATTCCTAACGAGCTGTGATCTTATTCAGCCGCTAACACTGAAGGTCGATACACTGGGGGAGGTGATCTTATCTAGGCGCTTTCACTAGAGGTCGATACCTAAGCTAGGTAATCTTATTCAGGCACTTTCACTGAAGGTCGATTCCTAACGAGCTGTGATCTTATTCAGCCGCTAACACTGAAGGTCGATACACTGGGGGAGGTGATCTTATCTAGGCGCTTTCACTAGAGGTCGATACCTAAGCTAGGTAATCTTATTCAGGCACTTTCACTGAAGGTCGATTCCTAACGAGCTGTGGTCTTACCCTAAATAGGTGCCCCTGGTTGAACCGGAAAACATGATTGTATGATGCATGTTATGCAGTATGATATGCAGTGATATGCAATGCAATATGATATGAGATGGACTCAAACAAAGATTCCTTCTGGGGAATTGGGGACAGTTAGTGAAGGAGGTTCACTGGGGAACGCTTACTTGACTGTTGATGGATGTTGGTGAATATGTGATATTCACTGGAGAAACCTTGTTGAGGATGCACGACATGATTTATGAAATGCAGGTGTATGAATGTTTTGTATATGCATGCATGAATGAAATTGACATGATGCATGAATTATGCTATGCATGATATGTGGGATGCTGGTTGGGTGCCGAGCAAAGTCGGTCTTGGTTGTGGTTGTGCCAATGATGATTGGATCCCCTTTTTTTTGTTTTGTTGGTTGGTTGGTTTGGAAGGACAAGGTCCTTTGCCTACATACCCAAATGGGATCAAAACCGGTGTAGTTCGGGCTTGTCCTGGGGATTTGTGTGGGTTTGCCAATAATGATTGGACTTTTTGTTTGGGGTTGAGACTCCCTGGGGGATGTCAATGAGGTTTGGCTTCATGGGGATATAAGGATCATTTCGGAAGCATGATCGATATCCAGCCTTGATGTTTGGATGTTCAGGGTGCTTACTGGGGAATTTTGCTCCTCTTATACGACTGATAAACTTGATAAGACGAGATTTAGACCGGCAAGGTAAAAAGTGGACCGGTGTAAACATTTGGTAATCCTCGCGGGGACAACGTCTCAGGGGATATATTTGAATATGGACGGGGTAAGACCGTGATAATTGATAAATGATAAATACCTCGTGGGGATTGTTAATCCGCTGTGTAAATCGTGCTAAACCGTTGAGGAGCATGACTGATGGTTCCGCTGGGGGATGCTTGTGCTCTGGTTGGTCGGTCTCGCTTGAATCGTCTCTTCAGGCTTTTGATTCGACGGGGATATTCCTTTTTGATTCACCGATGACCAAAAATCCTTTTAGCAAATAGCCGTGCTTGGCCTGCGAGGTTTACCTACTCTATGGATAGATATTGATGCACGCTTTTAAGTATTCACAAATCAGAGAAAATATGAAAGATTCTACGTAAAATTTTTGGAAATATATACTATCATAATAAAAAAAAAATTTGACAAGAGTAAAAGACTTTGCTTGGGAAGAAATTTGTCAATGGGGAGGTGTCCTGTCCCAAAGGTGTAGTTCCTTTAATCGTGTTTGGGATCGCTGATGCCAATTGGGCCTTTTGTCAGGTGTTTGAGGAATGTCAACGGCAATTGGGCTCTTTATAACTTGTAGGGAGAGTACCCAGCATGGTTGGGCTTTGAATGATTTGTGCACCGGGTGCAATCAGGTTTTGGTTTAAAATTGTGGGCGCCAATGGAATTTGGGCTTTATTGTTGGTTGCCGAGTGAGGTCGGGCTTTTTGATTTTGGATTTTGGTTGCCGAGCGAGGTCGGGCTTTTTTTGATTTTGGTTGCCGAGCGAGGTCGGGCTTTTTTGATTTTGGTGGACACATATGAAATTTGCGCTTGCAATTTTATGCCCCCTATTATTCCGAGATTGTACTGAAAAAATCGAAATAAATACCACACAAAAATCATATCATACAGTTCCAATTAATAACATGTTTATCACTGAACCAACCTATCACTCATTTAAGTAAATGAACAAATTGAAAATTAATGTGGGGGTTATGAACACTCATCCGGCAATTATTGCTAACATTCCGATCGAGTTATATGTCCATCCAATTATTGTTTCTTAAAAACATGGAAGCATTGATCAAAAGATCTTTAAGGGTTGTAATTTGGCTGGGCTACAAAAGAAATGTCATGTGTGGGGAAATTGAATTCAAATGGCCAAGCAAGAAGGAACATTCTTTCTAACTTATACCTTTTCTTGTTTAAATCACCGTTTTGGTGATTCACAAATGCTCTCCTTTTGATCTCTACAATTCTTGGATTTTATTGATCTTCTTTTTTCTTCTCTCTTTTCTTTTTCTTGGTTTGCTTTTTTCTCTTTCTTTCTTTTCTTTGGTTGTCAAGATCAATTTAAGTAATCCAACGTTGCTTGACTTTCACAACCCTCCCCTTTTTCTCAACTTGTTTCAGTACAATACCCTAATTGAATGTTCCTTCCTCTTTTGGCAAGGGACACTAATCATGATGTTTTAAGGGTTCAAAAAATCGAAAGGAAATTATCAGAATTCAGTGATGTTTTAACTATGAACTGAAAATATTCCCTTTTTTACAAACTCCGGCAATCTCATTAAGCAGTTGAGCTTATGAAAGTTGGCAGTTCATAGTTAAAAATTCTGATTTGTTAGGCTCGAAGGGTTTTAACAAGTACTCTCTTCTCACAGGGTGGGCTGTTTGTGGTTGATTGTTTTCTCTCGTTTTCAAACAAATGTCTTGATCATGTCAATACTTTTATGCAATTTAAAAAAGAAAATTCAGATTTAACATAAAAAGATCGAGCTAAACAAAAATGTCGGTCTCCTGCATATGTATTATGATAACTTTGAGGATTCCTCACATCTGGCTGGTTCTAAAATGGTTCATAGAACAAACATATTAAATAACGTAAATCGTATGGTATAATTTGGTATGGAATATATATTCTCCTTTCAAGTTTTAATCATGGGAAAAAAATAGGAAACATCCATTTTAGCTTTGCGAAAATTAACCACATTTATCACTGCCATTTGTCTAGGGTTAAAAACTTTGGCTTGATCCGTTGCGGAAAAAATTTGTTGAACTCACATTACCAAGGATAGATAACAAAAATTTCACATTCACACATATATATAAAACGTAGGCATGATAATAATGCAAAGGCTAGGCAATAAAAGCAAGAGTACTCGAATAACAACAAAACAAAGAGTACGAATATAGCTACAAAGCATTAAACAAAGGAAATTTCTAAAGAGTGTACGAGAAAAATATCATAAACATAAACAACAAAACATGAGAAAGTATAAATAATAAAAAAAAGGCACTCAAGGAGTGAAAGCCTCATCATCCTCGATCTCCTCATCCTCGTCCTCCTCGTCCTCATCATCCTCATCACCCCCTCTCTGGCCTCCGGCCGCTGTACCACTGCCTCCAGCCTCTGCATACTCCGGCCTATCCCCGGGCCAACGACCATGAGCTGCGAACATCTGGGGTGTCGGTATCTGATCATCGGGATCTGTCGGCCTACCCAGCTGCCTCTGAAGGCGATACATGGAATCATGCATCATGGTCATGTACCGATGAGTGGAGGCATTCTGCTCCAATAAGAAAGTGCAAGTATGATGATCCCCTGATGCTGGGGGAGGTCTAGGCCGTGGCTGCTGTGCCCTTGCCGCTCTCCTCCCTGTGCAGTGTCTGGAGATATATTCGTCCGTAATGGGATTCTTAATGGTTTCAGACACTTGGGGAGGGATGGCTACTCGGGCGTCCCGGCAGAGTCCCATGATAAGACCCGGGAAAGCAAGTGGGCACATCTTCTTGGCCGGTGGCTTGATGCCACTCTCGACCACTATTTTAATCTCTTGGCAGATTGCCCTGGCCACATCTACTTGCTTACCGGTGAGGATATAGTAGATTAGAGGGGTCACGTCCAGGGTGGTGGTGGAGGTATGGCTTTTGGGTTTTATGTTGTGGACAATAAGATGGAAAATGACCTGGGCGTAGGTGGTGAGGTTGCCCCTGAGGGCCTTTGTGGGCTGCCCCGCCGCATTAAGCTCATAGCCTTTTTCGGATTGGAAAATGGTCTGAGCGTAGAGATCGTGGTTCCAATTACCACGGTTTTGGTGCTTATGGAAAGCACAAAGCTCATCATTTTCCAATTGGAAAGGGTTTTGGAGATAGGTGTTGATGGCGTCGCGATCGAATCTAATGATCCGACCACGCACCATGGTCTGATATGTAAACTCCCCCTCTGGATCCACGGGAATGGCATTTGCGTAGGATTCCCGGATTATGTCGTAGTTGAGGTTAAGAGGAGGGTTTACCAAAACTCCCCACCGGCGGTGGTTTATCAACCGGGCCAACTCTCTCCAGGTGCCCCTCTCACTTATAATAAACTGCCTCTCCGGCCAGAAGGTCCTGCCAAGAAGCTCTTCGTATCTCTCCTGGTTCCGAAGACTTAGGAAGCGAGAGGCGTCAAAACCCCCTTGGGGTCTAGATCCGGACGCCTCACCCCTCGAGCGTTTTCCTACTGGTCTTGGTGCCATCTGCAAGGAAAAGGGCAAAGTTAGTAGGATTACAGGTGATATGAGGTGAAACAAATGGGTTTGAAAGGAAAAAAATGGGAAAAACACAGGTTCTGTTCCTGCTACAGTCGCACTGCGAAGGCATGTTCGCAGTGCGAAGGTGCTCGAAAATTTCTGGGCTGCCCAGAAAAGGGTCGCAGTGCGAAGTTGAACTTTGCTCTGCGACCATGACAGCAAAGACCCAGAAATCTGAACCTACACCTCTTGGTTTAAGCTTCTAACATACAATGCATGCAACTAAACGACCTCAGAATCAATGACTGGGTATCAAAAGGAACTCTTTAACAGCTCTCCTTCTTTCAATTTCCGTAAATGGGGTTTCAACAAAAACAACTTGGAATTTGAAAGAAACAGGCCTGTTGCAGATACCCATGATGCATGCTTGCTAAAATCCAACTTAATACAGCAAACTAAGGCCTAAATGCAGTCTATTATGAACTTAAATTCTAACATGGGAACTTTAAAAATCAGAAACCCTAAAACCCCTAAACAGTTGCAATACGAATTAAAGATGAACAGAGGGAAAGAAGAAAGGAGCTCATACCTGGTTGTTGGTTCTGAATAGAAAGATACGAAATTAATGGAGGGAAGATTCAAAAAATGGGTATGCCCACCCTTTCTCTTTTTTAGATTTGAAAGTTTTTTTTCCTTTTTTGAAGTTATGGCAAAAATGCTGTTTTTTGTTTTAAGAGTTAAAAGAAAAAAACGTTTGGAATAATAATAAAAATATAGTAGAAATGGGTGGTTGAGAGGGAGTAAATGAAGGGTCAGCTGGGCTGACAAAATTCGCGTACTTCGCACTGCGAAGTACTTGAATTTTTTTTGAAAATTTTGCTACCCCTCAACACATTGGCCATTCATATCCCCAATTATGATTTATACATAAAACAAGTAATAAACAAATAAGGGTTGATTGCCCCTGCTAAAATAAAACATAATGTACAAACATGAGCGAATGCGAATGAATAATATGTGGAACTTCGGAATTTCCCCCATCCTCACATGTAGGCTCTAAATTGTGAAATCTCCTAAGAAGAGGTCCTTAGAATCATAGACCTCACATGGAATTAGGGTTGTCTATGGACATACGTCGACATGACTTCAATTAATTCCACGTGAAAATCTCATCTAAGCGGGGTTGGGCATCCTACCTCACGGACATACGTCAACGCGGGCTTCCGCACACAACCTCCTTCTAACTTAGTTTTTTTCTCAAGCTCGGGTAGAGAGCCTCACACGTCCGGCATTAACCCGAACAATGTGGAGTAACATCACTCAAGTAACCCCCGCATTTGATATATATATGATATGAATATAAAGCAAAATAAAGCAAATATAAACATAAAGCATAAATATGACATGTATGACTAAAATAATAAGCATGGCACGCAAAGAAAATAAAAACAATTGGCTTAAAAGCCAAATAGGTTAGGCTTGACTCGCTAATGGGAAAAGGATTCCCCAGTGAAGTCGCCAGCTGTGCGCACCTCGTTTTTTCCCTGAGAAAAAGACGCGCAAATCCCCCGAGGTCGTTCGTAAACGCTCGGAGGGCCTTTGTGAAGCCGCCACCAAAGTTTTTGTGTAAAGGGAACGTTGATAAACCCTTAAGTTTTTTTTGTTTAAAGGGAAACGATAATAAAACCCTTTGACGATGAGGAAAGGATGGTCATCGCAACCATTGTCGGGTTCGGGAGTCGATTACGCAAGGGGAAGGTATTAGCACCCCTCACGTCCGTTGTACTCAACGGGAACCTTCTATTTGGCTAAAGCTTAAATTGTTTTTAGATGTTTTGCGCGCATGCTTATCCATGTCAAAAGAAAATATACTAAAAGGGGGGAAAGAGATAAAAACAAACGAAAGAAAAGAAAAAAAAAGTTTTTTATTATTGCGCTTGACAAGATGATCTTGCTCCTACGTATCTCCCGGTAGCCGGAGAATTCAAAGCGTACGTAGTTCTTTGGTAGAAAAACGTACATGTGTTGGTTAATTTTAAATGGACAATGTTTTAACCGAATTCTTGCGATTAAAACGTAGCTTGTATGCTCGCGCTTAGGAGACTTATTAAGCGTTTGTTCACGAATCGCACTAGAATTGTTAAAAGGTACGTCCGTTAGGGTAAAAGGGTTCGAATTGGTCGCTATGGGACCAAGAGAGGTGCAATGGACTCATACAAGTCAATCATTGACCGAGTGGACTCCAACGAGTCGGGCGATTGTTCGATTGATCCACTGAGATCAAGAACGGGTACAATGGACTCGGACGAGTCGAACATTGACCGAGTGACTCAAACGAGTCGAGGGATCGAATCTAATGGCCACGGGGGACCAAAAGGTTCGGATTGACCACAAGGGGCCAAGGTTTGGTTTGGTTAGGGTTGTACATATTGAAAATGGAATGACGATTGTCCGCACGACGAGACATACGTCACGCATTCGTACAATCGGGGCAATGGAGAGACATACGTCACACCATCCCTTTTTCATTCAAGTTTTTGGGTAGAACTCCTTTAGAAATCCCAAGGTATATCAAAACATTTGGTTTGAAGCCCAAAGTGAAGAGATTTTGTGATTTTGTTAGAAAACGCACAAGTTCGGCTCATTTTGCGAACGGTTTTGAAAAGCGAACAAATTTGGCGTATGTTCATGCTTGAGTTTTGAAAATCATGAACAATATTTATTGTTCAGGTTTGGACTGAAATGATGAACATAGCTTGTTTGTTCATGCTGTTTTGAAAGTTTGGGAACATAACTTGTTTTGCAAGTTATCCACAAAATGTCATACGAACTTGTGATTTTGTCAAGATTGTGCAAAATCCTTGTTATGGTTTGAAAAACATGGGTTTAAAAACTCTTAGGTTCTGAGCTCTTGGGCTAGAACCTCAAAAATTGGTCATTTGGACACCTAAACTCAGATTCTGAGTTCTGTCATGGTCGCTCTGCGACCATGACTTCACACTGCGAAGCATGCGAATTTTTGAGTTCAGAAGCTGTTTCTGAACTTTTGTTCAGAAACAACTTCTGAACACCCTCAGGACCTTTTAGGTGAGTGAAAAACTTTGAGTTTTTTGGGATGAAAAGGACTGGACAAACCAGTTTTGATGTTTTGAAAACCTTGGGATTTCTTTGAAATTCAAAAGGGGTTTTTTAGAACCAAAAGGTTTTGAACCAAAATTGCTATGCAAACACAATTGTAAATGCAAGATAAAAGCTTGGAAACTTACAGAACTCCTTAGCAAACCTCCAGCTGCAATGGATTTGAATTGATTGAGGGTTCTTGCAAAAGGTTTTGAATGTTGGTAATGGTTTTGAACTTTGTAAGGCTTTGTGTTTGATTGGTTTTTTTCTGGTTATTTGTGAGTGTTTGTAAGCTGGAATGAGTAGTGTATATTGCTCTTTGAGTGCTGTTATGTGTAGTTTTTCAGAAGTGCTTGAAACCTTGGGCATTGCCTTCTATTTATAGGCCAAAACCAAATCTATTTCATCATTAGAAAATCCCAAAATCCAGCTGATTTGTGGCTAGGATCAGGCTGAATCCCTTTGCATTAAATGCTAATGGATAGAGGCAACCTTGCCTTGTGCCAAGGGTTAAGTCTTTGACTGATTTCAGCCACAAAATCAACTAATTCTAGAAGGTAATGATGAAAAACAAGGCTGAATTGCAATTGGCCAAGCTTGGGGATCAATCCTTGCAATCTCAATGGTTGATCAAAGAAAACGTGCACTGTAATGTGCAGAGATTGAGGGATGAAAAAGGCTATCTATGGCTGGTGTGAGGGGTGAAAAGCTGCTGCAAAAACAGGGTAGGCACTCATGGCTTTTCAAGTGAGAAAATCCAGCTAGTTTGACTGGTTTTGGGGGAGCAAGCAGGAGGAAAGTCATCAAGCAGGTGGCTGGCAACCTTGGGGTGGTTAACAGGTCACATGGGAGGGACTAGAGCTGCCCAAGGGCAAGCCCACTTGCTTGTCACATGCTAGGTTGGAAGAAAAAACTTCCAACCTTGGCATTAATGGCAAGTCCTTCAATCCTGGTTTTGCTTGGCCCAAATAGCCATGAATGCTGCTTAAAATAAATATGGAAATGATATGCAACAAAATCTGGAATTAAATCAAAAACACCAAAAATCTGCAGAAAAATCGCAGACTTCGCAGTGCGAAGTGAGCTTCGCAGTGCGAAGTCCTCAATTTTGAAATGTTGACTTTTCTGTTGACTTTTGTTGACTTTGACTTTTTCTCCCTCTTTGATTTTTTTTATTTTTGTTTTTTTTAAAAGGCTTAGGACAAAATTGGGGTACTACAACTGAAATTTATCTTTTTATCCTGTCGTCAGTGGCAAGTTCGGCTACATCCCGAGCAGCTGACATTTATCTTTTTATCCTGTCGTCAGTGGCAAGTTCGGCTACATCCCGAACAGCTGACATTTATCCTTTTATCCTGTCGTCGGTGGCAAGTTCGGCTACATCCCGAGCAGCTGACATTTATCTTTTTATCCTGTCGTCAGTGGCAAGTTCGGCTACATCGCGAGCAGCTGACATTCACCTTTGTTTCTTGTCGTCAGTGGCATGTTACTTTTATTTCTGTCTTTACCTCAAGTGGCAAGCTCTACAAACGGGCAGCTTGTGGTCGGTGTCTTTTCCCATATCATGTTTCCTTTCTTAGCTGTCAATACGATAGTTGATCCCTTCCCCAGTGGAGTCGGATCCCTTTCTTTAACGAACTCGGGTATCCTTTCGTTTTTGTTTTATCCCCAGTCAGGTCATCATCGCCGTCTTGCATTCACATTTGCATCACGAGCATTTCATATTTTTTTTGTTAGGTCCAAAATTGGCGTACTTTGTATTTAAGTCCCTTCGACCCGTCGAATCCAAGATTTTCTCTTCAAATCTCCGGACGAAGAGACTTAAATAGGGGCATCGTCATACCCCAATTTTTGACCTAAAATTTCTTTTTCACTCGTCTTTTGGTTCCGAATTTTTTTTCGTCGTTTCAGACGAAATTTCGACAAGGAGGTATTTTAAAATACCTCATTTTTGGTTCCGAAGGCGACGTTTTTTATTATTATTATTATTATTCGTCATTTTTACTTATTATCTCTTTTATTTTTAGCTTTATTATTTTCTTTTTTTTATTATCATTTTTTATTTTATTTTATTTTATTTTTCGTTTTTTTAAATTAAAAAAGTCTGACTTTTGATCTTAATGATTTTTAATAACCATTTTAATGGTTGCTTTTTTTAGTCTTTTGCTGATTAATTGTGTTTATTGCCCATCATTGGCTTTTAAATCCATTAATTTGCATTTGTTAATAAAAAGAACACAGAATCAGTCATCAGAGGGGTGACCGAATTCAAAACAGAAACACAAGAAACACAGCACGCACAGGAACCAAAAACACAAAAGAAAAATCCATCAGTAACGTGAAACCCAAAACACAATCAGCAACAACACATCAACCACCACTCATCCACTCCCAACAATCCACTCACAAAAACCACCCAGCCACGCCACCCCTCTCCCAACAACATCACAACCGTACGGAACAACCCACATAGCCACAACTCACGGCCACCTCTCCAACCTACACAACACCCACCCAAAACCACCCTTACACGCGAACGGCCCCTCACACACGAACCACCCTCACACACGAACAGCCCCTCACACACGAACAGCCCTCACCCACATACAAACTTGCGGCCAATCATCAACCAGCCACACCCATAACCAAAAAAACGCGCCCTCCTCCTCTAACCACACAGCCGCGCGCCAACCACCACCCAAAAACCCACTAAAATCCAAAGCCGAACCAGCACAACCCAAAAAGGTAGATTCAAAGTTTCGAACTTAGATCTGTGATGTTTTGAAACTTTTTTTGAAAAACTAGGGTCGAATTTGAAGAGAAAAGAGGGAGGAGAGTTTAAAAAAACGAGTTTTTTTTAAAAAAGGGAGTGAAAATCACTCCGGCGCGGTGGCGCCGGCGGCGGCTGCCGCGCCGGAATCTTTTCCGGCCGGGCTTGGGGCTAGAGAGAAGGGAGAGATAGCGCTGAAGGTGGAGAGAGAAAGAATGTTCAAAATGAATAAAAAAACCGCCCCTTTGGCATTTATAGGCACTGAACCGGTTCAGTTCTCTTGAACCGAACCGGTCTGGTTTTTTTTCCCTTCCCTTCAGCCCAATGGGCTTAACGCAGCCCAGCTGCATTTCTCTCCTTCTTCTTGCTGACCACTTCCTGCACCCCCCTTCTTTGCTCCTACCCCCCTTTTCTTCTCTATTTTCTTTTCTTTTATTTTCTTTCCTTTTATTTCTTTTCTTACATTTTAATTTCAGTTTTATTTTTATTCTCATGCATTTTACCTCACTGCTTTTATCTTTAACACATCATGCATTTTTATTTTTTATTTTCCTTTTATTTCATGCATTTTTCATTTTATTTTTATTCTTAGCATATTTACTTATTTTTAGTGCATTTGCAATTTTTATTTTTTATTTATTATTTTGCCATCTTTTAGAATGTATTTAGGAGCAATGTAAATATAAATGAGAATATGCACTGACACCCACACTTTATTTATTCCGCTTTATGTCTTTTATTTTTATTTTTATTTTATTTTATTTCGCCTTAAAAGAAAAAATACAAAAAATATTAGGTTAGCTTATTTTCAAAAGGATTTCGTGGTGATCCAACGTCACCACGGAAATTCCTCGCTTTTAACTTTTTAGTTATGTTTTAGTCTTAGTTCATTATAAAAAAAAAACAAAAACATGCATAATAATCAAAAATCACAAAAAATCTTTTCTTAAATAAACCTTGATTTTCAATCAAGTGTCCTTTTTTCTCTTTTATTTTCTTTAATTAACCATTAATCTACTTTAATAACACTTGAATCATTTTCAAAATAAAAAAACACAAACCAATCTCATTTTGCCGCTTGGCCTTTATTTTATCTTTAAAACCTTTTTTAAAAAACCAATAAAAAATACAAAACAAATCAACCGTCATTTTTACCCCGAACTACGAGGTTTTGATCCCTCACGGGTACGTAGGCAAAGGACACTGTCCTTCCAAATCATAAAAAATAAATAAAAAACAACTTTCTCCTCACTACTCTAATTCATTCTTTTCTTTAAAAATAAATAAATAAGCAAGTTATAACCAAAATAAATAAATAAAATCAAGAGGTTCTCGTAGAGTATTACGAACGTTTAGGGTGCTAACACCTTCCCTAAACGTAACTAACCCCCGAACCCTAATCTTTAAAATGTGGTAATTTCGAACTTTTCTCCACCTTTCTTTTAAAAAAATAAAAGTTCAGTCGTGAAATAAAATTAGTGAGTCAACGCTAATCAATAGCTTGATCTCCAAAAATCACCGCGACAATATGTAATATCCCGCTTAAGACTCAGATATTCATCAGTGTTGGGACTATGTACCAGAGATATTTTTTAGTGAAGGGCAATTTGGTAAATTATTACATAAGATTATTTAAGGGTAAAGCCCCTTAATCCTTCCATTTCCATTACTTCTTTCTCTCTCTAAAGTTTATGTTTTCTTCCCCTCCTCCCTCTACCTCCCACGCCCTCATCTTCTTTCACCTTCCTCACTCAATTCTCAACCAAATCAACATGTAAAGATGAAATTATGGCCCTTAGAGCAAACTGATCAACACTCAAGCACAACTTTGGGAGTTTTGAGACAAGAGGAGATTAAGGAATCAAGCTAGGGTTTGGATATAAGCTTGGCAAGGATCAAAACATTTACTAGGTGAGCTCCTCGGGGTTTTAGAACCCACTTTGAGTGAGTTTGGGAGTGAATTATGATTTGAGCAAAGTTTAAGAAATTTGTGCCCTATTCTCTAATACTTGCTAATTCCCTGATCAATCATGTTTTAATTGTCAACTTCCAGTAGAAAATCATTCCTAACATCATTCGGATGCTTGGGTAAGTTGGATTGAGCTAAAATGGTGAAAAATATGTTTTTGAGCAATTTCTGAACTGTCATGGTCGCTACAGCGAGCTGGAGCTCGCTGCAGCGAGCAGACCATTTCCTGATTCTGGTCCTGGTCACTATAGCCATGGATCCATCGCTACAGCGCGTTCACCAGAAACAGCTTGGTCAGCTGGGCTGTTTCGGGTGATCTGACGCGTCTGTACGAGGTTTTTCGCTACCGTTTTCTCTAAAAGCTTTAAGGAACCAAAGAACACCATTTTAACTCGTCCAAAAAGCTTCCAAATGGATATAATCATAAGGGAACAAGGAATGAGCAATGTATTGGGAATGCTAGAATAAAGGGTAGATGAACTGGAAATGATTATAAGTGGGATAGTAAGCCCTAAGTACGACATATGATAACGATATGTCTAGATCCTAAGATAGGATAACAAGATGAATGTACACAATTTATGTACGAAAGTACAAGGAATGTTTCAACATTCAAAGCTTCAGATAAGCTTAAGGGGGTTCAGTTTCCCAACAATGATTATGTGGCTTATGAGAAGGATAAGTTTAGAACCTTATATTATAGGTTAACTATCACATGATTATTTACGTGATGAATGAATTAGATATGCATATGTTCAGAAGGATGTATCAGATATACATTTGAAAGTTAAGAATTATATTATAAAAATTATACGTGTTCAGCAGACTCCGGATTATGCCGGATGGGATTTCTCCGAAAGGGCTATCCACACGTAAGTTTATAAGACTATGTTAAGCGTGTCCAGCAGGCTCCGGATTATGCCGGATGGGACTTCACCAAGAGGGTTGTCCACACGTGAGATTATAAGTTATATATATATATGTAAAGAATATGCTAATTAATGTTAAGTCGTGACTCTATGGCTCCCCGCTAGTAGTGGAGCTAAGGTACCCCGTTAGTAGTGGTTAGGCGTTCTTGGATGTAAGCCCTACACGGCAATAAGATAAGATAAGATAAGTCGTGATTCTCAGGCTCCCCGTTAGTAGTGGAGTCGAGGTTCCCCGTTAGTAGTGGACAGGCATTGTTTCTATGTAAGTCTTGCACGACGATAAGAGGAGTCCGGTGTTAGCCTGATATGATAGGAATTTGACCGGTATGAGGGGAAATGTACTTCAGGGTTACTCCACCCGGATGCACTCCGTAAAATGAACTCAGATAATTATTGTATGTTTAACGCTAACTTTCTAACTTTATGTTAAAGTAAGATGCATATGTATTTATTACATAAGTTTATGAAAAGTACTGTTCAGATAACAGTTATCAGAAAGTGATCATAGGATGTCCCCAGATCACTAGGTATGAGATTATGAATATGATAAATATATGATAAAGACTGACGGCGATCGTAGGAATCCCCGAGATTGCCAAGAGTTAGTGCATGGCGACCCTAGGTGTCCCCGAGGTTGCCAACAGTAGGTTGGGTGGAGCTCACTGAGACATTATGACTCATCCCAATCCTTCTGGTGCAGGTTTACAGGTAAGCAAGAGGTTCATGAAGAAGTTCTTCAGGAAGACGCTGGATGGAGTGCAGTTGCTCGTCATGTACCAGCTCAGGAGCTTATCAGACTTTTGTTTAAGCATTTATTATGGTACTTGATTTGGTTGTATAAACGAGCAATTTGTATTCTTTCAGTTGTGTTGTATTATTATTATTGAAAATTTTGATATATCTAGTATCAGTTTAATGCACATGCTAATATTCTAGATAAAATTAGTATGGGTGTTACAATTGGTATCAGAGCAGGTCGATTCAGACTGTGCCTTGGGTCATTAAAAATTCAATAGAAGTAGTGGGACCATTGGGTTCCGAATATTGTTCTAAATGTCACATCTGGTTGAGCTTGATCAACTCAATCTAGTATATGACAGTTAGGACGAATGTCTGAGAGCTGAATGTGACCGTGGAGGAATGAAGTGTATGAAGTGCGAAGTTTAAGGCGTCAGATTTTTAAGACGGAATTGGCGAAGAAGAATTCAATGCCAATGATGGTCATCAAACCGTAAAGTAACTAAGCCTGTTAATGGCAGAGTTTCAGGAATATTAGAGATATTTAAGAATAAGGTGAAGTACCTTAAAACAGATGGACGCGTCATTGAGAGATGTCTCGTCTGAGGAGGCATAAGAAGTAAGTAATTATGGAATACTCTAAGCAATAATTTCGAGTACAGAGTTAAGGAATTATCAGTCGATTATTGACAGCTCTAGACTCACAGCAAGTATAGAGTGTGTAAGAATCAAAGGGCTCGCGCACTCAAACCGGATGAGATTTTACTACCCAAACGGTTAAGAGAATCAATTATGGATTAAGAGAGTTATTTGGACAGATAAAGCTAACCCCTCAAATGTGGTCTTGAAGGTGAAGCGCAAGAAAAATTAACTCCATCAGATCAGTCGTACCTCCCGAACCTTAAGTGCCAGAATTGTGAACTAAGAAGATTGGAAATAAGCTAAGCTCAACGAGAATTTTACGCAAAGAAAAGTGAATCAGATTACCTTCCTTTTATTATGAGTCATTGAGATGTTTTGTATGAGGAACACAAGCTTAGCAACAAGTGAAGGAGACCCCTAGAATGGGAAAAGAGATGAGATGTAAATTCTCAGCAAAATCGGGTACTCGAAGAGACTTAACCTATGTTTGGGTTTACATAAGAGCCGGTAAGAGTTTGAATCTATTTTCAGACGGATTGTTTCCGGAGAAACTCGAGGAGTAACCTAAGAGATATGGTAAAGTTATGGGGACCTAAGTTGTCTCGGAAAAGACTATGAGTATGACATCCTTACGAATAAGAATAGAAACGAGACGAGAACCACCAGAGAGTTCAGTATACGAAAGATGTGAATCTCCAGAAACCATAAGTTGATTTGGAAGTTGCCACAAGTGAACAATGTGTGAACTTAAGTTGCTTCAGGTGTGCTTTTAGTAGGGTTTCTGTAATGTTTAAATGATTATACATGTTGAGCTGACCAGGAGATGGTTACAGAATTCGGAATATGGAGAATAAGCGAGAATCAGTGTATAAGCTGTTTTGACAAAATCATTGTTTAGCTCGTAACTGTTGTTTAAAAACTGCTTACAGGTTTTGGCGTGGTTTCGCGAAAACAAGTATATTGTTTATGTTCGAAAGGAAAACACAAAGTTAGGAGATGACCAATCAGTAAGTTAAGCAGGTGGTTTAAGCCACAAGAGAAACAACAAACGTAAGATGGTTATACTATGATAACTACAAGTCATTAAGTGAAAAGATTGGTCAAAGATATTTAATTTGGTAATAGTGGTGTATTACTTCTATCCCAAGGTGAATTGTTTAAATCAGAGTTGCGCAGCGGAGAAGTAAACCCAGGATGGGTTAACGAACAGTTCTAAGCTGAAGCTTAGAGAACAAGAATGCATGTGAAGTCCTTGACAGATGAACCACAGGAAGGTATTAAGAGTCCAGTTCTTACAACGCAGAATAGCAGTAAGTAGTGACGTCTCGAACTTATCATAAGATGAAATTCTGGCCAGGCAATAAGACAGAGTTACCAGGTTCTGAACCAAACAGGTTCTGAACAATACGCAGGGCACAATAGATTGTAAAAGCAGAGCACAAGCAAAAACAATCAAAAGCAGCAAAATAACAAGTGCAGGAAAGTAAAAGGCACAGAGGTTTGTTAACCCAGTTCGGAGTAAACACCTCCTACTCTGGGGGATACCAATCCAGGAAGGAAATCCACTATAGGATTTAACCCTTAAGACTCAAGACACTGACTCCCAGTTCCCAGCCTAAGCAATTAAACTCCTCCTAGTCAGACTTCTACCCAACTCTTGAGTATTAGCAACCACTAACTTCCTATTCAAGTAACTAAACCCAGTTACTGAAACCCTTAACAAGAACACCCTGTTTTGAAGAAACACTTCAATAACACAACTCCATTCGTACCTAAAGGCTTAGAATGAATTACAACTCTATAAAACACTAAACCAACTCAAACAATGAGTGGTGCACAAATAAAAACTCTAAGTTTAAAACAAAGACTCTATTCTCTGAATAATACTCTGTATTTCGTATGTCTTGAAAGTAGCAGCACTCCTCCTTTTATAATCTTCATCAAGACTCTTAATTATGCTCCAAATCTTCTGAATTAGATTTGTTTCTGAATTATGAGTAATCCAATAAGGAAACAAATAAACCAGTAAAATATCTTTATAAGATTGAAATAGAAAAATACGAGTTTTCATATAACTGAACCAAATCTTCAATCAAATCTTCTCCAAAACAAACAGCATTCTAGAAGCAATATGCAAAGATAATTCCTTGTTAAATCTCGCCAAGATTCGCACAAGAATAACTTGAAAAAGATCAGCTTCTGATGAAGTCAACCAAAGTCAACGCTGGCATCAGACTCTGAACTCAGCTTCTGAAGTGCTACAGTGCTTCTGATGAGCATTCAGCTTCTGATGTAAATTTCAGCTTCTGAACAGCTTTAAACCAAAAAACTTGCAACTGAAGATTTGTTCTACATATGGAGATGCTCCTATTCAACACTTTGGTTTTGCCAAAATATGCAGCCAACACCAAAATACTCAACATAAGATCTAGCAGGAAATTTTAAAAGTTAAGCTGAGGAATACTTCAAACCTCGAAACTCACGAGGAAAGGAAATCAAAGCAGTTTAAGAGTATGTGGTAAGAAATAAGAAGGATATGTTCCTACTACGTTAAGTTTTAAGCGGATGAAGTCACCGCTAGTAAAGTAAATTAGCTATTTTAACTCAATAACTTCAAGTGGACTTGAAGAGTAAGTTTAGCCAAAAGAGAATTATGCATGAGGCAACAACAGTATAGGTTGCACTTGCAAGATGATGTTTTTGAATTTGAAGCATTGATCAGAAACGACAATGCAGTGGCATATGAGTTTATTTCACGTTGTATCCACGTTATGTCAACATGTCACATGTACCAGGCTATGTTTAATAATTTATATTTATCAGGCAGTGTTTATGCTACTTAGATGGTAGTGTAACATATTCTTCCGCTATGTGACATGTTTCAGTAACTGTTGTAAGCGGAAATTAATGTTCAAGTGAGAAGGTATTAATTAGAACAGGCTTGTTGTTACCGAACACGTTTTAGCCAAAGAGTATGGAAGGGCTTTGAACTCTATCTACCGGAATGAGAAATAAGTTTATAATACCGATAGAATGTAACCGTAATTTATGTTATGGGCTAATGTATACTCAGGGAATAAACATGAGTTAAGAATAAGAAGAAGAACTCCAGCTGATGTGGTATTGTCTCAAGTATTTTTGATCAAGAATGATGTCCCGTTAGTTGGACAAGGCTGATGTGATGTACTGTGTACCCGTTAGTAGTGTACACGTACTCGATCATGTATGTAAGCTATGTGTTATAAATTGTATTATAATGTTATGTGAGGCGGCTTATACCACTCATCACTTGGACTAAACTCCCATAAGTTTGGATTTATCGGTAAAGGAAATATTAATGCCATGATTAAGGAATATCTTAATGATGCAAGATTGTCAGAATCCTAGCAAGTAAGAAAGTTCCTAAGACCTTCATATACACGTTATCGTTGATTAGTTAAAGCGGAGCACGAGTAGCTTATAAGATTTCTCGAGCCCTTAAGGATTCCGCAGTGGGAACGGAAGTAATGCTTACAGTTATGACGAGTGTTACACCAGGATGTCAGAAAGAAAGGAGCAGGTACCATAAGTGATGCCCCCTCCTTGTGTCGGATAGTGGAGGTAGTTGCAGTAGTCTTTACTTCCAGTTGAGAATGCTCAATATCAGGTGCTTTTCAATGTAAGGATAATTCTATATAAAGAATGTTACGATTGTAACTGTAAGATGCCGTCTTACGAGGCGAAAGTCAAAGACAAGAATTCATTGGAATTGAATTGTAATGTAATAACTCTCTCGAAAAGTTGGAATATTTGAGGGAGATAAGATCGACCCGACGTCTTCAGGATAAGACTGAGTGGTCAATGAAGGAAAGACTCATGGAATTCAGTGAGGGAATTCGAGACTTAACAATTTTAAATTGGATTTGCAAGAAGTATGTCAAGCAGAGGACATAGTCTAGTAAGATGGATATGTTGGTTCAGATAACCACACGTCCTACCAGGTAAGAATTATGTAATATGCATCAGATCTTCCAGTTAGAAAGAAATTGTCAAATATTTTGACTTACGGAGTTGGAAACCATGGCTAAAGAACAGTTTTAACCAGTCTGGTTTAATCGAGGTACATGAATAATGTAATATCCCGCTCAAGCATGACTTTTAACAGTATTACAGGAATTAAACGAATGGAATGACATTATAGTAATTATGAGAGGAAAGGGGTATATAAAGTGATAAACATGAAATTTTCTCATTTATCCTCATCCTCTCTCTCTCTACAAATCAGATTTCTTCTCCCTCTCTCTCTAGAAATCGCCCACCATCATCATCAAGCCCCAATCCCTCAATTCTCTCCCTAGATCATGTGTTTTACAAGCAAGCAAGTGTGGGGAAGCTTGGAGCAAGAGAAAAGTTAAGAAAAATCAAGAAAGAGTGAGAATCAAGCTAGGGTTTTGAAGTTTAAGCTTAACCAGCACCAAATCAAGTTTAAGGTGAGCTCCTTAGGGGTTTTAGAACCCCCTTTTTAGAGATTTATTGTGAATTTCTTCATATGCAAGTTTTATAGTTTTAACCCTAATTTCCTTTGCTTGCTAATTCCTTGCTCATACATGTTTAAAACTACCAATCTGTGTTAGAAAATCATTCCTAACATGATTGGGGAGCTTGGGCAACTTGGGTTGAGCAAAAATGGTGGAAAAACATGATTTTGAACATTTCCTGTACTGTCATGGTCGCTACAGCGACCAGTTCGTCGCTGCAGCGACCAGAAACATTTTGGTTCTGACTGCCGTCGCTTGTAGCGACCAGGCTGTCGCTTGTAGCAACCAAACCAGAACAGTTCATGACAGTGAGCTGTTCTGGGGGGTTCTGGTACGCGTAGGCGTGGCTTTTTGCAACTGTTTTCTCCTAACACATTTTAGAAACATTGACCACCATTTTAACTCATCCAAAAAGGCTTTTAATGGTTGAAAGATTATAGGAACAAGGAATACGCAATGTAAGGAAATGCAAGAGCAATGGTTATAAGAATAGGTAAACCCTAATAGCGGCATATGACAACGATATGTCGAATCCTTGATAGGATAACAGGATTTAAGAGTATAAGAGTATGGATTAGGTGGATAATCCATTACATGTGAGTTGTTAACTCTTAAGGAAAAGCATACGACTTTGAGAGTCAAGAACCTACTTTAGGTATACAAGATTATAGATGTATTCAGTTTAGAATACAAGGGTAATAGGAATGCTTTGGCAATCAAAGTTTAAGATAAGCTTATAGTGTTGGTTCTCCAACAATTAATAGGTGGCTTATGAGAACGATAAGCCGAGAACCCTGTGTTATAGGTTAAGTGTTACAGGATTGTTATATGATTAAAGTAACAGATATGTATATTTATATGTAAAAGTTAAAGAATAATATATCAAAGTTAATGGCGTGTTCGCACGTTTCACAGTCATAGGCATGTTCATCAGACTCCGGGATACGCCGGATGGGACTTCACCGAGAGGGTTGTCCACATGCAAATTCATAGTGGAGTCCGGTGTTAGCCTGTTTGATAGGAATTTAACCGGGTCATAGGGAGATGTACCTCGGGGTTACTCCACCCGGGCCGCACTCCATAAAATGAACTCAGATAATAATGTTTGTTCAACGCTAACAGCTAACATAAAACTGTTTATATGTATTATGTTTCACAGTTATAGTCAAAGTTACAGTTACAGGTAGATTATAGTTATAGTTATAGACAGTTACAGTTATAGTCATAGGCAGTTACAGTTATAGTCACAGGAAATTACAGTTATAGTTATAGACAGTTAACAGAAAGTGGTCCTAGGTTTCCCCTCGATCACTAAGTTATAGTTATAGGTAGTTTACAGTTATAGTTATAGTCAGGGTTATAGTTACAGGCAGCTCAAAGATATAGTTACAGACAGATTCATAGTCATAGGCAGATATATACCTTTGTGGATAAAGATAAGAATTGGCGATCTAGGAAATCCCCAAGATTGCCAAGGTAGGCATGGCGACCCTAGGTTCCCTGTGGTTGCCAACAGTTGGTTGGGCTGGAGCTCACTGAGACATTATGTCTCATCCCATTCCTTCTGGTGCAGGTTTACAGGTAAGTCAGAGGTTCGTGATGGAGTTCTTCACAGAGATACTGGATGGAGTACAGTTGCTCGTTGTGTACCAGCTCAGGAGCTTGTTGGATATTTGTATAAGTATTGTAATAGTATTGGATTATTTGTACAAACGAGTAAACATGTATTCATTCAGATGTGATGTAATATTATTATTGAAAATTTTAAATGTATTCAGTATCAGTTTAACGCACATGCTAATATACTAGTTAAAGTTAGTATGGGTGTTACAATTGGTATCAGAGCAGGTCGATTCAGACCGTGCCATGGGTCATTTAAGATTCAATAAAAGTAGTGGAATCATTGGGTTTCGGATGTTGTTCTAAAGGTCACATCTGGTTGAGCTTGATCAACTCAATCTAGTATATGACAGTTAGGACAAATATCCGAGAGCTGAATGTGACCAAGGAGGAAAGAAGTGTACGAAGGTTGAAGGTTTAAGCGTCAGATTTTAAGACGGAAATTGGCAAGGTATTAAATGTCAAAGGATGGTTCTCTAACAGTGAAGTAACTGAGCCAGTTAATCACAAAGTCTCAGGAATATAAGAGGTATTTAAGAGTATCTAAGCGTAAGGTCAAGTACCTTAACTAGTTGGACGCATCATTGAGCGATGCCTTCTCCGAGGAGATGTGCAGAGGTAAAGAATTACGGTATCAAACCCAGTGACTTGGAATAAGGAATGACCAGTTAATTATTGGAAGCTCTGGACTTCCAGTAAGGATATAGTGTGTAAGGATGGGAGGACTTGCGCACTTGGACAGATGAGACAGATTACCTTCCTTTATTGTGGGTCATCAAGATACTTTGTATGAGGAACGCGAGCTTAGCGATAAGTGAAGGAAACCCCTGGTAAGGGTATGAAGTAAAGATTAAATCTTTTGTTGTCGGATCATAGCAGACCTGTTTCGAGGATTAAGTAGGAATTAGCCAAGAACTATTGTGAGGCTCTAGCAACAGGAAGATCATCACTAACGTACGAGTTACAGTTAAAGCTATGGTTAATGTTAAGAATTGAAGTTTAAAGATTAATTAATCGGGTACTCGAAGAGGCGTAACATGTGTTTGGACTTACAAGAGAGCCGGTAAGAGTTGAGTCTTATCCAGACGGATTATTTCCGGAGAAACCCGAGGAGTAACCAAGGGATATGATAGAGTTATGTAGACCTAAGTTGTCTTGGAAAAAGGTTGTGGATGTGAAATCCTTACGGATAATTATAGAATGAGACTCGATTCATTAATAGATTGAGTATATGAAAGACGAGAATTTCCGGAAGTCATGGAATGTTTCTAGAAGTTACCACAAGTAAATAATGTATGAACTTAAGTTGTTTTGACAAGAGCATTGTTGGGCTCGTAATTATTGCTAAAGACTGTTTACAGGTTTCGGCGTATTTTTCGTGAAAGTAAGTACATTGTTTATGTCCGAAAGGAAACACAAAGTCAGGTGATGATCAATCAGTAAGTTAAACAGGTGGATTAAACCACAAGAGAAATTATAATGTAAGATGGTCATGTATGGTAACTACAAAGTTATAAGTCAGAGGATTGGCCAAGGAGATTTTATATGGTAATAGTGGTGTATTACTTTTATCCCAAGGTGAATTGTTTAAATCAGTGTTGCGCAGCGGAGAAGTAATTAAAGGATGAGCTAATGAACAATTCAAAGCTGAAGTTTAGAGAAAAAGGATGTCGTGAAGTCCTTGCCAGATGAATTACAGGAAAGGTATTCAGAGATTAATTCTCAAGCTACAAAATATTTGTAAGTAGTGATGACTTGAACTTATCATCAGTGCTAATAGGAAATTTTAAGAGATAATTCGTGGAATGCTTCAGACCTCGAAACTCATGAGAAATGAGAATCGAAGCAGTTTGAGAAATTTAAAGGATGTGTTTCTAGCACAATAAGTACATAGCGAAGAAAGCCACAACTAATACGGCAATTCAGCTATTTTAGCTCGGCAATTTCAAGTTGACTTGAATAGTAAGTTTTACCAAGAGAATTAGTTATGAGGTTATTCCACATTGTACCCGCGTTATGCTAGCATGTCGCATGTAACAGGTTATGATTAGTATTATGTATACTGATCAGGCAGAGTTTATACTACTTAGACAGTAGTGTAACATATTTATAGTCATGAGACATGTATCAGTAATCGTGGTACGCAGTTAATAATGTTTTAACAGGAAAGTCTTAAGCAGAACAGGTTTGTTGATACCGAACAAATCTTAGTTGAGGAATTCAAAAATTCTTGAATTTAATGTTCACAGTTAAAGGAAGAAAATGTTTTACACAGATCAGAGGATTACTCATAGTTTACAGTAAAAGGGCTACGTGAATTCAAGTTGTGAAATAAAAGATTAAGAGTTTAAAAGTGCTATTTTGATAAGATCAGAGTAGAGTTTCTTTTCGAAACAGAGAATGTCCTTGGACAAAATAAGTTTATAACGCCAATGGAATGTAACCATAATCTACGTTATGGGATTGTGGATACTCAAAGAATACAAGCATGGGTTAAGAGCAAGAAGAGTGACCTTAGTTGGCGTGGCATTGTCTCGAGTATATTTTGACTAAGTATGATGTCCCATTAGTTGGACAATGATGATGCGGCGTACTGTGTTCCTGATAGTAGTGTACACGTACTCGATCATGTATGGAAGCTATGTGCTATGGATTGTATTATATGATGATATGTGAGACGGCTTATGCCACACGTCACTTGTACTGAACTTTCATAAGTTTGAAATTATGGGTAAAGAAAGTATTAATCCCATGATTAAGGAATATCTTGAATGATGCAAGAATGTCAGAGTCCTAGAAGGAATAAAGCTCCTAAGACCTTTAATTATGTGTTATCGTTAATTAATTAAATTGGAGCACGAGTGGCTCATATGATTTCTCGAGCCTTAAGGATTCCCGCAGTGGGAATGTGAGCAATGCTCAAGGTTGTGATAATAGTTACACCAGGATGTCAGAAAGAAAGGAACATGTACCATAAGTAAAGCCACCTCCTTGAATTTGAACGTGAAGGTAGTTGTAATAGACTTCACTTTCGTTTGAGAATACTCAATATCAGATGCTTTTCAGAGTAAGACTAAATCTATATAAGGAAAGTTACGAATGTAACGGTAAAATGTCGTCTTACGAGGCGAAAGTCAAAGACAAGAATTCTTTCGAATTAAAAGTAATGTAATAGATTCCTAGAAAAGTTGGAATAATTGAAGAAATCAGATCGACCCGACGTCTTCAAGATAAGATTGAACGGTCAATGAAAGAAGAACTGATAGAATTCAGTAAGGGAAATCCAAGACCTAATAATTTTAAATTGGATTTGCAAGAAATATGTCGAACAGAGAATATAGTCAGATAAGATGGATATGTTGGTTCAGATAACCATACGTCCTAACAGGTGATAGTTATGTAGCATGCATCAGACCTTTCGGCTGGAAAGAGATTGTCACATGTTTTGACTTATAGAGATGGAAATCATGGCTAAAGAACAAGTTTTAACCAGTATGGTTTAATCGAGGTGCGTGATTAATCTACATGTCAGACCCTAGAGTTGCCATGGAATCCCAATAAGCAAAAAGAATTGGAAATTTTCATAGTAGAGAAAGAGGTAGAAATGATTTACCTTTTCAGGATTTCAGAAGGATTTTCTAAATTTCGAGGACGAAATTTCTTTTAAGGGGGGTAGAGTGTAATATCCCGCTCAAGCATGACTTTTAACAGTATTACAGGAATTAAACGAATGGAATGGCGTTATAGTAATTATGAGAGGAAAGGGGTATATAAAGTGATAAACATGAAATTTTCTCATTTATCCTCATCCTCTCTCTCTCTACAAATCAGATTTCTTCTCCCTCTCTCTCTAGAAATCGCCCACCATCATCATCAAGCTCCAATCCCTCAATTCTCTCCCTAGATCATGTGTTTTACAAGCAAGCAAGTGTGGGGAAGCTTGGAGCAAGAGAAAAGTTAAGAAAAATCAAGAAAGAGTGAGAATCAAGCTAGGGTTTTGAAGATTAAGCTTAACCAGCACCAAATCAAGTTTAAGGTGAGCTCCTTAGGGGTTTTAGAACCCCCTTTTTAGAGATTTATTGTGAATTTCTTCATATGCAAGTTTTATAGTTTAACCCTAATTTCCTTTGCTTGCTAATTCCTTGCTCATACATGTTTAAAACTACCAATCTGTGTTAGAAAATCATTCCTAACATGATTGGGGAGCTTGGGCAACTTGGGTTGAGCAAAAATGGTGGAAAAACATGATTTTGAACATTTCCTGTACTGTCATGGTCGCTACAGCGACCAGTTCGTCGCTGCAGCGACCAGACGCATTTTGGTTCTGACTGCCGTCGCTTGTAGCGACCAGGCTGTCGCTTGTAGCAACCAAACCAGAACAGTTCATGACAGTGAGCTGTTCTGGGGGGTTCTGGTACGCGTAGGCGTGGCTTTTTGCAACTGTTTTCTCCTAACACATTTTAGAAACATTGACCACCATTTTAACTCATCCAAAAAGGCTTTTAATGGTTGAAAGATTATAGGAACAAGGAATACGCAATGTAAGGAAATGCAAGAGCAATGGTTATAAGAATAGGTAAACCCTAATAGCGGCATATGACAACGATATGTCGAATCCTTGATAGGATAACATGATTTAAGAGTATGAGAGTAAGGATTAGGTGGATAATCCATTACATGTGAGTTGTTAACTCTTAAGGAAAAGCATACGACTTTGAGAGTCAAGAACCTACTTTAGGTATACAAGATTATAGATGTATTCAGTTTAGAATACAAGGGTAATAGGAATGCTTTGGCAATCAAAGTTTAAGATAAGCTTATAGTGTTGGTTCTCCAACAATTAATAGGTGGCTTATGAGAACGATAAGCCGAGAACCCTGTGTTATAGGTTAAGTGTTACAGGATTGTTATATGATTAAAGTAACAGATATGTATATTTATATGTAAAAGTTAAAGAATAATATATCAAAGTTAATGGCGTGTTCGCACGTTTCACAGTCATAGGCATGTTCATCAGACTCCGGGATACGCCGGATGGGACTTCACCGAGAGGGTTGTCCACATGTAAATTCATAGTGGAGTCCGGTGTTAGCCTGTTTGATAGGAATTTAACCGGGTCATAGGGAGATGTACCTCGGGGTTACTCCACCCGGGCCGCACTCCATAAAATGAACTCAGATAATAATGTTTGTTCAACGCTAACAGCTAACATAAAACTGTTTATATGTATTATGTTTCACAGTTATAGTCAAAGTTACAGTTACAGGTAGATTATAGTTATAGTTATAGACAGTTACAGTTATAGTCATAGGCAGTTACAGTTATAGTCACAGGAAATTACAGTTATAGTTATAGACAGTTAACAGAAAGTGGTCCTAGGTTTCCCCTCGATCACTAAGTTATAGTTATAGGTAGTTTACAGTTATAGTTATAGTCAGGGTTATAGTTACAGGCAGCTCAAAGATATAGTTACAGACAGATTCATAGTCATAGGCAGATATATACCTTTGTGGATAAAGATAAGAATTGGCGATCTAGGAAATCCCCAAGATTGCCAAGGTAGGCATGGCGACCCTAGGTTCCCTGTGGTTGCCAACAGTTGGTTGGGTTGGAGCTCACTGAGACATTATGTCTCATCCCATTCCTTCTGGTGCAGGTTTACAGGTAAGTCAGAGGTTCGTGATGGAGTTCTTCACAGAGATACTGGATGAAGTACAGTTGCTCGTTGTGTACCAGCTCAGGAGCTTGTTGGATATTTGTATAAGTATTGTAATAGTATTGGATTATTTGTACAAACGAGTAAACATGTATTCATTCAGATGTGATGTAATATTATTATTGAAAATTTTAAATGTATCTAGTATCAGTTTAACGCACATGCTAATATACTAGTTAAAGTTAGTATGGGTGCTACAAATAATCTACATGTCGGACCCAAGAGTGGCCAGGGAATTCCAATAAGCAAGTTGAGTGGAGAATTGACTAGTAGAGAAAGAATATGAAAGATATATTCATATTTATAATTTCAAGATGATTCTAAATTTTGGGACTATGTACCAGAGATATTTTTTAGTGAAGGGCAATTTGGTAAATTATTACATAAGATTATTTAAGGGTAAACCCCATTAATCCTTCCATTTCCATTACTTCTTTCTCTCTCTAAAGTTTATGTTTTCTTCCCCTCCTCCCTCTACCTCCCACACCCTCATCTCCTTTCACCTTCCTCACTCAATTCTCAACCAAATCAACATGAAAAGATGAAATTATGGCCCTTAGAGCAAACTGATCAACACTCAAGCACAACTTTGGGAGTTTTGAGACAAGAGGATATTAAGGAATCAAGCTAGGGTTTGGATATAAGCTTGGCAAGGATCAAAACATTTACTAGGTGAGCTCCTCGGGGTTTTAGAATCCACTTTGAGTGAGTTTGGGAGTGAATTATGATTTGAGCAAAGTTTAAGAAATTTGTGCCCTATTCTCTAATACTTGCTAATTCCCTGATCAATCATGATTTAATTGTCAACTTCCAGTAGAAAATCATTCCTAACATCATTGGGATGCTTGGGTAAGTTGGATTGAGCTAAAATGGTGAAAAATACGTTTATGAGCAATTTCTGAACTGCCATGGTCGCTACAGCGAGCTGGAGCTCGCTGCAGCGAGCATACCATTTCCTGATTCTGGTCTTGGTCGCTATAGCCATGGATCCATCGCTACAGCGCGCTCACCAGAAACAGCTTGGTCAGCTGGGCTGTTTCGGGTGATCTGACGCGTCTGTACGAGGTTTTTCGCTACCGTTTTCTCTAAAAGCTTTAAGGAACCAAAGAACACCATTTTAACTCGTCCAAAAAGCTTCCAAATGGATATAATCATAAGGGAACAAGGAATGAGCAATGTATTGGGAATGCTAGAATAAAGGGTAGATGAACTGGAAATGATTATAAGTGGGATAGTAAGCCCTAAGTACGACATATGATAACGATGTGTCTAGATCCTAAGATATGATAGCAAGATGAATGTACACAATTTATGTACGAAAGTACAAGGAATGTTTCAACATTCAAAGCTTCAGATAAGCTTAAGGGGGTTCAGTTTCCCAATAATGATTATGTGGCTTATGAGAACGATAAGCTTAGAACCTTATATTATAGGTTAAGTATCACATGATTATTTACGTGATGAATGCATTAGATATGCATATGTTCAGAAGGATGTATCAGATATACATTTGAAAGTTAAGAATTATATTATAAAGATTATACGTGTTCAACAGACTCCGGATTATGCCGGATGAGATTTCTCCGAAATGGCTATCCACACGTAAGTTTATAAGACTATGTTAAACGTGTCCAGTGGGCTCCGGATTATGCCGGATGGGACTTCACCGAGAGGGTTGTCCACACGTGAGATTATAAGTTATATATATATGTAAAGAATATGTTAATTAATGTTAAGTCGTGACTCTATGGCTCCCCATTAGTAGTGGAGCTAAGGTACCCCGTTAGTAGTGGTTAGGCGTTCTTGGATGTAAGCCCTACACGGCAATAAGATAAGATAAGTCGTGATTCTCAGGCTCCCCGTTAGTAGTGGAGTCGAGGTTCCCCGTTAGTAGTGGAAAGGCATTGTTTCTATGTAAGTCCTGCACGACGATAAGAGGAGTCCGATGTTAGCCTGATATGATAGGAATTTCACCGGTATGAGGGGAGATGCACTTCGGGGTTACTCCACCCGGATGCACTCCGTAAAATGAACTCAGATAATTATTGTATGTTCAACACTAACTTTCTAACTTTATGTTAAAGTAAGATGCATATGTATTTATTACATAAGTTTATGAAAAGTACTGTTCAGATAACAGTTATCAGAAAGTGATCATAGGATGTCCCCAGGTCACTAGGTATGAGATTATGAATATGATAAGTATATGATAGAGACTGACGGCGATCGTAGGAATCCCCGAGATTGCCAAGAGTTAGTGCATGGCGACCCTAGGTGTCCCCGAGGTTGCCAACAGTAGGTTGGGTGGAGCTCACTGAGACATTATGTCTCATCCCAATCCTTCTGGTGCAGGTTTACAGGTAAGCAAGAGGGTCGTGAAGAAGTTCTTCAGGAAGACGCTGGATGGAGTGCAGTTGCTCGTCATGTACCAGCTCAGCAGCTTATCAGACTTTTGTTTAAGCATTTATTATGGTACTTGATTTGGTTGTATAAACGAGCAATTTGTATTCTTTCAGTTGTGTTGTATTATTATTATTGAAAATTTTGATGTATCCAGTATCAGTTTAATGCACATGCTAATATTTTAGATAAAATTAGTATGGGTGTAAACACTACAAGAAAACATGAATTTAGCCTCAGATTTTAGCGTCGGCCACCGACGCCGACGCTAATTGCGTCCAATTAGAGTCGGCCCAACCCACTCTACATGTATTTATGATTTTTCTTTTTTTTTAATAATATTAGAGTGGGCCTAACCGACGCAACATGTTAGGGACCCACATATGACTTTTTAAAAGAACATTAGAGTCGGCCTGGCCGACTCTATTCTTTTTGCTAATAAAAGTTTAATTTTTTATTTATTCAAGTCAACAAAATTTTACCCTAAATTTTTTCCCTCTTTTTTACACACTTACTCACCAAAAAAATCCCAAAATCTTTTCCCTCTCTTTTTTTCACACTTACTCACCAAAAAAATAAAATCACTTATCAAAATAATCCACACCACTCATCTAATCTCAACTTTTTTTTCATCATTCAAAATAAAATAATCACTTATCAAAATAAAATCACTTTATTTACACTTCCATCTTCCATACGCGTACGTACCTCACTTCACTTCAGGTTCACTTCCTTCACCCATAACAAACCCTCATTCATCTTCTTAATCTTTCACCATGCCCTTCTTAATCTTTGACCCATAACAAACCCTAATTCATCTTCTTAATCATTCACTTAATCGTTCACTTAATCAAAAGCAGCGAAGAAAGTCGAGCTGCTCTAATCGAGCTGTGAAATCGGCACCCTTCGCGGCAACAACGGTCCCGTTCTTCGCCGCTATGTTTCCGACCCTTACAAACCGCCGGCCGCTCTGAACCCGATTCGTAGGTTTCTCCTCTCCTTCAATCTTATTGTTCAATCGTTAACCCTTCTTCCTTTTTTTTTTGATAATCTGTTCCTCTCATCAGTCACCATACCCTTTTACAAATTCAACTCAAAATTTGATATTGATGTTTGTTTTTGCAGATTAAATGTAAAAGAAGGGATGGGTCAAGGTGTACTTATCTAAAATTTGGAACTGGTCAATTTTTCCAAGCTGCAGGAAATGGAAAATCCAGAATTAGTTCAGATGTTCTTAGCACAGTTGATGAAAAGTACCCGGATGTTGATGTAAGTTCTGAATCTTCTCATCAAACATACATGTATTTTTGTAGTAGCTATTGTAAAAGGAACTCATGCTGTTAAGAATCCAATTCCTGAAATCACAGCATGTATGATGTTTAAACCCTTTTTAAAGCCTCAGACTAGTGGTTTTGGTAATATTTTTCTAAGTTACTTTACAATGAGAATTGGTAAGAACTTGGAAATAGTGCATTGGAGTTGTTAGTAGATTTTGTCTTTATGTTAACAAATATCTAGAAAGGGGAAAGACTTTGAAGGAAATTGTATTTATTTGCCTTTCTAAGTTACTGAAGTAGTATTACAGATATGAGCACTAAGTAAGCCATTAACCATAATACAATAGTATTGCCTTGTTTTGAGGATCTAGTGATCAAGGTCTGCGGCCACGGTTTGGTCCACGTCATGTCGAGTTTTATGTTGTCATAACCACAACGCGACCACGATTGAGGTCGCATCGGGCACATTTGACCACAACAGTTACTATGACCGGTATTTTAAACCTTTGCTATCAACTAAGTTTCATGAGAAATAATTCATGACCGGTATTTCCACTCATTAATACTAAAATCAATTTCAAACTTATTATTTTGTACTGTTTTTTTAGTTCTATCGCTATTCAATCTTGTTTTCATTAATAAATAAATAAATAAATAAATAATCATCATTCATAGCCATGTTTTTCAGCATTTTAGTTTATTTTGGTAGTCTTGGCTGTATTTGTGTGATTAGGTTGATCAAATCTAGATTAAAGTAATTATGTTTCAGTACTCATGGAGCTGAGTGTGTGTGCGTGTGTGTGTGAGGGATGACATTCTGTTTTGGTAATTAGTGTAATAATGGAGTTTGAGGGATTTTGTGTTAATGATTCCTCCTTTTTTTATTAGATAAAAGATTATATAATTTGGTTTCTATAATTAGAGAAAGTTAAGTTTCTATAGCAAAGGGTGGATGTTGATTTGAGTGTTTTTTATGTTGATTTTAGTTCAAATTGCGCTGGTAAATTAGCGAAGCAAGCAAGCTCTGAACTGTTAAATTTGGATAACATCTAACTGTGAAGGTTGCATTGAAAAGATTGATAAATTTAGTGTCTCAATTAATTTGATATAGCATTTTTAGCTGAATTTGATTGAATTTTTCGTGTTTTGATTAACTTCAAATAGCTGAATTTGATTGAATTTTCGTGTTTTTATTAGTCTATTATTATGGTAGGTTGAGAATAAATTGAGTTTTGTTTATTGAGTGTGGAGAAGAAAAGAGAGGGTGTGGTATGGTATAGGAAATGGGAATCACGGCTGGGATTGGGTTTGTTATTTGGTTTTGTTTTGTAGTAATTTTGGTGTTCTTTTAAAACCAATTATATTATATTTGTACACCCTTTTATTTTTCATTCACATGTTCAACACTCTCTTGGTTTCTTTTTCTCTCTAATGGTAAAATGGTTTTGGGTGTTGAAGAATTATTTTCCTTCTTTTAATTTGTGTGTGTATGTATCTGTGTGCTCTTTTCATACCAATAAATGTTGATTTTTACTATTATCGCATGTTAGTGTTTATGTAACCATTTGTTGTATAAGTTTCTGGTCTCAAAAGGGTGGCATGAAAGTAAATTGTAAAGGCAGATCCCTGAGCAGGCCTGGTACATAATCCATTTGGAGCTGTTTTCATTGTGCTTTTCTTTATCCTTGCCTCAATCTGGTTGAATCAGTTTTACTACATCTTTAGGTTCCTTTTTTTGGTCTTCATCATCCTTGTTGTCACTTGTGCTGAAATAACCATTGTATATTTTTTTCATTCAAATTAGTCAAATGGTTTTCTTAATTTTCATTTGTTTAGTCAAATAAGTTTTCTATTTTTGGATTTGAATTAGTATTGAATGACATTGAGATATACTGCAAATACTATGAGTCTAGTTATCATTGAGATTTGAATTATGTATATCTGCTTGTAACTCTGCACCTTGGCCGGAGTTTTGTTGAGTCTAGTTATCATTTCTTTATATGCTTATTATATTCTTTAACTGGTTTATTAGCACAATGGTGAAAATTGCAATCTTCAAAGCAGCTCTTTTTTTTTGGATAAATTGGCCAGTAATTTTTAATAGGGTCATGCAATATGGACACCTGATTCTGTTGGAGATAAGCAATATGCTTCACAATTTGATCATATGGGAGTAGTTGCTGCACCTTCTTTACTTCCAAATCCAAAATCAGGAGGCAGCTCCACAAAATAGAAAAGTGAGAAAACACGTTACAGTGACCGTGTAAGTAAAACTTTTCCTATCTCTGATAAAATCATAAGGGCAACATTCAAAATGCAGATATATTTATATATATGATATCATTAAGTTCAATACTATGCTCTTGTCAACTATTTAACAATCTTCTTCCAATTCATTAACACAATTTTGTTTCTTTCTTACCGTGTACTCTTTGAATATAGCAACGCAGGCAACGTATCGCTGATAACCTCAAAGCTTTACATGAATGGCTGCCGACTCCAGATGTGGTAATCTGTTGTTTATGATTTAACATTAGTTTTCAAAGGTGTATTGAATATATGTGGAAAAAGTGCATAAGTAGCTTATTTTTTTGGGACCAAATTTAAGTAGCTCATATATGTTGAATTTCACAGCATTTACCTTTAATGTACTGAATTTTAATTTGCAGGGTAGTCAAGCTTGCATACTGGATGATATCATTGACTATTGTTAAATACTTGCAGATTCAAGTGAAGGTAACTTTTCAATCCTATTTTTTTTTTGAATGACAAACATTAGTAGTTAGATTAGTTTTTTTCTCCTTTATCCAAGTTTGAACGTTGTGATCAATTGCACATAGATAATCTACAATAGCTAAAGAAAGTTGTTCCTTTGCAGGAACTAAGCGGAAGTAAATTGCAAGCTGATTCAAATGCTATATCACTAGTTTTCCATGAGGTACACATCTTTCCTTATTTCAGTAGATATATTATATATTGCATCACTGTGAATTTGTGTGCTTGACCAAATTCTGCTCCATGCAAATAATTTCTTGAGTATTTTCATAGTTACATATAAGTTGTTATTTGTACAGTTCATAGGAAATGTTCTGATCTAGACCGTTGCATGTAAATACAAGTTATACTTCGTAAACTTTGAGCTTAAAATAATAGAAAAGAACTGCAGCCACTCTGCGGTCAGATGTAGGCACAATTGGCCGAACTTCATTGCTAAAAAATATGTGTATTGTTCATTGTTTGTCTTTTCGTATCTTTACTCTTTTGAACTGGGCTTGTTGTTCTAACATAACTTCTTATAGCACAGTGTCAAATTCATTGACTGCAGAGTTTGCTATGTTTTATTTACAGGGTTATGGGCATTATATAAAGGAACAAATGTTGAATGAGCCTCTTGAAGAGATAATGGGGAAACTACTTGAAGTATATTCAGCAGCAACATGTCAGCTACTTGAAAACAAAGGTCTTGTTCTGCTGCCTATTGCTTTGGTTGATGAACTGAACCAAGCTATGCAATGCTAGCTAACTATTTATTTTTATTCTCCATTATGGTTGATATCTATTATGTATGTCTGGATTATTTCTTGAGGACACATGTTATGTGAACCAAATTAACATAGTTTGGCCATTGGCTGTAGTTGTCTTTACTTTTTCTTTTCTAACAAAGATATAACTCTTGAAAATCTATGGTACTCAGAGGTGGTGTGTTACTGTTTCTGTGTTGGGATTTGTCCGGTTCTTGAATCCTTTGATCGATTATGAGACTTGCATGAAAAGTAAAGATAGGACACAGGACTTATTTGTGACCGGTGATTTAGTTCATGGTTTCAAAATGTTTCACATGTTGATTTAATTTTAGAAGGAATATTCAATTTTCATTGAGTGCATTTAATTTATACTTATTATGTTGCTAGAGATTTCATATTAAATCAAGACTAAAGGTGATTATAGTCTTTGAGAAAATATGATGTATGCTGCATCCAGATTGGTTTTTCAAAGGAAAAAACCCAACGAGAATTTAAAAGTAGAACACATTAATCACTCTATTTATGCCACTTGAGACGGAAGAATTCACCTTGTTTTATGACCACCACATTTTGCGATGGAAATTAGTTGACGTTAAATGGAAATGGACGTTTAAGAACACTATCATTAAGCTAGATGAATTGAAATATGTTGTTTGTTGGGCATTCTGTTTCAGTTTTGTAGAACAGGGCATACAGTAAAAATTAGCAAAAAAAAAAAAAATCTAGCGTCGGCCAGACCGACTCTAATATTTAGTTGACTTGTTTGACTGTAGAGTGGGTTGGCCGACTCTAAAAGATTTAGTTGACTGATTTAAAGTTGACTTTAGCGTTAGTTCAGCCGACTCTAAATTTTAAAGTTAGCGTCGGCCTGGCAAACTCTAAATTAATTTGTTGACTTTTTTATTTTGAATTTAATAGCGTCGGCTTTGTGAAGAGTCGGTTTTAGAGTCGGATTAACCGACGCTATGTTAGCCTCGGAGGGCAAATAGCCGACTCTACCCAGTAACTTCGAATTTTTTAGCCTGCCCCCGACCCCGACGCTAATCCGACGCTAAATCTGTGTTAGCGTCGGTTTTATCCCTGTTAGCGTCGGTTTTTGGCCGACGCTAAATCGCAGTTTTCTTGTAGTTACAAGATATTTAGTTTTTTTTTAGAATATAAATAGAAGTTAGGTGATGAGGGGGCTTCAAGGATTATTGCATTAGAATTTAGCAATTATGTAAGTAGAGTTTTTTTGGTTACATTGCATGTTAACTCAAAACTATTTCTATGTTTTTTAGAAAAAAATTCAATCGAAAATCTTGAATTAAGTTTTCCGGAAAAAAATTCAAACCAGAAAACATTTACTTAGCGTAAATTATATGTGGGGATGCACTCATCGGAAAAGTTAAAAGTTAGAGTGAAAAATGATATTGCAAAAAGTTAAATGACAAAAGAGTAAAAATGTCATTTTTAATAGTTTGTAGGGATACGTGGTAAATCTTTCCATTGGTAGAGCTCAAACAAGTATTATTTGGTTTACACAAAATCGTCGATGTTTTGCATTTAGTAAATGGCATTATTAGGCATGGTAATGGGGCATGGTGGAAACGGGTTTTACTTTTCCCGTCTTTATACCATGCTCATATATACTAATATGTTACCCTACCCATATTCAATGGGGATGAGATATTGAATCTCATCCCCGTCTCCGACGGGTTCGGGTATTCTCGTCCATCTTCATCCATGCCGTGGGTAATTTTTTTTTAATAAAAAAAAATTATTTTTCCGCTTTGGACGCAATGTTGTAATGCATTATCCAGCAAAGAGACGACGACAATCGATGACTATGATGATGGAGAAGAGAGAGATCGAGAGTGTGAGATATGGAAGGATAAGAGAGAGAACTCTCATAAATGAGGGTCATATGCGAGATTTAGACTCTGACAATGTGAGTAAAATGATTTAGGGTTTGAGTTTCTATTTATATAAAAGGGTAATAAATTAATTTTCTATATTCGGGACGGGTTTGACTATGGATATACTAACCCATACTCGTGTTTTAAAATCGGAGAAAACCTAAACTCATACAAAAATCCAGTCAAAGTGGGAAAAATCCGTCAAATTGAGTTTGGTTTGAGCGGGTACGAGTTTTTTGTTGTCATGCCTAGACATTATTAAGTGATACTGAGTAATTGGTGGTGCTTAGTTTGTATGTTTGTTCATTTTGAAGTGTGATTAGTTTTGTGTATGAGTTTCTTTAAGTATATTTGAAGACAATTTATTTTTTCACCCTCCACACTTGATTCAGGTTATATAATCTAAAATGTTGTAGGACGATGAAGGGTAATTTTAACGTGTGTTTACACCTTTTAAATTATATAGTTTAAAATATTGTTTGACGCACGAGAAGTTAGTATGATACGATAAGAAATTGTCATCTTCAAATATGTATTTTTTGGTCTCGAGTTTTTTTAGTGAAAACTTGGCTAATCATAGGAGATAATTGTGTGAGACAAATGACCTATAATGTGTATACTATATGATACTTCTTGAAAAGGTTTGAAGAGTTGTGAACTATGAAGGGCAATATACATTTAGTGTGAGTGAAATGATGAAAAAATATCCGAAATACGACCTCCAGATATTTTTGAGGTATATATATGTCTGACTAATAGTATAACCTAATCAAAAAGTGAACTTGTCGTATATTATTTTTAACCGTGCTTATGTTGTTTGTTAGTGATTAACCTCCATTGAAAATAAGATGAATATCCTCTTATCACATATTTTCTATAACTCCACCAAGAATATGTTAAAATTATTTCTTCAATACTTAACATATAAAATACTTAACCAGAAGAATATGTTAAAATTATTTCTTCAATACTTAACATATAAATCAACGAATAGTAATATGCACATAATTATTTAATTTCAACATGCGCTATTCGATCAAGTTACGGTAACATAACTGATCAATTTAATCAAATTAATTGAATAAGAATTAGTTAAAGTTGTATATCAAATTAATTAACAACTTAGGATTTTGTTTGGGATAAGTTGAAGTAGAAAGAAATAAACCATATAAGATAGAGTTCTTTTTAGCGAGTTTCTCTTGCTTGGAACTCTTAAAAAATTGAAACTGATTTTAGCGGGTCCTATTTAAAAGACACTTCCTTCCCCGATTGAAAAGGAAGTAGGAAATTTACTTATTGCCTGATTGGTTTAGCGATGCATGGTCAAACGTGCGTCTCTAATATCAATTGTCATGATAAAGCAGAAGTTGGAAAACATAGCTTCTAGCCTTCTACTGTAACGTGATTTTCTACCGGGCTTTTACATATGCCAACGCCATACTAAACACAGTCTTAGAATATACTACAATGATGAGTTTCATCTCTAAATATTTAAATGAATTTTACTTATACGTCATTCATCTATATTCTCAAAATAAAAAAATCAATCACCTATAATTTTTTTACTGATAATACTTAATAAACACTTTATCCTTCCAACCCAACATATCATGAAAACCACATACAAATATTTTTTTGTCTATTTGATATCACTCCATCACAATGTAGTGAGTAAATCATTCTCATGGTCGACCTCTCAGGCAAAAAAAAAACACAAATTGATTATGAATAACTTGAGTTTCTTTTTTCGGTCTTCGCTCAATCTCTCATTCATGTAGTTTTATAATATGCCTCATAAATTAAATTTAATCCTCATAGAAAGAGTACAATTTTGTATATCTCATTTATTCTTATAAATCATCTTTCATTCTTTGACCTAATAACCCTATTATAAAGTTTTACAAGTTAGCTAGTGCCGAGTGGCAGGGCCCTTCCATGGACTGGGATGGGCCACGGTCCACTCAAAAAAATTAAAAATTAACAAACATAAGTCTTTTTTGCGAGATTTCAAATAATTTTGTGACGGTTTTAGTTTTCGACAGATCCAAAAGTGGCATGCATGATTTTTGTCATGGTTATACTTGGCAGATTAGTAGAGGTTTACACACCTTTTAATTCGTGGGGTTTTAAACCTCCCTTGCGTTGTTCTGTCAGTTAAAAGTTTCTCTTATTAACGTTTTTTTTTGACAAGAAAAACAATTTCATAATAAAAAAATATGTAATTAATTGTACCCACCAAAGTTTTAATCAACTTCTTGTTTAATGCTTTTTACAATTTTAATTTTAAATTATATATATATATATACATATGGATTTGCTAATATATACCCACTAGTTTTTATGTGGGAGTATTTTAGCAACATGTATCTTTAGATGTATTTAGCCATTTTTTAGTTATCACTTGCTAAAATACTCCTTCTAAAAAATAAGTGGGTGTATTCTAGCAAATGCCTATAGGAGTTGCTAACATACACCCACTTATTTTTTAGAAGGTGTGTTATAGCAACATAGACCTCAAGGTGTATTTATCAACTTTTTAGTTATAACTTGCTAAAATACTCCCACATAAAAACTAGTGGGTGTATATTAGCAAATCTCATATATATATATATATATATATATATATATATATATATATATATTAGTTATTTTAGTGGCACAACCAGGTTTTTTTTTTTTACTCCACCGCTGTCGATGCCCGTATGTATCTCAAAGGCTTTTAGTCATCTACTCATATTAATTTCTCAAACATTATTTCCTCTCACTTTCTTTCCATCCGATCACTTTTATCATCAAACAAAGCATGACATCCAAACCTATAGATATACTCTGTCTGAAATGACATATAGCGACACATGACGAAGACAAGGAAGTGGTGAACATTTTCAATTTCGTCGTATAAATAAAATCAATAAATGCATATAAATATATGACCCCAAAATAAAAACCCTTCAACCGCAGAGACAGAAGATTCTAATTGATTTTGATCAATGGGAGAAATGGGAGAATGCTCTGCTTCTGCTTCTGCTTCAGCCAAACCCTCAGATGAAATCTGGGCAAAGCTTGGTAACCCCTTTTCCTTATTTCACTTGTGAATATATACATAGACACCCACACACTAAATTATCAATTAAAGTTTCAAACTTTGGGCGTTTCATAATTTTCCCCCTCTTTGGGATTTCATCTTAATTCTTCAATTTCAGAAATTGGAATCAAAAGGTTGAAATTTTTTGTTTTTATTTGTTTAACACTCAACACAGCATTTCGTAACACTATAAAGCCTCCATTTCTATCTCTTATAATTCATTTCATGCTAGGTTCCACTGGTTAATTACTTCTACTCTGTGTGTCTGTATGTCATTTTTTAGGGCTTCAGTTTTATTGGCAAAAACTTTTTAGGGTTACAACGGGTGATTATTAATTTTTAAGTGGGTGGAATTGGGAAGGAATGGAGAGGCCATAGAGGCTAGTGATGTATATCACTGTTTTTTTGTGGTCTATAAACTTGATGGTGTGGATCATGAGGATGTAATTTGAATGCTGTCTAAGGTTTTTAAATAGTTGTTACTGTTGCGGCTGTGTCTCCGTTCTTGATATTGCAGAGAATCGTGATCATATGCAACCGATGCAGGTTCAATCACGGTTGCGTTTAGGTTTCAACAATATCAAAAACCGATATGCCGTGCCCTAAATCACCGATATTATATAACTGCTATTTGAGTTATAACGGCGTTATACTGACACATTTGCTTTAACTGTTATATGAGTTTGGCTTCCCCTTGAAAACAAGTGTGGAAAATAAAGGAATGGTTTTTCTTTGAAAATATGATGAAAACTCATCTGGGTTTGTCATCCCAATTTAGAGGGGATACCAAATTGGCTCTTAAATTACCAAGTGAAGCGATATATTTAGTGTGAAGTTTGAGACTTTCTTAAGGTACTCTTTTCTTTCTTGCAGTTCAGTCAGACTCGAGATACCCTGATGTTGAGATAAGGTCAGATAAAGGCAAAATATGTTCGGAGATGTCAACCGCTTCTTGTGACAAACGTAGGTGGTGCAAAATAGTAAGGAATTCCGATCTATGTTCTGCCACATTGGAAAATAAGAGGTAAATTCACGACTTACAAGTATTTATCTTTTTATTTTAAAAAAATATATTTATCTTTTAAATAATTCAGTAAATCGTGCTCCCTATCTGCCAAGATAACTAATTTTGTTTGATTATAAATTATTTTTCAGAAAAACAGGGAACTATTATTTTTAAAACAAAAAAATGTAATGCACGTGTCCATTTCATCGTCACTGTTTTAACCCATTGTTCGTCGTTCAAAAATGCTGTTGGAGTTTATATGTCTCATGCTGATTGTTAGTAGGAACATAAGTTTCAGCTTCATGATAGTAAAGGAGTGCTAATTACTAAAATTATTTTTTACACACTTTACACTCCTTTCTTCTCCCTTGAAGTATTGAAAGTATACGGCTCTGCAGGGATGTCATTTCCTTTCTTCTGCATATATGTTGTCCATTTTTGTGGAAAAAATGTATTTATTTTTTGCTTGCATTACACATTCATGCTGTAGTTCAAATACAATACTTGTTGACGGGGCTGAGGTAGGCAAAGGTGACACTGTTGTTATCAAGGATGGAAGTGAAATTATCCCAGGCCCTGCTAAAGAAGGTTAGAACCTTTTTAATATTTATGCTAGTGTAATACCTCCTATAGCTGATTATACATATAAAGTAGAAAATTGTAAATTGTGTTTTAAATCTATTATCTAATTGGCGCACGTCAATGAAGTAGTGTTACCATCTGGCCCCATCAATCCATACATTATCTTTAGCAAAGATGTATTCCAAGTTTTCCTTTTTCTTTAATAATATTCAAACTTGTTGACAAAAGTAATCTTGTTAATTAATTGTTTGGTGTATTAAATAGTTAACTCAATAAAAGTTCTGGGACGAAAAATAGTGTTATTAGTTGGTAAGCATGTTTCCTTGGTCTGTAACGTTGGCATAAATCATGACATGTAATTGTGCATGTTTTAATCATAATACAATTATGTTCATAACCAGTGAGAATTACTTGCCTCAATAGTGTTCATGCTTTCATACTACAATTATGATTGATATTTTTAACATGGTATTTGAGTCCATTGAATAATTAACCAGTAAATATCTTTACTGTGGAGTTGAACAAAAACTTTATCTTTAAGCAAAGTATTTGGTTTTTGATACCATTATTTATTATTTCTAAGCCGATTATCAATCTATTTAATTCCATCATTACCACTTTATGGCATTAGGATTTGTCAGCTACAAATTCCAAATCATGTCTAACACAGAAACCTGCCAGACGCTGTTAAAGGTTGGCATTTTATAATTTGTCTGCATCTTTAATGTCTTCTTCAATACTGTTTTTATTGCAGTGCTGATGACTTGACTGTGTTTCTTTTCCAGATATGTGTAGATGTTGATCATGCAAAATGTAGTATTTGCTTAAACATATGGCATGATGTTGTTACTGTTGCTCCATGCCTTCATAACTTTTGGTATGGATGATAATCTTTTGATCCTCTTTTTTTAATGAACATGGTTCTGTTTAGTTCATTGACTTTTTCTTGAATTGTCATGTGACATTACAGCAATGGTTGCTTCTCAGAGTGGTTACGGAGATCGCAGGAAAAACGTTCAACTGTACTTTGTCCTCAATGCAGAGCAGTTGTTCAATTTGTTGGGAAAAATCACTTTCTGCGTACCATCGCGGAGGTACATTTTATGCAGAAGCATTTCACAGAGATTAAGCTGAATTGCAAATGGGACTTGATATAGTATTTATTATTGACATAAAGCATAGCATGTAGGCATGGCAGTGAATATTTGACATTGTTTATGCAATTTTATGTCATATTTTTTACAAACCTCTTGTTCATAGTTATGAGAGCTCTTTTTTATTTTTGCTGTACTTCTATGTTGTTTGATCTATTGATTTTCTTCTTTCATTTCACTCAACAGTTTCTCTGAATTGTTTCATAGAAAATATGAATGTTCTGGATAGATTCATAATTTCATATAGTTGATCCACTAGGTGCAATGAAGTTTTGTTGTTATTTTTACACGGCAGGTGTGTTTTTCCTATACCTTTTTCAGGATATGGTGAAAGCTGATTCTTCCCTAAGACGCTCACACGATGAAGTTGCGCTTTTAGATACGTATGCATCAGTACGGTCAAACCTTGTGAGTATGATGATTCCTTTAATGATCATGATTTCTCTCCTGCTTCTGTGTTGTGCAATTTTTCTCCAACTTTACTGAAATATTAGACCAAAAATGAACTATATTTTTTTGTTGTGGGGAGTTGTTGACTTGTAGTATAATATCCTCTCTTTGCCATGGAATTTTATTGGAAAAATGAGTTTATTGAATTTTCACTGTTAGGTCATTGGATCTGTAAAGAAGAGTAGAAAGAGAGAGAGGGCCAACACAACAACGGTTAATCAAAGTGATGGCGCAGATCATCATTGTTCGCAGTGTGGTAATATTACTGTTATACAATGTCAAACGAGGCAGTCTATGCAGCACAATATATTGTTTCCCCATCAATCTTCTTGGTTTTCCGTGCTAATTATTTACGACATTCAATGTTAGTTATGTTATCAATAAGTATACCATGTTTGTATTCTGTATTGTACTGCAGAGAAAAAATGTTTATGTTTGAATTCAGTAAGTCTCTGAATCATTCAAGATATACATAGGATCCTTAAGAATGTGCGTTTTCTATTTTGAGCTGAATGGTGCTTAGACTGATGACGCTGAAGCTTATCTTTTTGAAATGGCCTATCGGGCCAGAAATGCCATTTAGACTTATTTTCTTTTCTTTTTTATTTTCGTCCCGACCTGAAAAAAATTTGAATTTTGTTTGTGTGGGTACTCCCAATTTGCTATTGTAATTCTGCTGACTTTCTTCACAATGTGTCAGGTGTGATGATAAAACAAAATAGTAAAAAAAAGTCTTTTTTGTGATATCCTTCATTTTTTTGTTTCATCATACTATAGTTACTGTTGTTGGTGGGTTTCAATGCGATCCCAACACTATTCATCTCCAATGTCAAGAATGTGGAGGAATGATGCCTTCCCGTAATGGTCTTGGTGTTCCTCAATATTGTAAGTCGTCAATATGCGATTTAACGAATGAGTATTTTTTTTTTATATATATAATTTGTGTCTCGTCATTAAATTCATGCTGATGAAATAGTTTTTTTTTTTTCCACTCTCTTTATGGTGAACTTATAATATTCAATTTTTTGCTTCAAAATGTCATAGAATTCATGTTGTCATTTATTGTAGGCTTAGGATGTGATAGACCTTTTTGCGGAGCATACTGGAGTGCTCTTGGGGTAACTGGGAGTGGCCTTTATCCTGTTTGTCCCCCAGATACTTTAAGACCGGTATGGACTTCTTTGTTTATAATAACCGTTAATAACTTTATGAAAGTTGCTTTCTGGAGAGTTCTTATATTTTTGTGTAATGGTGTGGTTAAGTAGTAGTGCTATAGCCTAACGATATCTGAAGAAATCGTTAATGTTCCAAGATACGCTATTTAGTACAGAATATTGTCAAATAGCGATGCTATAGCACTGTTACGTAGCGAAATTCGAACACAACTATTTTTTCGTGATCCGCAATTGACAACATTGCTGTGTAGTTATTGTGCCCTTGCGTGGTCGATGTTTTTGTCAATTTCATCATAATGTTAAACGTGCAACATAATTTTCTTCTCTTCCTAGGGAGTCAAAGGCTTTGAATAGGTGATGGAATGGTCACTTATACGACATGTGCTTGACTTTTTCTTTGCAGATATCTGAACACACTATATCAGGAATTCCTTTGGTAGCCCATGAAAAGAATCTGCATGAACAGAATGTATGCATTTCCGAATAAACATTTTTATTGTTGAGTCTGTTTTGGCTGATCATTTTTTTTTTATACTATGTTTATGTTTTGTGGCTTTCTAGATCACTGAAAGTTGCATAAGACAAATGGGGAGGACATTGCAGGATGTCATATCAGAGTGGATAGCAAAGCTCAATAACAAAGAAATCGGTAAAGTGACAAACTTGTCTTTCATGTGATGGTTAATGAGAAGTAATTTTTCTGATTTTTTTAGTTAGCTTTTTTCTTTCACTTTTGGGTGAGCTGTTTTAACTGATGATTACAAAAATTGAATCTTGTCCTGGCTTTATTTATTGTTTTCATTGCATGAAGGAAACAAAATGTAAACAAGGTGATAGTTTTGTAAAATGTTGTGAAAATATATCTGAAAAGATGAAAAGAAAAAACTTATCAAACATGCACTTGGATTCCTATTTTGCATTAGCTTGCTGAGCTCAATGCAAATTTATAATTGAGTTTTCTTACAAAAAGTTATTCATTGGTGTAAATTGTTTGATCTGATTGTACATTGATGGTGTCACACTGTCACCAGATATTGACTAATACATAAGTTTTTATTTTTTTCTATTGTTTTGGCAGATACAACACGAATGATGCTGAATCACGCAGAGATGATGACTGCTGGGACTCCTGTATGCAGGTATGTTTTATACTGAATCATTGAGCTAAAGTGGATTTACCTAGATGTTTTAATAGGCCCAATGTCAAACCTTAAAATTATTGAAGGTTGCATTTTGTAATGTGATGCATACCTGTAGGGTAAATAGTACATACATTTATACTGAATTAATTTGCTGAGTGGACAATTATGCACTATTTTCCCAACACTGCAAAAAAAATCATATTGAACTCTACTTTGTCTTGTATTTCTATTTGACATATTAACACCACATACCGGTTGATGTACTTTATTGGTAAAACAACCACCAACTCTAGTACAATGTGGAATTATTGTCTGATAACCATTCCAACGTTTGAATGTTCATATTCTTTTAATCATGCAGTGATTGTTATCAGAAGTTGGTGTCATTTCTCTTGTACTGGTTTCGCATTTCTACACCCAAACGCGTAAGTACCTTCAACTCAAAGCATTATCAGAAGTCTGTCTTTCTTTAACTCAAGTATCTGTACTTTTTAGCAATGAGTGGATTATTTTTTTCGGTAAAAAAGTGGCTTACCAAATATAAATTTGTGCAATCTAATCACAAAATTAATAAGAAACTAATTGCAGTTCCTGGAATCCGCTGAACGAACTGATAACGTTACAATGTTTTATGCACTACAAAAATTTAGTTGCTGAATGAAACTACTTGCAGTGTGCAAATTAAGTTGACCCTTTTGATTTTTGTTTTTGTTTGTATGTATTGCAAAAAGCTTCTCCCACCAGAAGCATCGACAAGAGAAGATTGCTGGTATGGATATGCATGTCGGACACAGCACCGTAGTGAAGAGCATGCTCGTAAAAGGAATCATGTTTGCCGTCCAACCCGAGGCTCCCATTCCTGATGTAAACAAATATATTTCTTATATGATAGATTTGGATATGCACTTGTTAAGGATTTAAAAATGAAAATAATTGGTAAATTTTATGTAGAAAAAATTATTTTTAAAGTTTCAATGCATTGAATGCATCATTTCTAAGACAAAGTTTATTCTTTAGACTTCTTAACAAGTGCACTTGTTAGCATTTAAAAAAAAAAATAGTCCCTTGGAGAAATAACTTTTGTTTGCTGCATCGTTGCCTGGATTCATAGCCGTTGACAAATGAAAAGTTGATTATCTTAATAATTGTAAACTTGTTTTTTTTTACTAAACAATATTTCTTCCGTTCCTTTTTAATTGTCATTTTTTGACTTTTTACACAAACCAACTCAATAAATGTATTTTACTACTACCTCCGTTCCTTTTTAATTGTCATTTTTGACATTTTACTTAAACACAATCGATAAATGTTACTACTTTTGATACAATAATTTATATTTTTACTATAATAGTCTTATTTATTTAATATCTCATATCATATATTTCTCTATCTGCAATAAATAACTAAAAGTAATATTGATAAAACAATATTTAATGTTGCATTGAACTTTGAAAGTGATAGTTAAATTGAAACAAAAAATTTCTCCAAAAGAGACACTTAAAAAGGAACAGAGGGAGGACTTTTGATACAACAATTTATGGTTTTCCTATAACAGTCTTAATTATTTAATATCATATTTCATATATTTATCTTTCTGTAATAAATTACTAAGGACAATATAGAAAAACATTTAATGTTACATTGAACTTTGAAAGTGACAATTAATTAGACACGAAAAATTTATGCAAAAGTGCAATTAAAAAAGAACAAAAGGAGTATAAAAGAAATTTATGCAAGCCTCAAACGGGTCTACCATGAATTAGGGTTAGACCCTTTAACTTTTTCAAACTAATTTTTTTACCCAAAATCCTTGCATAAGAAAACTTTTGTACCCTTCCTTCATAGCCACATGTTGCACACGAGAATGGTGAAGCCGTAGAACCCCAACATGAGCTTTCATTGTCATTGCAAAAACATATTCCAGTAGCTTGAACCCATCCTCAACTCGCCTTCCCCGGTTCCAAAGCACTCGACCTTAGTAGTCCATAGGAAATCTTCTCTATCAACATGCAACCTCAAAGCATCATTGTGTTCGAGGAAAACGATGGTTGATTTAAGAGACGATGGAGATCGCCTTTTTGAGTACGACTTTTCTGACAAGATATAATTATAATGATGATTCTTGTTAGTTTCGTGGGATGGGGATGTCGTCCAGGGAGGTGGTACAGAAGTCGAATGTTGGTAATCATGAGTAAAAATTTCAATACTGATAAATCATTTTTGTGGTCAACAAATTTCACAATAGAAATTGGTCACTTAAACATCTGTGGATACTTTGTATCTATTACTAATACTACTGTACAGAAAATTATTGTCTTTTGAACTGTGGATAAAAGTTAATATTAATTTTTCTTACTCAAATGAAGCCGTAGAGTGAAAGAATCCCATACAAATTCTGCTTTTTGTTTTATTTGCTTAATTCATTTAGTTAATAGCAACGGTTGACTTTTTTTTAATAAACATATCAATGATTAACCAATATCTGAAATAAACAAAAAGTGTTGTTGAAGAAGCTGAAGTTGAGGCCTAAACTGAAGATAATAGCGTTGACAATAGAATTCTAAACCAAACAAAGCAGTGAAACCAAACCACAATAATCTGAGAGAACTCCAACTGGCAACTGCTAAAGAGGGGAAGGCTCACGTGACGTGGAGATGAAAACGAAAGAATTAGGTGAGATTTGAGATGCAAGTAACATGCCACTTTTCTTAATAATGTCTATACCTTCTCGAACTGCATTTTCTCTCCTTAGTCCTCACGCTACTACAGTTATTCATCTACTTTATTTGTCACGCAAGCATATATATCCATCCTAGCCGTAAAATACATATAAGCCATACTATATACTGATTAAAAATATCCATATAAATTAAAGTCAGGAGCCGATTCATGGAAGTAGGTACAAACATTATTTTTATTATAAATGAAGTAGGTACACATGAACATTGTTTATTCTTTCTTAAATATACTGCATTATAAACCAGCATTTTTAAAGGAGGATGTTATTTGAATATCTAAAAGTTGACATTATATATGACAATGTATAAAATTACACCTTTTATAAGTATTGATTTGATTTAAGTTAAAGGTAGGAAAAACTAATAAAAAAATGAAATTGTACCTATACTTGTGTGTAAGGGTGGAAATGGGTTAGGCTGGGTTGGACTTCAAAAGGCCTAAGCCTAGCTTACTTTAAAAATTATGAAAATTGTTCTTTCCTCAAACAAAATTGTTCACTTCCATACAAACTGACGAAAATAATTCTTGCGTGACTTAAGTCACACATGTTATGCACCAGCGTGACTTAAGTAACGCCCGGTATATCAACGTGACTTAAGTCACGCTGGTGTATAACCTGCGTGACTTGAGTCACACTTGTTTTAGGTAAGTTATTTTTTCACAAATTTTACACAAAGATAATATTTTTTGATGACCTCAAACATACAATATGTTATGTTCATTTTTTAAAAGCATGTCATGACTTAGAAACAACAATAACAACAATTCAATCATGATCCAAAATAAATCATAACTAAAAATACACAAGTACGCGTAATAAATTCTAAAATTAATAGAATACGACAAATTTATTTAGTTATAATTTCATCTCCGTTCAAATAAATGATGCGTTACGTTACATTACATTACATTAAATTCCTAAGGATGTTGTATCATCGTGATGTTTGATTAAAATTAAATTCATTAAAGTTTGCCGAAAATGTTAGCAATGAAGTGTCTTATACTTAGTGTAAAAATTTGCAAGTTTCTTTAAAAACTCAAAAGAATGAAAAGAACACAACACATCTATTCTACCGAATCAACTATATAAGTTATCACATCGAATCCCTTCATATAGGATGAATCATGACAGAAAGGAATGCATTCCAATATATTTGAGAGATTTTTTAGAGATTTGAGAAGAGAAATGGAGAAGTGAGCTTCTGCTTGAGTTATAAATGAACGCAGCGTGACTTAAGTCACGCTGACATCTACCGAGCGTGAGTTGAGTCACGCAGGTCATACACCAGCGTGACTTAAGTCACACATGTTATACACCAGCGTGAGTTAAGTCACGCAGGTTATACGTCAGCGTGAGTTAAGTCACGTTGATATATATCAAGCATGACTTAAGTCATGCAGGGGTATTTTGGTCATTTTCTTCGGGAATGAACATTTTTGTATGGGGGAAGAGCAATTTCCAAAAATTATAGGTCTGAGTCTTGTCTGTTATCCGTCATCCGTCATAGACTCGTAGTTAAGGTCTAGTTTGACATTTTTAAAGGTCTGATGAAGCCTAAAAACCTATTTAAAAGCCAATTTTACACTAAGGCCTTAGCAAAACTTACAAGCCTGCTATTAAATAGACCAAATTTTATCAAGGCTTAAAGCAAACAAATAAGTGTACTACTAGATAACGAAATCTTACGAAGGTCTAATCACACTAATATATCTGCTACTAAATAACCAAATTTCATGAGGCTCGAATTTATAAAAAGAATTCAACAATATTAACAATAGAAGATATATTATATATAAAACGCTTAATAAGCCGGCCTGACGGGCTTAATAGGTTTTTTTTGTAATTCTTAGCCTAACCTATTTAATTAAATAGGCTTTGTAAAAAAACATGAGCCTAACTTTCTTATTAAATAAGTTGGGTCAAGCTAGACTTTAAATAGGCTAGGTGACCATGTCGGACGACCTTGCTTGTTTCCACCCTTATGCGCGTGTCTATATATATTGTTGTTTAAATACAATTAAAATATGTTCTTATATTAATGCATGTTAGAATTTTTTTTGTTTTGATTTTGTTTATGCTTGTCGTTTTCGTTTATGTTAGAGCAACTTATATCATATATCTCGTTTTTTTAAGGGTCTTGCTAACAAATATCCTTAGGACACTTATTAAGATTAAAAAATAAAAACAATTGATAATTTTAATATAGAAAAAGTTGATTTTTGATGTTTTAATTTGCTGAATACACAAATCACAAAATAAAATTTTCACTTTAAACTTTTTATCAAATGCCCTTATGACATTTTAGCATTTTCCTTCTTTTAAAATCTCTCTTTTGAGGGATTTTCTTTGAGTCTCAATAAATATTAGTTTCACTAATTCTGAATTGTATATATACAAAAAAGTTATTGCTAAAACTTTAGTTTTTTTTTTCTTTTTTTAGAGAAAAACTTATCATGTTTAAATTTAGTTTTTTTAAGAGGAGAAAACTATATCATTTCATTACTCAAAATTTGTTCAATAAAGTTTGGTATCTCTATCAATATTTGGAAACTAACCGATGATGTGGTCGTCTCTTCTAATGTATGGATAACATTATTTGTTTGTATCCGTAGAAACTCAACATCGGAAAAATTTAGTTATAACGGTTATATTTGCACAAAAATAAAACCTAAAACCAAAAAAATGAAATTTCAAACTTTTTTTACTAGACTTTAGATAGAAGTTGTGAAACTCATATACTTTAAAATCGATGAAGTACCTTATCTGATATTATGTATTTGCATTAATATGTATGATACTCTCCTATATGTATCAAGATTTTTTTTATTAAAGTATCCTGACCATATCATATCTTGAATTTTAAAAAAACTACATATATAAAGATTTAATTTTAAATTGAACTTTTTATTAAAATATATCAACCGTTTCATATCTGAAATTGCACAAGCCTTCCATGGAATATGGATAGAAGAAATAGATGAAGTAGATAAGAGAAGCGAGGAATTAATGGGACTGAGATTCTCTCTCGTTAATACTACAAAGGAGGAGGTCCAGTATCAATCACGACCATTCAATTAGTCTTTTATACTTTTTAATGAATTCAAGTCAGGCAAATCAATGGTTTGGATTCCACTGGACCCTCCAGTGACTCTGGAGAGGATCCGTGCCCGGAATTAATGAGAAAAGACAGAGGGTAGGTATGAAGGGTGACGTGTGCAACATTTACCTACCTAACCAGCTCAGGGTTCAATGTTGATGTTTCATTCATAGATTCACGAGTTGAGTTCTCTTTCTTCTTAACGTGTTATGTTCTGTCTTCTTCTATCGCACCATTCCATTCATCCTTCCAACATGTCTAGCTCTGGACCCACTTCTCACCAAACACGACTCTTTTCTCTTCAATGACACACCTTCCTTCCTCACTTACATTACACTAGTGTATGTGTATATATATGTCTTTGTTTTCTCCTTCTCTCTCTTTGATTTCTACTGATATCGTGGGTAGTTTGCTAACATTCTGTCTAAATCACATGACGTGGTCCACATGCATCCTCATTCATTTTGTTAAAATGGATAACGATTAATTATCTACACTAGTACTAGTATCTGTTTCCAATTAGTAGTGATTAATTTATTTGAGGTTAGGTACATAAATGTTTCTAGAAGACAAGAAAGTTGAACTCTTCATATAAAAAATAAATTATCTTTGTATATTGTCAAAAAATATCATCAAATATATTATGTTAACAGAACATTTGATTAAACCATGTCAATTAATAAAGAATTTTAAATTAATAATTAAATAAATTATTAGCAATTAATATATATGATATAATAATATCTATGAAAAACATGAAGATGAGAAAATATTGCCAGAAACAGGAGAAAAATAATTTCAATATACGTACCTATAATAACAAGTTTTAAATAAAAAGTTTTCTTTCGACAGTTTGTTTTATAAAGTTCTTTTGACAAATAGTGCTATACAGATTTTTTTTTTAAATAAAATAGTGCTATAGAGTTGAACCTCTGACCATTTTCGACGCAATCTTCTTTTATTTTCTTTTAGTTACATAGTAAAATATATATGGTCAAATTCGTTAATTAATAGTTTCGTATCTAGAAGGCTGGGGAAATTTCAAAATCGCAGTTCACAAACATCGATTACTTTATATATATACTTGTTTTTGTTTTTACTCAGTCTTTCTTTGACCCTCCAATTCAATTATAAGAGAGGACTTCAAAATATATATATATATATATATATATATATATATATATATCTTAGTCTAGCCGTTAGAAATTTATTTGTAAGATGAATAGAAATTTGTATAAGTTTAATAGTGACAACAACCACAAAAATAACTAAAATCTCTAGCTAGGGTGATTGGTGAACTATCTGTAATATTATAGAAGATGTTTCCTATACAAAAAAATTTTCCTAAAATTGCTATTACTCATATTTAAAAGAAATTTTTTATTTAACTTGTATATTTTTTTTTACAAGTATTAACATATATGCTTATTTCGACTTAATCGAGTATGTCATAACAAAATGCTCTGAAAAAAATAATGTTAAATATCAAATAAAAATTATACCTAAGCGGGTAACTTTTCTATGATACCGTAGATATATATTTGACAATGTTGGAATAATAGATAATTGAGAATCCCTGATTAAAATATACTATATATAAATAAAATAGAGGGTTTTAAGGAGATTTTTGACTGATTTTTTTGTTATTCCAATTATATACTTAAATAAATTTTCATATAATAATATTACATTGTTGGTGTTATTAAAAAATAAATAATTGTTATATTTGTTATATGATTGTAGTCATTGAAAGATATATATGGTTTATTGAGTTTGTTACATTTCAAAAGTCACAAATATCTATACTTATAATTTTTTATCTATATAAAAAAATTTATATAAAATATCGTTGATAATTTACAAGCGTTAGCGCAATAAAAAAAGCGGAAAGACAGACACGTGAGTGCCCGTCTTTTCGCTAGTGTGTCTATATATATATATATATATATATATATATATATATATATATATATATATATATATGGGATAGGATCAAATGACACCACGATGTCAAAATTAGTTTGACATCAAATCTCATTCATTCATTACATTTAATCCAAAGGTTAAAAGTTATCTCTAATATAATTCTCCTACCCCAATTTCTCTCTTTATCACCTAATTAAAAAAATCTTTATCATAAATTTATTATGAATCATTTCCTTTTTTTCCGTGTTTACTTCTTATTATTCTTACTTAGGGTTAAAAAAAAATCATGCTCACGGTTGATTGGGTCAGTCATCACCATCGATAATTAAATAAATTGCATTAAAAAAGTCACACATTCAATCAAAACACCAAAATGATTCTTTTTCTTTCACCATTGTTGATAACTACCTCTCAAAAAATGATTATTTTATCACTCACCAAAATGATTCTTTTTCTTTCACCATTGTTGTTTAAGCTTAACTATCTTTCAACAATGGTAAGCTTCAATATCTTTTGTAAAAAAATTAAAACGTCTTATTACCATTAAAAATAGTGGAAGTAATAAAAAATGGTAATGATGGTTGCTACGAACAGTAAAAAGACAAAATGCACAAGTTTATGTAGTCCGTTGATTTTCACAACTGCACGGCCATGATTTCCACAAATAATGGACTAATTAGATTTTTATTTTTTTAAAAATGCACATGTTATATTCTTACTTTTCTTTTGTCAATCTCTTCATTCAATATAACAATGCTCAATAAAAATAATAAGTAATAAAAAAATGAGAGAGAAAAAAAAGAATGATTGATAATGAATTTATGACCATAAATGTTTTCCTTTTTTTCTTAATTAGATGTTATAGGGAGAAATTGGTGTAGGAGAATTATTTTGGGGATAGCTTTAAACCTTTGGATTAAATGTAATGAATAGATGAGATTTGGTGTCAAACTAATTTTGACACCATGGTAATATATATATATATATATATATATAATAACTTACATTCTACCTAGAGCTGTAAAAAATGGACCGGGCTAACGGGCCTGGCCCGTTAGCCCATTTTTTGGGCCAGACCAGGCTTCAAAAAGTCGGGCCTAAAAGTAACCGGGCCTTTTTGGCCCAGTCCATTCAGCTCAATTTAAAACACGGACTGGCCATCGGGCTTCGGGCCGGCCCTTCTAAAATAAATATAAAAAAATTAATTAAAAAAAATTTATTTTGGTATTTGTTTATTTTTTTTAGAAAAAAGCCCACTTATTTTTTAGGCCACTCCAAGTCCAGCAAAAAACCCTAATCTGTCTTACTCTCTCGCCTAAGCCAGTAAAGTAAGCCTTGTTATCTCTCTCTTTCATCAGTTCTTGCTTGCAGTGCTACTTCCTCTTCCTTTCCCCTATCAGACGGAACGACCGACAACTTACAACAGCGAATTCTAACGAAGATCTTGCTCCTCTACAGTGTTCAATGGTCTCATAACATTTTGAATTGTTAGACTCCTTTTGAATTTTCATTTTGAACCAAGTTCCCACTTCTCATGTATTATAATTTCTTTTGTTAATCTATTTTGCACTGTGTAAGGTTTGGTGAATGTTTAACCCTAGCGGTTGGACTTTGTAATGTTGGGTGAATGTTTATGCCCTAGCTATTTTGTGTGGATAATATTTGATGTTGCAGTTATTTTGTGAGTTGTTTGTTTGTGTTATTGATCCTTTTGGTGTGTTTGTGAAAAATAGTAGTTTTTTTTGTTGTACATTTCATAACTTAAAAAAATTGAAATACGGGCCGGACCAGTCCATCGGGCCACTAGCCCATGTCAGGGTCGGGCCGGGCTCCAATTTTACAGCCCATTCTTTAGTCGGGTTGGCCTGGCTCAGCCCAGTTATATGCATTGGCCCATCGGACCAGATCAGACCAGCCCATTTGATACCTCTAATTCTACCCCTAAAAAAAAACTTACAATCTAATAAATTTTTACAATGAAAATATAAAATTCTATTAGAAAATTTAAAATGCTACAGTATTTTATTCCTGCTTTCATTGGTCATAATTTTTTAGAGGTGAAAGGAGAGAATATTGTTCTATCTATATTTTCACTTTCTGAAATCAAGGAGAATAAAATATGATGCATTGTATCGTTTTTTTTAGGAACGATCGATGTATTGTATCGTTGTTGCTGTTTAATTTATTTTGATTGTTTATCAAACATTGTCCTATAGAAATATTTAAATAAGCTAAAAACAGTTTATCCTAAAAACGAGCCTTTCCCTACTAATTGAATTACCTGATAGTTGAACTTGAACACATTGTGACTAGTCAGTAACAATTTAATACTGATCCCACACATGCTCCAGTAGTTTCCATATATTACATGAAAAATGGTTATGATCGAGTTTAATTGAAAGATTAAAAAAGTTGCAATATAAAAGAACAAAAACAGTTTTTTTTAAAACAAAAGAACAAAAACAGTTAACATCAAGAACTGGTAAATAAAAAGAAAATAAAGATTATTATATGACGTGGCCACTACCATGTAAATATAAAGCATAAAAAAGTACTTAAATTTAGTGAAGTTAAAAATCAAGGCCATAATGTTTTTTTACACATTTTACCTAACATCTTTGATTAAAAAAAAAAAATAACTTGACCAAAAAAACTAACATCTAATAATTAACGCCATTATATAGAAATTTAATTTATTGCTTGACCAAAAAAAATTATTTGAATAAGGGTCAAATCAATGAGAGAAGAAATTTTCAGTCAAAACACAATGAGAGAAGAATTAAAACTATCAAGATGGAAATTCAACATTGAACTCTACTATTAGCAACTAAAAAAAATCGTGAGGGGTAAAATCATATAGAAATGAACACGCAGCAGATTAAAATGGAGATAACAGTGATACAAAAAAGTACCCAAATTTAGAGCCCAAAATATTGGTTAAGACCTCTGTTCAACAGTCAACCACTATAGTATGTGAAATAATAAAAACAAAATAATCCAAAAATTTCGACAAGTTTCGAAATTCGATTCTACAACTAAACTGTCCTTTGTCGTTGACGTTGGTAACTAAGTAACAGACACAACAACGTTAATAACTCAGCTGGGCTGTGATTCTAATAATAATTAACCCCAAAAGATAAGATTAAGTCTAAATTACTTCTGCAAAAAAAAAGTTCCAAATTTCCAATCAAAACTTCTTGACAATCCCGGCCCCGGAAAATTTGAAAAAACCATTCCCAGCGCCGGTGGTAGCAGCAGCAGCAGAAGCAGAAGTTGAAACACCAACAATAGGCATGGTATTATTGCAGCAACAAGGTTGGTGGCTACTACCATGTAACCCGAAAGATATTTGACGACAAAGACACAGAGCCTGTGGCTGTGGCTGTGGAGAGGTTATAGCCAATGAAAGTTCCAAGTTGATTTGAGGAGGATAAGCAATATCCTCAACAGTAACACCACTGCTACTGTTTGAAACTGATTCTTCAACACCACCATAGCCAGAATCGGTTGCAACAAACTTTTTAAGCCGAGAACCACTGAAAGTACTGAATAACTGAAACTCACTCTTGATCTTGTTGTGGTGGCTCATGCTGCTGCTAGTACTGCTCTCGTTGTTTGAGGGTACCACAGGCAATACGGAAGGATTATTATTAACAACCATTGGAGGAGAAGCAGCTTCTGCAGAGGTGGTGGTTGCTGAGGAAGTACCGGCTGAAGCGGCAGCGGTACCGGAGAGGGTTTTGAGTGGCTGATGTGTTGTAGGATCAATTCCACGGCTATAGAGTTTGCGTTTGATGTGAGTGTTCCAATAATTCTTGATCTCATTGTCCGTTCTTCCGGGCAATTTTTGAGCAATCTGAGACCATCTGCAAACAAAACATAATCAATAAATAACAAATAAAAAATAATGAGAGACTAAGAATTACATGAAGGATTATATATATAAGATAGAATATGATTTATGGGAAAATTTAAAAGATGAAAATGAACGAGAGAAAAACAAATTTGAGAAAGAATATATATACATACTTGTTTCCAACCATAGCGTGGAGGCTAATGATAAGTTCATCTTCCTCATGAGTGAAGTTTCCACGCTTAAGATCAGGTCTGAGATAATTGATCCATCTCAATCTGCAGCTTTTTCCACATCTTGCCAAGCCTGTGTTGTAGTAATAACATGCACATAAATAAATAATTAAGCAAAATAAATAAACGGATGTGAGTGGGAAATGATGAAATGAAATACTAGTTAAACGTAGTATATACCTGCGGCTTTAGGAAGAGAACGCCAGCAACCTTCACCTTGTTGTTTGATGTAGTTAATAAGGCGTTCGTCTTCTTCCTTGGACCAAGCACCTTTGTTGGTATGTTGTTTTTCACAGCAAGGAGATCTACCCATGGTTGATGAGAGAGAGAGATTAGAGAGGGAGAGAGACAAAAGAAGGTACTGAGACAGAAGAGAATATAAATGGGAGGTTGTGAAGAGAGAGAAAGGTGCAATTGACTCGGATAGCTTCTTTTTCTCAAAGTGATTGACCGAGTTGGTGAGAAAAGACGAGTGGTTACAATTAAGTTTGTGTTGTGTTTCCTTTCATTGGGTAGGTAGGTACTTCTACTTTTTTGAACACTCTTAATTTATTTCTCTCTCACCCTAGTTTATCCCTTTTTATTTTCACTTTCACCCCTGCTTTTTCACCATTTCATGCCCCTTTTATTTTAAATGAATTTGGGTTTCTTCTAATTACTTTTTAGATTTACATATACTATACTACACGACTACCACACACAAATGTATCATGGCCTTAAAACTTTATCGCAATTGGAATCTATAGAAAAATGATAAATTAATTAACTAAAGATATATATTCTAGCAAAAATATCAATTAAAGGTATATAAAACAGACTTTTTTTAAATACGCGTATAATTTATTATTTTACTTAATTCGTTTGTAGCCTAGATTGACTTATTGCATAAGTTAAAGAAATTTAATATACATATTCAATCATACTTAAATCTTTTTGCACTAAAATGTTTTTTTATCCAAATTGATAGAGTACATCGATACAATACAAATCCAAATTCGCTAAAAACAAAAAGGATGAATCTGCGAACAAACTCACAACATCCATGTTAATAGCATAAAACGACAAAGTACCTATGCCTACAAATATGACTATATTCAAGTCTCCGGAATACTCATGTATCTGGAGCTGCAACGTTGACGACGCCAAAGTCATTGATCAGATCTGCACTTGCTCAAAGCTAATATTTCAACCTAAATCAAATAAACACTACACTAAGACGGGAAATAAAAAACACACCGCACAAAGACGGGAAATCAAAACAAACAGAGTCATGCAGAGACGACGAAATCGCAAAAAAACAAACGAAATAAAACTGAAAATATGTGAAAATCACTTATTCAATTAGGATAGAAGGAAAAACAATTCGGATGTGTGATTTTTGGTCAAAATTGACCCTAAATCACCCATCTCCGGTAGATAAGAAGAAGAAAAGTGTGACGGCTAGGGTTTGAGAAGAGAGAGAAAGAGAGAGGTTTTCAAAGCAATCAAAGTTAGAACATATGTGATTCATGCCCTACTATTCAATATGGTACTAATGTCATTCAACCATACTTTTCTGACAACATGCTTAGTGAGATCATGCTTGACACAAACTCTAGTGAAGCAACCTCTTTTCATGTCGAGGGTGTTACTATCCACTTTGTTAGGGCACACGACAATAGAAGCTAGAGCCATAACAAAGCTTTCATCATAATAAAATAAATTTAAACTGAGAAAACGAATCCAAACCAATGTCTTGTCTTTTGGGAAATCAGGAGATGTAAATTTTAAAGATCAAGTTTGAACAAGGAGATAATGGTCGAAAATCATCCACATACTGCTGTCAATGATTTTTACACAATCTACTTCTACATCAAAGTTTACCATGTAGTAGCCACTATTAAGATCCATTAATTCCAAACCAACAACAAAATTCCATATCTTGTAAGTCTATCACTCATAGTGTGAAAACATGTAGTTTTGCCAATAAAATTCACTACAATGGCATCCTTCCATGTAGCAAACAACCTATCAAACACCGGCTTTTTAATATGGACCATAGACTTTAGAGGTTTGTGTAGTTGTGCTCTTATTTCTAGGTCTAGGACTTGGGTTCTTTGAGTGATGTACTTAGTCATGGGATAGTTTTTGTATATGTCCCTCTATCTTGGTATCAAACCATGCGTATATATTTGAAAATGATTCCATGCATAAAACTTTTTGTTTCACTCAATTTTTGATGATGTTTAATTTCAATCAAACAAGACTGGAATCGATTCAAACTAATTTGATTTTTTTATCCTTTTCATTCTGGAAGTTTTGACTTGAATCGAATCAAATTGATTCAAGTTTTGATCCTTTTCATTATGTGATGTTTTGAATCTAATCATGATCATGTTAAGTCAAATCATGAACGAATCAAAGCATTCTTCATCGAAAAGAATCAATGAATCAAACCATTCTTCATTGAATCGATTCATGTTCTAAAGTTTTGCGAATTTCAATTTTAAATGAATGATTCAAATTAAGGTTGGTTGAATCAAAGCTTTAACGTATTTTGGCATATTTTCTACATAAATATTTGTTTAATCTTAGTATAAATACGATCATACTATTTTGTTTTATTCATTGAAACATTTATTTCTTTCTCAACTATCTATTTATCTCTCTCAAGCATTATAAAGATAAAAAAAATTGGTGTGTATGGTTTTTTGTGTATAAGTCTAGGTTTTGTTTGTGACTGTTTAATTATTCAACTTTGAATCCTAATCCTGCTATTAAAGATTAAATTTTCATTCAATTAAGAACACATAGTTCATAATTTGGAAGAAACATAATTCTCATGCGATCCGACTTTTGAGATTCTTGATATTGGCAATCCATTCATTCAAATACACATTTTCAACTCATCTAACCCGCTAAAAACCACTCTTTCCTCTACCAATCCTCATTATACCTTTACTAACGTTCTGTGTCCGTCTTCACGTTTTTTTACTGTATTAATGTATGTAAATTATGAACGATGTTTTTGTTAATGAAATTTTGGTTTTGATTAAAATTATAGGTATAAATGTTTGTGACTTTCAAATTGTAACAAACCATGTTTATCTTTTTCAATTACACCAACGATATAAGAAGTATAATTCATGTACAAAAAAAATCAGTAAATATAATATAAATTCTTTAATTTTTTAACGACACCAACAATATAATATTATTATGGACAAATTTGTTTAAGGGTATAATTGAAAGAATGATAAACCAATCCAAAATCCCATATTCTATCTCTCTTCTCTCTTCAAAAAAAAAACATCTTTCTTCTTCTACTTCCAAACCTAAAATCCCCATTGTTACCCCAACCTCCAAAAACCTTCACATCGCTCGTCATCTAATCACGAAAATCCTTCACCACTCACACAAACTCAAACATTTACTCATCCCTCGTCACAATTGTTCAATTTTGACGCACAAGTTTCAATTATTCAATTTTAATGCTCTGTTTATCCCTTTTGCATTTGAAACTTAAAAGCCAAAATCGAACGGTTATAAAACTTGGAGAACCAAAATCAAACAATTGAAACTTAAGACAAAATCAAGCAATTATAAAACTTAGAGGTAAGAACTGTTTTTTTTTTTTTACGAAATTACTTCTTCGTGTGCATGAATGTCAAAATAACACATTCTTTACCGTAAACTTGATTCTTGGACAAAACAAAGTGGCACTATATAAACATAATTCGTTTTTAACCAAGGCTTTGATGTTTTTTTCATTCCTCCTTCTGCATCTTTCTTTATTTTCCTGTTGATCCAAGTGCATTATTATTGTTTGACTATTGTAAATAATTAGTTTAGCAACTACCACAAAATTAGTTGAGTGTGACGTCAGCTTAAGATTAAAGCACACTTCCTTGAGATAAATAAAAGGTCCTTTGTTTCTTAGTATTCAATTGTAAGAAGTTCACTCTTTAAAATAAATAGATGGAGAATTGAGAGTTCAAATTCCAGCTCTATGTCTATATTATATATTAAAAAAATAGCATCTTTATGCTCTTTTGGGCTGACTTTTTTCTTTCTCAAATTACCGTAAACTTTAAATACAAATAGCACATATAACAAACAAATAAGATTATATTCATATATTAAAAAAAGTGTAACAAATTAAAAAAATATATAACAAACAACATATGAATATATGTCCATTTTTTTTCTTTATGCTTTAAAAAAACGTAACAAACTAGATCAAGTATATATATAAGATTTTGAGCTGACTTTTTTATTATCTAAATTATACTCTAAAACAATTTTTTCTATAATAATGATTGTTGTTGGTGTTATTAAAAAGATAAGAATTTAAATTATATTTTTTTGTTATATTGTTTGTGTCATTGAAATAGATAAACAATGTTAGTTTGGTTTGTTATAATTTGAAAACAACAATCATTTATATTTATACTTTTAATCAAAATCAAAATTTTATAGAAAAACATCATTCATAATTTCAAACTTTAACGCAATATAAAGAGCGAAAAATGGACATTCATGTGTCCGTCTTTTCGCTAGTATAATATAATGTTTATAACAACCAAGTGAAACTCGCAAATGGTTTATGATGTAAGCTTGATAATAAATAATAAAACGATATCGAGTTAAAGGAGAAAATAAAAACCGTAAGACCTACCTACTAGTGTGCAAATGCTTTTTACCTAAATTCACATGGTTCATTGATCCAGTAGTTTAAAACAGGCAATGCCTACCAAACATTTTCATCGGTCCACCCCAAAAAAACTCCCTCTTATCTATGATGATTCGTTTTCCCAACTTTTTGTGTGTGGTCTTCGGCTTCTACCTTTCTACTTTCTCTCTAACTAACTTGTTTTATACATATTGCTTTATAAAATATATTTTTTCTTGTACAAAAAAATATATTCTAGAAGCATTCTTAACTTACTCCACTCCCTCTGGTCAATTCAGGTTTGATGAGTAACCTCCCCTACCATCCGTTCTTAAAATCACACTGTTTATAGGTGTCTTTCTTTTGCTTCACCTACTAGGAAAAAGAAATTAGAAGTACATTTGAGGAACTTGCAAAAATAAATAAAATCTGGACATAGATCCATATCAGATTTATTTACATAAATTAAGTTCAATTTAAAAAAATATATATTTAACTAAATATAAAATTATATTCAACTAAAAAAGTTATTACAAAAACTCTTATATGCACATAGAGCAAATTATTTAAATAAATATAAGTAATGTAAGTTATAATGTGGTGCGAATAATTTTTGGCAAGATTTTACTTAACTATCTGATAAACTTCGGATTACTTAAGTTTTTTTTAAGAATGAGAGAGTTAAAAATAAAATTATATAATGGGCTAATGAAAAATCCTTTAAGCCTATGGAGTATGTATAGTTATTACTTAAAACTAACAAGTAACTATGTATGTTTTTAACGTCATATATCAGTATTTTAAATTTTGAGGTTATATATCTTTTTATTTGAGTACATATTCGGTTTAAAAAAGTCTAGTCAAATTTTAACTTATTTTTATTTATTTATTGTAATTGAAGTAGCACAAAGGATAGTATAAGAGTACAAAGAGTACTAGAACTCATATTTTAGTGTTAATTTTTCGGGTTTTATAAAAGAAGGAACTCTAGTAATTCATAGTTTGGTTGTGAAGTAAGTAAAGTTCGGCTAATAATTATTTCACTCAGAAATCAATTTTTTTTTTCAAACGATTTGTCTTTAGATGAAACTTATTAACTATTTAAGATCAATCACTTAATTGTGCTCCAACACACATACAACCAGAGCACAAAATAAAGAATTAGTAAAAAAAAAAAAGAAGAAGACAGACACTGAAGAAGGGAAAAGCACAAAATAAACTAAGCAAACTCCCCAAAAACTACGTAGCACCCATGTCCTTCAGAAACAATCCATATGATTTATTGACCCCTAATAAAGTAGACAATAACATTAACCCCCTAGTCCTATTCAAGAACCTTTTATCAAAATTGTTGAAACTCTAGTCATTTGTTTTATGCCCTCCGTTCTAAATTTATTAGAATATTATTAAAATATCTTTATATATTATTAGAATATCGTTATATATTATTAGAATATCTTTATATATTATTAGCATATAATTGTCATTAAATAGTAATGATTGTATAGTAAAATAGTCAGAGAAACTGACACTGTATAATTGTGTATATATATCACTTAGAATCAATAGAAAGGCAAAACCTATCATTCTTTCATGGTATCAGTAAGCTTAGGTACTGATCCTAAAACCTAATTTCTTCTCTCCCTTCTCTTTTCCTAAAATCGGCCGCGCCTCCCCTTTTTTTATTCTTCCTCCCTGTGCCGTCCTTCTCCCCCTCTCTAAGACCGGTCACCCTTCTTCTTCTTCTTCTTCTTCTTCTTTCTCTCCTCAAACAAACCGGCCGCCCCCCTTTCCTCTCATCATGACCACCAAGCAATTATTTCCCAAACATCATCTCCAAACAGAATAACAATCTTCCCATTCAAGAGGAGTCACCTCCCAAACAGAATATCAATCCTCCCATTCATCCCGCATTCATCATCTCTAATATCACCAATTTTATCAAAATTACCCTAAGTATTGAAAAAGGCCAATATAACACTTCGTCTGAACTTTTCAAAATTCATGCTCGTGTTCATCAGGTCATTGATCATATCATCCCAACTGAAACCTCATCCTATCCTAATCTTAAAGACACCGATCATAATCTATGGGCCCGTCTTGATGCTATTGTCCTTCAATGGATTTATGGCACAATTTCTGATGATCTTCTTCACACCATCATTGGAAAATGTGTGGAACAGACTATTCAACATTTTTTATGACAATAGAAATTCTCGAGCTCGAGCAAGAATTTTCTAATGTTCATATGGAACAATTTCCCGATGCTTCCACCTATTGTCAACATCTCAAATCCCTGTCTGATCAACTCTCTAATGCTGGTGCTCCCGTGTCTAACGAAAGGCTTGTTCTTCAACTCATCTATGGCTGGCCTAACCGATGCGTATGCCACAGTGGGTTCACAAATTCGTCATGGAGACTCTCTTCCACTATTTTACAAAGCTCGTTCTATGATAATCCTGGAAGAAACAACCAAAGCAAAGAAAGCAGCCTCAATGGCCTCTGTCTCCCTATTAGCAACCTAAGTGGACCACTCCCACTTATCCTAGACAGTAGCAGTGGGCATATCCATGACAGCCATGGGCCACTCCACCATGTCCATATCCGACAACTGGTGCTCCCCAACAACAATCAGGCATACTCGGTCCTAAACCTCAGCAAACTCACATGGCAACTGCTCCACCTCATATGAACAGTCAGCAAGGCTTCTCTTCTTATGCTCCGACTGACATCCAAGCTGCTATGCATACTTTCTTCATCTCTCCTCCTGATGATCAATGATATATGGACAACGGAGCAACTTCTCATATGACGGGCATTGGAGGTAATCTAAAATCTTATTCTAATATGAGCAATAATATTCTAATAATATATAATGATATTCTAATAATATATAAAGATATTCTAATAATATTCTAATAAAATTATATGTCGTTATGAAAAAAAAATTGTGTTAATTATATGTCGTTTTATAATACCAATGAAGCATCAGTGTTAATTTTTCCTATTATATCCTTAAATATTTATTACTCTCTATTCTTTCAATTATTTAATTTATCTTTCTCACATCATTTATTAAAGATAATTTCGTAAAACAATTCATAATATCTCTTTCTCATACAAAATTAATTACATTTTTTAATACATGTGAAATGACCAAAACGTCATATAATTTAGGGCGGAGGAAGTATAAGTTTAGACGAATATATTTGATTATCCAAAAGAAAATAAAAAAATTAATATAGAATAATTAAATACCTCTAGGACTCTTGTAAAAAAAACATTTAGGACCAGAACTCTAGCCCCTCCCTTTTCGCTACAAACTTCTCAAGTTCTCTATCAATGCAATTTGTTTTTCTATTGTTTTAGATAGACCACAATATTCAGTATAGCCAAGTCACTTTCCAATGTTTTAGACCACGTATATATACAATTTCAGGAAAATGTATGGGACTTCAATATATCCAAATAATTGAACAATTACATGTGGTGTGTGAACACAATTGCACAACTCAGATTAATTTTGAGACAAACAAATGAAATGAACAACATCCGAAGATTGTGTTGTTCCAAACTTGTCAGATTTTCCTACAGAAATTACAGTCACAGTTCTTTTAATGATAATTCTGCTTCCAGTTCCTTCCTAACCCATGGTATCCATGTCTTTCAATGTCCTGTAAGTGCCATTCATATTCTCACATCCATTGAATTATTATCATCATTTCATCATCCAATATCACGTGTGAATTTTTTTTTTTTTTTTTTTGTGATAGGATTCAATTGGAATTGTAGCAAAACTATCAGATTGCGTTGCCTCTAATGGCGGTAACATTCTTGCTGCTGATGTTTTTGTACCTCAAAATAAAGGACTCTTCTACTCTAGAACGTAATTACTTACTAATCTCATTCATTATTTGTCTTTTAACTAACTAGCACACACACATATTTAATTCATTTTATCTTTCTCATTGTTATTACAGTGATTTTGTTTTCGATCATGTTAAATGGCCTCGATTACAAATGGAAGAGGATTTCTTAAAAATCTCTAAAACATATAATGCTGTGAGATCTATTCTAAAAGTGCCAGCTCTTGATCCTAAGTATAAGATTGCTGTTCTTGCATCAAACCAGGTACACATTATTAAATGTTCTTCTCCTGTTATCTTTATATATGTATTACATATATAGTTAGTTAAAAGTTTGTTAACATGTTTCTATAAATAGAGTTAGTTAGATTAGTTATCCATGTCATCTTCATTTTATTTGAGCTCATAAGTATAAATAGAGTCGCGCTTGTATTCATCATTGATCAATTGATAAATTTCTCAATAAACAAGATATTTTGGTGATAATGAGTATAGATCCTCTCAAATTTTCAATAATAAAGAAATGGTGAGCTTCATTACTAGAATTTGTATAAAGGCACAAATTGAGTTGTTGACACATTTCTCAAACTGACGATATAATTAGACTTTTAGTTTTATACACTCGAAAGCATAGTAATGTACCTTTTAATTTCTCTTGAAAAATAAAGGCTTAAATGCAGTTTTACCCCCCCTATTTTGACTCAAACTGGATTTTACCCCCCCTATTTTAAAACTCGGATTTTTAGCCCCCTTATTTTATATTTTTCAGGATTTACTACCCCCCTACCACACATGTCATAAGACACCCAGAAACAGGATTTTACCTTATAGAAAGTAGAGGTCAACTGTGTTTTATTTCTGATAAGCTCGCAATATCAGAATGCAATTGATCTTTCTCAAAAGAGAACTGTGCCTGCACATCATGCATTTCGTCCTTCAGTTTTTGCACACTCAAGTTCAAGGTTAGTTTCATTAGCTTTAAACCATGTAATCCGATCTTCCAATTCACGAATTTTCTTTCTGCCTGAATCAAGCTGCCATTCTAATTTAGTCACATTTTCCTGTGCCACTTCAAGCTGGTCTTGCAATTGATGAGTCTCAGCTGAACTACTACCAAGTTCCTTTCTTAATCTTGCAACTTCATCATTTGATATCTTGAGGTGTTCATTAGCTACCTCCAATTGTTCCACCAAATTTGGAACATGAGTCTCCAATTCTTCTTTCAGCTTACCTTCAGGAGTTCCTTCATCATCAGCATTCACCGCTGTGCCATGGTAATGAATTACAGACTTGATACAAGAGTCAGTTTCAGAATCCGAGGATGATGAAGAAATTGATTCAGAACCCTCCTTGTGAGAAGCGGGAGAGCTAACACCACCTGAGCTAGGAGAGAAGTCCAAATTGACAGGTTGAGGACCAGACTTCTGCAATCCCTGCTTCTGGTATGGAGTATAATATGGAGTGACCAATAAACTCTCTTGGTCAAAACCTTCACCGGAATCACCAGTGCCCTCCATCTGAGATTTTAAGGATAAAAAATGTGTAAGTACTCTGCATTAGAGAGGGGGAAAGTCTCTACTCATAAATGTGCATATCCACAAGGTACAAAGAAGTTCGAGCTGACCATAAATAAATAATTTTAATGACGGAGAAATTCGAGTCAAATTTAGAGAATTGTTTGTCGAAACTTAAAAGTAAGGCCCTCTCTATATTCTTGCAGGACCATTGTCTGATTGATACGTTACATGGATGGCAGGATGGAAGACTTCCAGTGGATATCACTTGTGTAATTAGGTGAAACTTCATAACCTACTAAGCTAAACTGATTTATGTTTTACTATGTAATATACTTTTTTCAATCTTACTCATTGTCTTCCATGTTGATACATTCAATAGTAACCATGATAGAGGTCCAGAAAGCGAAGTGATTCGTTTTCTTGATAGGCACAGTATTCCTTATCATTATTTAAAAACAACAAAAGAGAATAAAAGAGAAGAGGATATCTTAAAGCTGGTTCAAGACACTGATTTTTTAGTACTAGCAAGGTATACGAAGGTAAAAAACTTGTTAGAATTCATGCTCTCTGAATGTTTACTACTATTTCAGTATTTTCTTAAGAGTAATTGTGGCAACTGATTTATTTGTGTAGATAATATCCAGCACCTTTTTAAGGAGTTATGGAAAGGATATAATTAACATTCACCATTGCCTGTTGCCATCATTTAGAGGCAGCAATCCATTTAAGCAGGTAATCTTCTTGAGGGATGAGAGGCTTCGCCATAAGCTGTTTTTAGCTTATTTTCATAAGCTCTATAGAATAGCTTATAGAAACAGCTTATAACATATATGTAACTGTTTTGACTTTATTTTATTTTTTATTATACAAATACCTTACAGAAGCACTTATATAATAAGCACTTATGCTAGAAGTGGATAACTAAGTTGTTTATCCAAACATGGTGCACTTGTGTTTAATATGATATGTTATTTTGGCAGGCCTTTGATGCAGGTGTGAAATTAATTGGTGCGACAAGTCATTTTGTGACTGAAGGACGCGATGCTGGACCTATTATTGAACAAATGGTGAACAAACATGTTTATCTATTAAACTCATTTGAGTCAAATTGATTGCTTCATTCATAAATTGTGCCACAACCTTTTCAACTGCAGGTTGAAAGAGTTTCTCATAAAGATGGCTTGCAGAGCTTTGTGCAGAAATCGGAGAACATTGAGAAACAATGTCTGTCAATGGCTATCAGATCTTACTGCGAGCTTCGAGTATTACCATATGAAGAAAAGAATACTGTTGTATTTTGAGGACAAACATCAACTATATATAATGTAATATTTTACCAAAATGTGTAATTGAACAACTCACATTATACACAACTTTTTTTTATAAGACTTTCAGAGATATATCTTGACACTTTTAACCTGTCAAAATTTTCACCTGAGAACAGATGCAAAGAACATTTAAATTAGACTGTACGTATTTATAATCAGATTGGAACTATAATAGATGATCAATATGCTGCTGAGTTTTTTTGTAAAGGTGTAGATGTGGCATCTAGCTCTTCCTGCATAATAATGTGATGTTTTGGTCTGGTTTATGTGGTCTTGGACTAGCTAAGTTATTGTATTATAATTTGATTTGATTTCGTATCATAATTGGATTGACCAAGATATTTGTGGTTTTAATTTATCCAAACTGTATACTCTTTGAGGGATTCATAGATTAAATACCCGTGGAGAGGGAAAGAGGAAAACCGGTAAAACAGTTAAAACAGAAAACGAAAAAACAGAAAAAAAACCTAAGCTGCACAAAAACATACTAACACTAGACAAATCTAAAACTAACAAGAAACACAAGGCATTAAACTAATAGTTTTGGTTCTATTCACTGGTGCAAAACTTGTAATTGCTATAAACCTCTATTTGGCTCTACTCTTAAGAATATCTTCTTTTTTTTAACCATGTCATTGCCTCATTGGTGTAAAGTATCTACCAACTTTGTCAATGATAAATCTCCGTCCAAAAACCTGGTTGGCCACCTTTACTAGAGTTTCCCCTCCCAACCACAAGGCTCTCTTTTGCATATCCTTTACCCAAAGTTGTAAGCCTAATATGCTCTTAATGGCCATTCAGCAAAATTTTAGTTGGAAGAAAAATAAACATGAATAAAGGATGTTGACAATTTTTTACCAAGAATTGTAAGAAAAAATAAAAATAAACAATTTTTGACTAAGAAGTATATAATCCCTTAGGTGTGGTTTGGATAGCTACTAACGTGTGTTTGACCTAACACCAAACTACTATTGACACAATTGAAATATACATACCTCATTATATTGCAATTTTATATATACAAATATTTTTCTAAATTATTCCCAAAAACATGAAAGAAGCTTCATCCAAGTTGGCTTTATGGATAATCTTCATTATTCTTGCATCTAATATATGTTTTTGGCTGCAGGGGTACAACTCAGAAGTATGGTAGCAGCACAAGCACAACAAACTTATAATATTAAATGTCAAACAGATGCAGACTGCGAAAGCCGATGTGATGTGGGAGTTTGCGAAAAGAACTGCCTCAAGTTGCCTAGTATATGCTTCAATGGCCAACGTGCATGTCCCTTTGGCCCTGAACACTCTGTTACAAAACCTTGCTAAATTCAACATGTGCCTTTGATGATGATTGCTTAACGCTCTGTCCTTCCGATTGCAGCATTAGAAGCTGTCTTGAGGCTCAGTGTCACTGTGGATGTCATGGATAGCAAGCACATTTGATGTCTATGTACTGTTATATTGTATGTTCATATTCCATTTACAAAACTACAACAATCCTAGATTTTTTTAAAAATATACTATAAATAAAAAGGTTGATGTTAAATGCCTTAGTACTTTTGTGCTGCACATTTGGTACTTATAGGTATTACTAATGTTTTCAATCATGATTGTTGATGTTGTTGTCGTGTCGTGATTTTTGATATTTCAGAAAATCGTGTTTAAATGACATCGATGTTGCCTCAAATCTCAATCATAGTTGCAATGGTGTCAAAAACCATGATACTGCGGTAACACTATTAAGTATTAACAAATATGGCCATAAGCAGCTCCTGTAGTGAACATTATTTCATTTTTGTGATTACATTTTGCATGGTAGAGGTATAATATAACGTTCTTATGAGTTTCATTGTTTGACAAAATTTATATGTCCTACTCTATTGAGACATATACAAAATCCAAACAAATCAAGAACTGGTACTAATATTTAAAAAATTCATAGATTTTTCGGTTGTTTCAGCAGAGTTGACTCGACCAAGTAGAAATTCTATTCGATCAACCCATTTTTGCTTGTGGAGTTTGCTCTCACACTTAAATTCTAGAAGACCTTGTGCAGTTTTGAGGCCAAAATAGAGATCTTCAGAAGCTTCCCTTTCTTTTCTATATGGCCATGCAGAGTCTTCATTACACACTCCATAAACCACACCTAAAATAACCAATCTAGACTCAAATTAAGAACCATACAGAAATTTCTGAAGAAAATGATTTTTACAATGACATGTTGGCAATAGATAGTTGCAGCAAGTTATGTGCATATGATTGTTGATTGTTACAGTCAAGATATGTTTAAAAATGCTTACATTTATTCTTTTTGGAGAAAGTTCCTCCAATGTGCTTGCTTTTGATCTTAATTTTGACCTGAAAATTAAGATAAATACAATTTCTTATCTCCAAAATTCACCTCTTAATTTTTTGTTTTTAGGCATGAGTTAGAGTACCTGATATTTCTTGTTGATGTAAACAGTCACATGTTTCCATCGTAATGCACCTGAAATGAAATACATCAACCATAAACTAAAAATAATGATAACAAAATAAAATCAAACACAATGTTGTGAAGTCCTTATTTCTATTAATTGAGAAAGAGCTATGCATGATCTTTAACAATTTGTACCTTTTTCTGTAACCTGCAACAAATCTCCCTCACATGGAGAATGGTTCTCAACATCTGACACTCAGAAGCAGGAGAACAATGTGTTTCTGCTATTCCTCTATCATAGGGACTTATTGATGCATTTTTCTTTGCTTCTTTTGGAAATCTTGCTCTCAAAGCTGCTTCTCCTCTCAAAGCTTACAGGAAACAAAAAATTAGACCAAACCATCAATATTGTTCCATATCAAATCTTACAACTTACAAGCATAGAAAACAATGTTTTAAAAACGGACCAGACATTGAACCACGAAAAAATCGTAATTGAACCACTCAAATAGCTAAACCATAGATAATGTCAGTTCACAGTTCAACGTTCAACCGTTGAACTGTCTGGTTGAGTTTGATTCTTAAAACATTGATAGAAAGTTGATAGAAAGATAAAGTAAGTACCTGTTGCAGCTGCAGCAGTAAGAGTCATTAGATCACCTGGCGTTTGAATATCAACCGCAGACTTAACAGTAGAAGCGACACGGTCATGATCAGCACCTGCTAACTCTGCCATTTCAACACAATAAGATGCTAAGAGCTGCGTGGCTGAAGCCATAGCAACATCCAATTTAGAGTGATTGTCACTACTAGCAACCACAGAAGCCAACACGGAGGCTAGTCTGGCAATTGATAGTGCAGAATGCACGTGCACATTCTCTACACGTGCTCGATCTTTCTTCTTAACAGTCGTGTTTGCATTCCCATGATGCTTTTGATGTAACCATTTTCCAATAGTACCCATTCGACAATTAGTAAATGGTATCAGCTTTCCTGGCTGCAAAAGATTAACACAGAACTTGAAACTTGCAAGAACACAAAAAATACAATATAATACACCAACCAAACATGTTGTTACACTTTATTTGTCCATATCTGGGTTTCAACTTTATTAGTCTTTTGCTTATTTTTTAGGTAACAAACAAAAAGCTAATGCTATTTCCCTTGTTTGGATAAATAACTTAATTAAGCGTTATAGCATAAATGCTTATCATATAAGTGCTTATGTATAAACTATTTCTATAACACAAATTAAAATGAAGTCAAATTGTTTTCATATTAGCTATAAGCTATCCTGGAGAGCTTATGATAATAAGTTGAAGACAGCTACTGACCATCTGTTTCCACAAGCTATCCCAAAGAGTCTCACAAGGGTTTACGTTCGTAGATAAGTTCATATAATTTGTTCAAGTAGTCCAGACCCAAAATGCATTAAGCATTTGTGAGATTAAATAGGAGAGCTTATGACTCGTCCACAAGCTGTTTTCCACTTATTTTCTATAAGCTCTCCAGAATAGCTTATGAAAATAGTCTGATTTCAGTTTATCTTTTGTTATATAAACAGCTTATTCATAAGCATTTATGTGAAATGTGCTTGAGCTATAAACACTTAATTAAGTTGTTTATCCAAACACTTAATTAAGTTATTTCTATAATAAATAAAATAAAGACAAACTTTTTCATATAAGCTATAAGTTGTCCCTGAGATCTTAAGGACGTGTAATAAGCGGTTTCCATAGGCTCTCCCAGACTGGCCTCACAAATACTTAAGGTAGTAGATAAACTTCAATAAGTCAATCCAAATAGGCTCAAAATGTATTTCTACTCAACATTGATTCAATGAATAGTTAACTTGATACAAAATGGAATGGTTTAAGGTATAGCTTACCGTTAATTGAGGCGCAGAAATCACTTCTGGCAATGTTTCATGACTTTTCTCAAGAAAAGATTGTTTATGTTTCTCAGAAAGTGCCTTTGAAATCTCAGAAGCAGAAAGACTCCAGGATCTAGACAAGAACTCCATAGGCTCAAGAGGTGTTGGTCGCTCAGGAATTTCTGGCAAAGAGAACATCAATTTGTTTAGTTGATCATTTTCTTTCATATCTTCAAACTCTAACCCTTGCCATTGCCATGATCCTTTTCTCCAATGTTGAAACATATCACTTTCATTTTTTTGCTCCATCATTTTCTAACCACTCACAACTAATATTCTGTATATAAATAAAAATTAGTTCATAAAAATAAAATAAAATAATTCCATCTGATTTATAAATATATATATATATATATATATATAGTATTGTGTGTGTGTGTGTGTGTGTGTGTGTGTGTGTGTGTGGCTAAAAAGAAAAAGTTATGTGGAGAAACCTGGTAATTTTGATGAAGAGAAGGTTAAGAGTTGAGAGTGAGATATAGGAGACAGAAGAAATAGTGAAGTGTTGTGTTAAGAAGAACAAGCACAAAATCTGGTGGAAGATGACTATAGTAAAGAAAGAAAGGACAGCTATAAGGTTGAATAATAGAAAAAAAAAAAAAAAAAAGTACTATGGTCGTGAATTTAAGTAAAACATAATCCTGAATAAGTGGCCTATGGGTTCTTGTCGATGAAGAAATGAAAACTAAAGTACGGTGTGGTAATTTGTGGTTGATTTGATTGATTGATTCGTTAGAAGCTGCATGGGCGTTGTTTCAACAATTCCTGGTGCAAAAGCAGCGGTGGCGGACACCTCGACACATGGTCCCTTAAACTTGTGACTCTGAGATTCACACCTTCGAGCCTCTGCTGTCTTCACCGCAACATCTGCATGTACGTACGTTTTCATCTCAAATTCATTCACTCATTAAGTTAACCACATGCATCACACAACACAAGATACTATATATGTTATGTATGAGGCTCATTAATTAATAATTAGTGAGCTAATTATAATATTAAGTGTCCCAAATGATCATACACATAAAAAATATTAAGTAAAGGAAGAATATATATAATATTGTTACCGGTGGCTAAGAGAAGGAAGAGCATGAACAAAATGCGCTGCCGAGTGTATTCCTGATCTCCATGACCAAAATCAATAGAGTGTGTGGTAGTGTGGTTTAATCTGAAAAGTGAATTGTATAAGTGTGGCTCTTATGATGTTCTTATATATATATATATATAATGAATTGCATGGAAACATACATATATGACGTGCCGAAGCCGCAGATACAGAAGCAGGTGAGAGTGTTCACAAATGGTAATACCAGTTTGATTAAATAAGTTTGATTAACATGCAAAGCGGCAACGTATGCATACGTTTCTGAGCTGCCAGTTAACAGTAACCACCTCCATCTATTGATGTTTCTTTTGCTGCTTTTACCACCACTTTCAATTTCTTTACAAGACACCCTAATATAATATGAAATTGGTCCAAATAATGGTCATGATCACAATGGTGTTTCAATGGTCGAACCAAATCTTTCCAATATGTTAAGGTGAAAGAAAAAGAAATATCAAAAGAAAACCCATAAAGCAAAATTTCAAAATTATCATCACTCCTTTCTTTTCTGAAAATTTGAAATTCTCCACAAAAAGCATTATAATTTTTCAGAAAACTTTATCATTGAGCAAACAGAGTTTAGCACACAAGTTCATGTACCAGTTGACACGCAAAATAGAAAAGTGAGAAGAAAACCAATTAGAATGATTTTCTTCAAAGGCTAATATAGAAATAGAATAATAATTTTCAGAAATTTATACATGTCAAAATAGTTTTCTATTAATATGGTTGAAAAACATAGACACCATTAATTATGTTTTTCTCTCTAAAATAATTTGCTTTAAAAGCTAATCAAATATCTTTTTCATTTTCATCATAAAAATCCTATTTTAACAAAATAATTTAAAAAATAAATTCTAGTTTGGAGCTTGGAAGCACCACGGGTTATGAAAAAATTCATGTGGAGAATGCTAAGAGAGTGGTTGCCAACTAGAGTGAAACTATAAACGATAAACTATGTCCACATAATTGCATTCGTTGTGGGGATTATTGTGAAAATGCTTGGCATCATGTTTGACTTTCCATATTTCAATCGACACTTGGAAATTATTCTTTACTGTTGATTTATTCTTTACTGTCTCAGATAAAGTGTAGCATGTGGTGTATGTGAGCTTGTGGGAAAGTTGTAGTTTGAAGCTTTGAGAAGAGATTGATGAAGTTGTTACGACTATATATCAACATTATGCCACATGATTCCTCAATGGTTGAGATTGCAAGACTCAAACACGTACGATTGCAGCTTGGCCACGGGTAGATTTGGTCACATGGATCATACCTCCAAACAGGTTGAAATGCAATATTGATGTAGCTTTTATCACCTGTATATTAAGTGTAGAGCCTATTTGTAATATTACTTTTTTTATGATGGGCATTGTATAGTACCATTAAGTAATCTGTATGTCCATTATCTAACCTTAACCTATGTTGAGGTTTGATTTGTGCGCAAGATAGAATGTCAGTAATTATTATTCCTAATAAAAAATGCGATCAGTGCAAATAGATTTTGGGAGATATTCTAAATTTTTTTTTTGAAGGTAGATATACCAAATTTATTGTCACTATATATTTCAATATAATAATGTCAATAAGATTGGTTACACATTAACACTGAACATACATAGGGATGATATCATAATGACACTAGCTAGGTAGCACATGTTTCGTGAATTAGTGCTAGTAATTTATTTGTGATTGATGCAGTCATTAGAACTTAGAAGGTGGATGCTGCTGCATGGGGTTTCTTCAACAATTCCTGGTGCAAAAGCAGCGGCGACGGAAGCCTCGACAATCGCCACCAATGAAACCTTCACCTCTGCATACCGATCCACAGTTGTTGTCACTCACACATGGACCCTTAAATTTGTGGCTCTGAGACTCACACCTTCGAGCCTCTGCTGTCTTCACCGCAATATCTGTACGTTTTCATGTCAAATTCATTCATTCATCAAAATAACCACATTACACACCACACCACACCACAACACAACATCCTTTCAAAAGGAACACAACAGAACATAGATATCTATCATTTTTTTTTATCAAATAAGGTGAATAGTATTTGTAGGAGTGGTATTTAAATAATGTATGAAAAGACATAAATACAATTTATTGACAATTATCAATATGATTAGAAGAGAGAGAAATACGAACTCTTTTCTCCATATACTAGAAATTATTTTGAACTTATTTATTATAAATTAAAAAAGTAATTTTAAATTCAGTAATTTAGATATGATAAGCGGTTTAAAATTAATTTTTTATTTCAAGCTATTATGATTAGAAGAGAGAGAAATACGAACTCTTTTCTCCATATACTAGAAATTATTTTGAACTTATAATTTATTATAAATTAAAAAAGTAACTTTAAATTCAGTTATTTAGATATGATAAGTGGTTTAAACTAATTTTTTATTTCAAGCTATTGTTATAGATTAGTTTTAATCTAATTTAAGTTGTTTTTTAATATTCAGTAATTTAGATATTCATCGTTAGAAATTCAAGATAATAAAAAAAGTAATATTACAAATAGGCTCTACACTTAATATACAGGTGAGAGAAAGAAATAACACATTTATAAATCAGAAAACATTTTTATAAATAGTACGATAGTATCTCTTGTCTTAAATATGAGAAAGTCTTAAATATTAGGAAAGAATAAAAATAAAAATAAAATATATTATATTTAGTCAAATGCAACTAAAGAAAAAAATAATTAATTATTACCAGCGGCTAAGAGAAGGAAGAGCATGAGCAAAAACCCGAGTGTTTTCCTCTCCATGACAAGTTATAACTCACAATGCAAATTCAATATAGAATATAGTTTAGTGGTTTAGTTCAAAAGTGAAGCAAATGTACGTAGCTCTTATGATCTTATATATAGTGGCTTATGAGACTTGGAAACATTCATATATGACGTGTCAGAACCGTAGATAAAGAAGCAGGTGAGTGTGCAAAGCTGGATTATTATTAGCTAGAGTTTGATTAATTAACATGCAAAGCTGCAACGTGTGCATAGAGAACAATTGTGAGCTGCCACGGTAAGCTTGATAGGCCTAGACAACCGCTTAAATTTTTCAATTCTTTTGCTTTTACAACAGCTTTGATTAATTTCTATAACATGTTGAATTTTATTGTTATTATGAAATACTTAATTTCATTATAAACATTCCCCGAAACACTTTGCCTCTCCTCTCATGTGTATATGAGTGGGTTTTATGAAAGCTACGTACCACTTATATCAAAGGTAAATCAAAATAAATTTTGTTCCTTTTTAGTAAAGTTATAGTTATGTACGGGGTAAGCTTAAAAGTATAGTTTTTCTTTAGTACAAGGGGAAAAAACAGAAAGAAAAAAACGAAGAAAAAATATCAACTACATTCTCAAATAACTAATCCTTAAAGCATCAACTTAGGGAATGGTAATTAACATCACCGACTAACCAATCTTAGCTAGAAAATTTTATGTTTTCAGTCTAATCTTTCAAATCCATTGCCACCGCTTGTCTGAATGCAGACTTAAGTTACTCTTGAGAAGACACATATAGCCCCCTGCCCAAACAAAACAATCTAGAATGGCTTGATGATGATGGAAGTGAGATATAGAAATTTTTTCAGCTACCTATAGCCCGAATCTGCTATGTTTGAAAGTATAGTTTTAATAAATTAAAAACTAATTTTTCAACTGCACAACTATCCAATAATTTTAAGAAATTATATGATGTATATGAAGTTAATATTGTCAGATAGATAGTGTGATCATCATTGTTCATAAAGACAGTTTCAAACGTAATTTTTTACTTTCTACAAACAACCTTGAGCATTTATATGTAAATTCGAACCACCATAATGATAGTTAGGATCCTCTCAACTTTTTTTTATCCGGAGAGATAAAGACACAAATTTTTTTAAAAAAATATATAAAATAAGTAATAATGATGAGAGTCACTTAATGATAGAACCCGCTATCTATTTTTTTTTCAATCTCTATATTTTGAGAAGCGGATATGATCCTTACACCATAATGATATAGACCCAAATAAATGATCCAAGTCTAAATATTGATTCGATCTCAGGTAACACATTACTATCTTGCATGTGATACACTTATCTTATTGCTTGAGATGACACATAGCCTTCTTGCATGAGAAACACTTGGTTTGTTGCATAAATAACACTTAAATTAGTGCATATAGTTCTTTTGATACTTGTCTTCTGTCCTTTTGTGAATCATTCAAGTAATAGAAGTCAAAGTGTGAGTGTTCCTTAAACATAATATCTTTGTTGTTTTCTTTCTTGCTTTTGAACTATCTAATGATTCATGCCCAAATAAATGACCAAACCCAAAGAGTGATTCAAGTCCAACTCACACATAATTATCTTGCATGCGATACATTTGTCTTATTACATGACATGATACTTAACCTTCTTGCATGAGAAACACTTGATTTGTTGCATGAATAACACTTGGATTAGTACATCTAGTTCTTTTGAAACTTGTATTCTTGCATGTAAGCCTTTTAGTTTTTATATCTCCTATAAATAGGAGTTCATAAAGTTCTTTGTGAGTCATTCAAGTAATAGAAATAAGTGTGAGTTTTTCTTTTAGGATGTCTTCTTTATTTTCATTCTTGGATAAAAACTGGTTTGACAACTTCTTTGTTAGATTCAAACAATAGAATAATACATAGTCTGGACTTCTTCTATATCTTCTTTTAGGAAAGGAAACAACAAAGACGTTCTTTGTAAATAACACCCACACGCTGATTTTATTACTTGAATGATTCACAAAGTATATTATGAACTAAAATGCTTACATGCAAGAAGACAAGTGTCAAAAAAACAACATGCACTACTCGTAGTGGCTTTCATGCAAAAAATCCAAGTGTTTATCATGCACTAACCCATGTCACACATAGTTATCTTGCATGTGATACACTTGTCTTATTGCATGAGACGACACATAACCTTCTTGCATGAGAATCACTTGGTTTGTTGCATGAATAACACTTGAATTAGTGATGTGGATATTTTGACACTTGTATTCACCTTTTAGTTTTGCATCTCCTATAAATAGGAGTTCATAATGTTCTTTATGAATCATTCAAGTGATATAAATCACAGTGTGTGAGTGTTCTTTAAAGTGTCTTTGTTATTTTCTTTCCTAAGTAGAATATGGCAGGGCAACTTCTTGTTAGATTAGTTTGAACTTCTTTTACATCTTCTTTCAGGAAAGAAAACAACATAGATGTTCTCTTAAAAGAAGATTCACACTTTGATTTCTATTACTTGAATGGTTCACAAAGTACACTATGAACTCATATTTATAGGAGATGCAAAATTAAAAAGCTTACATAAGACAAGAATCAAAATAATTACATATGCACCATAGTGTTTTTCATGTAAAAAGTCAAGTGCATCTCATGCGCTCATCCAAGTCAAGATAGTTATGTGTGACTTGGATAAGTGTGTGAAATGTACATGACTTTTTGCATGAAAAACACCGTGACTAGTGAATGTAGCTATTTTGATTCTGTATTCTTGCATGTAAACCTTCTAGTTTTTCATCTCCTATAAATATGAGTTTATAATGTAATTTGTGAATCATTCAAGTAATATAAATCAAAGTGTGGGTGTTCTTTAAACATGGCATCTGTGTTATTTTCTTTTCGGAATTGAAATTGGCAGGAAAACTTCTTTGTTGGATTCGAATCAAAGTGTTTAGCTCTGATATATTTAAAGGCAAGAGAAGTTAATCACACCTAATTATTATCATGACAGGTATTTTCTTCATTAACCACAATTTAAAATAACCTATGTGTCTCATTCTTACGCACTAAAAAAATCTATTGAGTAAAGAAATATCAATTTAACATAATTCTCAAAGAATTTCACCGATCCATAAACACTTAGCATACTTTATAAAAATAATTGAACACCATATATATACGCACTTACACACAATAAAAGTTACATACACTATGTTTTTCATGAAACATACTGTAAGACGATACGACAGTAAAATAGTTAACCCTCACTACCGTAAATTGTGGGTCTTAGAATCATTCTTTTGAGTTTTGTTACTTTGTTAAATATACACTTTCTTGTTTAGATTTTTCATTTAGATGTAGAGCTTAATCTGAAGCAAACAATAGTTGACAGGAGTTTAATAAAAAAAAATAATAGTTGACAAGAGTTTTTTCAATTTTTTCCTGCAACGCGAATAGAAATTTTAGTTATCTTCATGCCAGCATTGCAATACCGCAAGATAAAAAAAAAGAGATTTTTATTACCAACCATAAAATCCGTTGACATCCAACATCCTCTATAATCAAAATATTGAAAAAAATTAAATCTGAGATGTAATCTCCATATTTTTAATATAGACTATCAAGTTCAATCAATTTCTCCTTTGAACGGAATGTCATTTGACATCGATGTAAGCCATGTTAAAATTAAGGGTTTACGGTTCAAATTATTCCTATAATACGCAAAATTGGAAAAATGATCGTGTAAAAAAATACAGATTCTAACCCTGTAATTTAAGATTCTTTTTATTTATGCCTTATTATTTTTTCATGTAAATATACAAAGTCTAGAAAAGCGACATAGAGGCTGGATTTTTCATAATTTTTGCAGTCATGTTTAGGACTTTAAAATATGTTTTCCACATAAAATAATCCTTTCATAATTTTTGCAATCATTGATTATAAATTTTTAAAGCGCTAAAAACTCGAACAACAAAACAACAGAAATCTTGACCTAGAAATCAAATTTGGAGCTGATATTTTTTATGAGACATAGAAAGGATTTGCAAAGTTTTATAGTATTTTGAAGATGCCTCGATTTATTTTGATTTTTCAACCTGCAAAATGGTAATTATGTTTAGAGTAAGCATATAGTCTCGGATCAAATTTCGTTTCCTAATTTTTTGGGTATGATTAGAACATTTACCATGAAATTTTGAAGTTTTTAAATGTGGAACGAGTTACTAAGAAAAAAACATTTAGAGGAAAATAATAAAGGAATCTAAGATTAGTTCAATATAATTGTCGCATAAAGTCATAAAAAGAAGTAAAAATTCATTACCGGTGTCTCTATTCATTTATATAAATGAAGTTAAGGTATTGTTAAGAACGTAAAAGAGAAAATAATTTCAAAATTTAATAAAGAAAAATCTCCATTTCAAAATTTTAATGTGTTAAATTCATCATTTCTAAGATAATTTTTACTTCTTTAAACTTCTTACTAAGTGCTCTACCAACTAAGTTATTTTTGATTTGTGAATCTTGATCATGTTAGATTAATTATTTAATTAATCAATTATGAATTGACAATAATCAATTATTATAAGTTAATTTTAATATAAATTATGGTCTATTGTGTTAAGTACTAGTCAATTGATGAATATGTGTGATTGGGCTATTGTTTCTAAATGGACCGTGATGGGTTGGCCCATTTAGCTAAGTCCAATGAGAGATCCCTACCCTCAGCCGTTTATAAGCTATTTAAACGTTATCCCATCAGACGGTTAAATATTCTGAACAGTATTCTAAAAACAAAACCTAGATGGCCATGAGGGTAGTTATGCCTCTCATACTTGTTGACGGCTATCCTTCATGAACCTAAATATAAGGTACACAATTTCTTATTCCTTCTTTGTTACTAATTATATGCTATAATTTGTATCTATTGATCTATGGCTAGGTATTAAAATTCATCAATTGGTATCAGAGTCCTTCTAGATACATGTTATAGCTATTTGTTGTTTCAATTACAACCGTATTATAATCGTTGATGTTATAAGTTGCTATAAAATTCCGAGCCCTAAAATATGGCATTAATTCTTAATCTGAATGCCAGAATTGTTTCAAGGGTTTTGTGAATAACATGTTATCGTAAGAAATTGATTTTCGTGTACCAAATCAGTTTCACTGATATGAACTTTATTTTAATTGAATGAATGAATCCATCGTACTAGTAGGAATTGAACCTATATATAGTTATAAGGCTATTGCATGTTATTATATAATTCAATCGGTTTTATTGTTAATCATTATATGGTCACATGAGTGACTTAAAATTGTTGTCTGGTTCATTACCGATTGATTGTGTTGTATTTTTTCGATCTGAGTTTTGGCTGCACGATTCATGAAAATTATTAACGGTATCTCCATTGTCTATCCAAATCCTTTGATCAACGATTTCTCATAAATTGATTCGGATGATTAAAATCGTTGATATTTTGTTGTGTATCGTGCAAGATCGTGTTGGGTCGTTTTGACCCGCTTTTTGGTTAATCGGGCGAAGAAGACCCAGTAAAAAAAAACTGTTGTTATGTCCACGCGCGCGACAGTCTCGTGCTGAATTGTATTCCTAAATTGCTGTTTTAATGCCAAATAATTTATTTTTCTATCATCATTTTGGCATAGTATTTTGTAATTTTTGACACGATATATTATATAATTTTATTTTGGGATAATTATATTATATTCTTAACTTTGTTTTGTGTGAAAAATTTTATGAATATTCCTTACTCTTATTTGATACTTATGAGAAATCTGACTCACTCTCTCAAACCTGAGATTGATGTGTCAATGAGGTTTATTTTTTATCACCGATTAACTAGTAAATATTATATTATTTTGGGATAAAGATATAATTTCTCTTGTACCCAAAATATTCGGAAGATTTGATTTATTCTATACCTTTAAAATTTAGGATTTGTTGATACCCTCAAAATTATTTATTAAGCAAAGATTAAATTGACTATTGTAGTTATATATATATATATATATATATATATATATATATATATATATATATATATATATATATAATATATATATATATATTATGGGTTTCAAAATTTTGTCAAATCTTGAAAAGATGGTATCAATTAAACTGATAATAATTTCTTTCAATATCATATATTCTCAATATTTAAGCCTAAACTTGAAAATTCTCACTTATATTAATAGCACTAACTATTTAATCAATTAAAATGTTACTATTGTGAATTTATAGAAGGCTCAATTATAATAATTCTAATGCCAAATATAATTGATTTAAATTTTATGATTTTAAATAATATTGGCATTATAAATATCTTAATATATATTGAATTTAATATATTCTTTAATTCATATCATCTTGGCATAAAGATCCAAAGTTTTCTAATTGATCATTCTTTTGTGACAGATATAAACTTAGACACTTGTCTCTAATTCTTGTCACAAATTGATTTGAAGGGTCCTAATAATATTTTATTTTTAAAATGAGTATAATGAATTGTATATTATATATGCCATTTATATTAATTGAATCTAAAATTGGCATATTTCTTTTTAATATACATTATACTTTCTACTATACTCTTTAATGTAATCCAGACTCGTAATTTATTACTCTAAATTTTGTGATAAATACTATTAACTATCTAATTATGTGTCTTGTCGAAATTAAATATTTGGATCACAATAATATTAAACTTTAAATAGTGAATAACACATTGTTGCATTTCTATGCCAAAATTCTAATTATGAATTAAAATTTGTACTTTGTTGTTTACCAGCTAAATATTATCAAAATAACTTATTAAGAATTGAGACAATTTTAAAACAATTATCATCCTTATATAAATCATATTGATTTATAATTAGAATCTCATATATGTTTAATTATAATGACTTATTCTTTATTCATGAATATTTTTAGATGATGGTATTAATAAATAATATATATATATATATATATATATATATATATTCTAATTAAGTCATCAAACGTCACTGACTCTAAGTATAAAGATGTATGTTACATTCTAGGTCATTCATAATTTAACTTTCAACCTCTTGTGAGTTATTATTGCACATATAAAAAAAAATATTATTACTTCTCTTTTGTTGTGCAACTATGAAATCCTATATAAAAGTGAAATCCTTTTTCAGAATATTCTAAACAGAGCTCTATAATAATTATATATTATTTTTTTACTATAATACTCCATTTTGTATTTATATTCTAATTCTAATCTATAGCGGGGGTATTTACAATTTTATTCTAAGAGTTCTATTCTGGATAAAATACAAAACTATTTGACACACTTTTATTTTAAATAATAACTCTTGTTGTTATACTATCTCATATTAAATTCTAAAGTTATACTTATGATGTGCTCATTTAAAATATTAAGAATGTCTTGCTATTATTTGAATATGACCGAAGTTGAGTACATTAAGTACAATTGTTTATGCATGATATTATTTTATCATATTCTCTTTAGCATAAACATAATTGATTTGTATAATTGTAATCTCACCTATCGTGGATACAATTATGCAAATTTTGTTAAATAGATTAGCATTATATTGGTGACAATCATACCCTATCGGCATGTTGTTATTAATATAATTTTGTTATTTCAATGTTCCTTAATTTTTATACTTATGTCAAATATAATTAGAGTACCCAATCAATATTTAAATTTTTTGAGACATAAGAATTGTACATCGTGATGATATAGTTCTTACTTATTATACTTAAGGTCTTTGAATGAGTTTACAATAAGTAAGTTACTTTATTAAAAGACATGTAGGAAACTATATAAATTTTGCAATCCAATATTATTCTAATTTTTAATTAAATTTCTATTTAAATGTTATTTTCGTGTGTGTGTATATATATATATATATATATATATATATATATATTGGATTGCTATTATCCCTCTGTTATATGAGTGACGAGCATACCCTATCGGTGTGACGTTACTTAATATGATCATTATGTGATAGAGAAATAGTTGAATATTTATTTAAAATATCTTTCAAACTTTGCTATGTGTATCGTGTAACGTGATGGACATACCATATCAGTACGACATTACCTAACATAATCATCCTTTTATAGATAAGAAAATATTAGTTAACTATCATTCTCCACCAAGTGGAGAAAATATCATTCTTCAACAAGCGAGAAAATTTTTACATGTCAATTAACTATATCTCATAAACAAATATATTTATTTGTTTCATAACTCTAGATATAAATTTATAGTAGAGACTTATATTGAGGATATTAATTATATTCTTTTCTCATAAATTATTACACACTTCCATATCTTTTATATTACTGTAAACTTATTTTGTAAAAGCAATATGTCAAAATCCCAAAATTCTTAACAACTCCATTGAGAAAAATTTATTTATACCATTATTCTAAATAATTATAAATGATATATTTGAGATATATAAATTTACCATTTTACTATATTTTGACATATTTTATATTATTGCTATTCTTTAATACTTATGGAGGCTTATGACTATTTTCTCTTATATCCTCAATAATAATAAAATATAAGTCTCGTGTAATTCCGCTGCGTGTAACCTAATCTTTTCTCAAATGTGTGTAATTATAATTGTAGCATTTGAGTTTTGAGTGAGTTACTGACATTGTATAGAGTCTCGTAACCTTTGTTTTAATATTAAAGACTAAACCATACATTCTCATATCTTGTTTTTATGATTTTAGAGACTTATTCTCACTCATATGATGATGAACCTTTTATATAATCATCACACTCTATCGTATAAAGGTTACTACATTTGTAAAATTCTAAAATGAAAATTTACATTCTCCTTAATTCTAAATGCAGAATATGTGGTTAACTACGAAACTCAATTCTTGATAATATCTGTCATTAATAAATTATATATTCATGGGGTTTCATACAATGATTGAGTTACCACTTGTGTTAATAATTTTGCTATACTTATGTGCAAAATATCTGGTTGAGTTCATGAAACTCTATTAGTTAAAATATATAACTACTTATGTTTATAATCTTGCACTAACAATTAAGTATCCCAATGTTGAATATTACATTATTATAATATTTCTATATCAGTGATCACTAACGAAAATCCCACTCACTCTTGTTTAGATATGTGGGATCAGTGGGAGTGTGTACACAACACTATATACTATGAGCTCAAATGAGAAATCCCACTCTTGTTTATATATGTGAGATCAAAAGAAATGTGTACACAATATTATATACATACAATTTAAAATTCTCGTCATTGCTATATACTCTTGTGCACATTATAAGATATGGCATAGCTTAAGAGACTTTAAACTTTAGTCTCATTATATTATATTGAGATATATATTAAAATTCTTTTAATCTCAATAAGCATCATAATTGAATGCTTAAGTTAATTTTGTTGGAATATGCGCAATAACCTCTTAGCATGCAAATATATATTGTGCTTCTCTTTTACCAACATTCCACATTTTATGAGGTCATAAATAATAAGTACAAGGTACAATATCAATACTCCTATCGAGTATGATATTGTGTTCTTGAAGTACTTATAAACTAATACAATCATAGATGTTCGTTCATTGTTGACATTCTTGTGGCCACATTAATCCACATGATCTTATTTTTCTTTAAACTAAGTGTCTATGTTAATCCAATTTGGAGATTCTTGAATTTCCTATTTCTTTATGAATTCCATAGTCACATTTTTGCTAAAACTTGGATTAATTGAATGTCGTAGAACATTTATCGATTGTGACTAAATGTAATTACACTCTCTTAATAGGCTATCCCTATAAGTAATTACTATTCTTATACCTATGTGGACATATGACTTTTATAAAATTGAAAACTCATTGGCAGAACCACTAACCACAGACTTATTTGTATGAGTTTTGTAAATCATAATGATTTAATTAAGTCTATGATATTTGGGTTAGTGGGAGTTTGTTATAGCATTTTTTTAAAATGCTTGGGCCATTGTATAATGGCACATTCTTTTAACTCAAATATGTCACTATAAATTCATCATTTGTTAGAAAAAGTGAGTCTTTGACCTGTATGATTTGTTTTCCCTATCGGATTCAATTTCTACGACATTAAAGCTTACTTCTTCTTTTTTAAATGATTAGTGCTTTGACCATAATTAAAAGTTTTAAAATTTAAATTCTTTATGACAGGCGAAATTTATATTCTTTTAGTAATTGAGTATTGTCATCCATGTGGGAGATTGTTAGATTAATTATTTAATTAATCAATTATGGATTGACAATAATCAATTATTATAAGTTAATTTTAATATAAATTATGGTTTATTGTGTTAAGTACTAGTCAATTGATGAATATGTGTGATTGGACTATTGTTTCTAAATGGACCGTGATGGGTTGGCCCATTTAGCTAAGTCCAATGAGAGGTCCCTACCCTCAGCCATTTATAAGCTATTTAAACGTTATCCCATCAGACGGTTAAACATTCTGAACAGTATTCTAAAAACAAAACCTAGATGGCCATGAGGGTAGTTATGCCTCTCATACTTGTTGACGGCTATCCTTCATGAACCTAAATATAAGGTACACAATTTTTTATTCCTTCTTTGTTACTAATTATATGCTATAATTTGTATCTATTGATCTATGGCTAGATATTAAAATTCATCAGATCAATGATGAAAAAGTACCAAGGTGTTTGTTTCAAGCCTTTACCTAAAACAAAGAAACAAAAACATTTATATAACTTGAATGCCTGGCTGGGTCTAAATGATGGTCATTGTCCTTGAAAGTATCGAAAGTCTGTTTTAAAAAAGAAAAAAAACGTCACATAAAGCATATTCAAACAGATAAAAAATCTAGATAGGTTGGAACAATCAGTGGACTTTTTATGATAAAATTCGGTGCATAAAAAGTTAAAGTATCGGCACTAATGCTGGACATTGAATATGCTTGGGTGGGACCCTCTAAATGTCTATGTATTTGTGCAATTCTTTTTACACACGAGAGAAGTGTTCTGCCAAGGCTAGCATATTGTTTGGGCTCTGTCTTGGGTGGGCGACTTGAATAGGTTTCATATTGTAAGAGATATGGTTTTTTTTTTTTACAAAAATGAATATGAACCATTGGATAAGGGTAAACCAACCCTTAGATCAAAATGCTTACTATACATCTTCAAACTCAATTGTTTTCTTTTATTTTAAACTAGTGTATTTTCCTTTTTTTGTTCGGATTAAATATATAATTAAGGACGACCAAAATTTTGTATGCAAGGTATCCGCAGATAGAATTTATCACGAGCCGATACATGATCAATATCACATGAATAAAATATATATTTTAAGCACCCGTAAATTAATAGATGCACATGCTGATGAAATTAACAAGATTTAGTAAAAAAATTAACAAACTGGATTTAGTAAAATTATTAACACATATGTAGAATAAAATAAACATTTTTTAAGTTCCCGGACTCGCAGAAATTCATACCCTTTATTAAATTAGTAAAATTATACGATAGTCGTATTACTTAAATAAAAAACTTCTCGTCATGAAATAAAAATATTCTCGTCATTAACAAAAGATGATGGTAATTTCGTAACAAAATTACTCATTTTCCTATCTAGCATAAACATCTCAACAATTCATATCTACTTTGATTTTATCGTCCAAATATTTTATATGTTTGTTTTTATTTCACGACGAGAAGATTTTTATTTCATATAAAATATAACAATGTTTATTTTATTCTATATGTGTTAATAATTTTACGAAATCCAGTTTGTAAATTTTTTTGTTTTACTAAATCCTGTTGATTTCATCTGTTTGTGCATCTATTAATTTACGGGTACTTAAAATATGATTTTTTTATTCATGTGATATTGGTCCTGTATCGGCTCGTGATAAATTCTATCTGCTGATACCTTGCATACAAAATTTTGATCCTCCTTAATTATATGTTTAATCCGAACAAAACCAGGAAATACAGTAGTTTAGAATAAAAGAAAGCAATTGAGTGTTGGAGGTGTATAGTAAGCATTTTGATCCAAAGGTTGGTTAACCCTTATCCAATGGTTCATATTCATTTTTGTAAAAAAAAAAAAAAAAATCATGTCTCCTACAGTAGGAGACCTATTCAGAGCCATTGTTTGGAACTCAAAAGATGTATGGGTCAATAAACCTTTTGCGGATCCTACTTGGCTTGGCTTGTAATATTGTCCATTCTAGTTTATCTAATAAAAAGCTAAGATAATGGTGATCATTCTTATTAATATGAAATTGAAATTACTTTCTATGCCCAATAATGGTGCAAATTGTTTACATGTACAAGTATTTGATTTTTTTTTACAATGTAAGTTGGTATTTTATCTTTTTATTGGTGCGTAGAAGAAGTGGCCAACACCCTCTTAAACTCACCCACAATTATGAGGTATTGGGTTTGAACTCGGTTGAAAGTGTGTCAAACTTAACAATATCGACATTGTCACTTGAGTTAGACCTATAGATGATACTTTTATCTTTGTTTTACTGAAAGAAACACTTTTGCCTATGAACAAATTGAAAATAAACCTATTCAAAATAGTCCACCAATTTTAGATTAGTTTATTTTTTAGATTGAAACTTAGAGTGTGTTTAGATGAAGTTATTTCAAAATTCTAGAAAAACTAAAATTGTATGCAACTTAAATGCTTCAATTAATTTATTTTATTTTTTTTGGTACAAAATTTTCTTTATTTAAGTTAGTTATTTTATATTTGGATAGGCTAATTAGAATTTTTTATGGATCATGGTTCATGCACCACGAAACACATTGGTCTAACTTGCACCAATTCAATGACAGTATAGATCAACTTCAACATACCCAACTTCACAACCATCGGCGTCAACTCACACACCAAGCTCAAATATCTGAATTGTTCAACCAACTCTAATTCCTTAACCATAAGCGCCGACGTGTGCAAAGACTTCAGACTCAAAGCATTTGCAACCACATTTGCCTTTCCTGGATGATAACTCAACTCAAAATCATAATCCTTCAAAATTCCATCCATCGCCTCTACCTCATATTCAACTCCTTCTGGTCGAACAAATACTTCAAACTCTTATGATCGATGAACAATTCAAACTTCGAACCAAACAGATAGTGCCTCCAAATCTTAAACGCAAACACTACCGATGCCAATTCCAAATCATGGGTCGGGTAATTCCTCTCATGTATCTTCAACTGCCTCGAAGCACACGCTACAACCTTTCCCATCTTAGAAACATCACAATACACAACAAACGATTATGTCGCATTCGACAAAACCAAGACAGGTCCTGACGTCAACCTCTTCTTCAGCTCTTGGAAACTCTCTTCGCACTTAGCATCCCAAACAAAAGCTTGACCCTTCCGAGTTAATTGCGTCAACGGTAAAGCCAACTTAGAGAAACCTTTAATGAACCTTCTGTAGTAGCCAGCCAAACCCAAAAAACTTTTGATCTCAGTAACAGACTTAGGAGCCTCCCAATGCAACACATCTTCAACCGCAATCCCACCTCTAGAAATCACGTGACCAAGGAAATTCACTTCCTGCAACCAAAACTCGCACTTCGACATCTTAGCATACAACTTCCTATCCTTCAAAGTCTGCAACCCAACCCTCAAATGCTCTGCATGCTCTTCCTCAGACTTTGAATACACCAAGATATCATCAATGAACACCACCACAAACTAATCCAAATAAGGATGGAAGATTCTATTCATATACTCCATAAACACACCTGACACATTAAACACACCAAATGGCATCACAAAATACTCATAGTGACCATACCTTGTTTATTATAAATGTATTATGGTGGACGAGATTCAAAATTGGATACCTTTACAGCATGTTCCTATACAACTGTTTCCCACCTTCAACTTGTTGCACTAGAATTTTTCTTTTTTTGTCAGGCTGTGTCTTGGGTCTTGAACAAGTTTACTGTGAAACTCTACTTTAAGATGCAGCTTAAGATGAAGAACAAGCTTCAACTGTTCAATTTTAGTTCTGGATTGTTCAATGTTAAGGAAGAACAAATCAATGTTGTTCAACACGTGGATTAACTTCAATTTTAGTTACTGGTTGTTCAATTTTATGTGGAAAAACTTCAAGGTATAGTGTTATACGATTTAATGTTGCTCAACACGCGTGGAATGATGTGGCTAAAGGAAGAGGAAGAACTATGTGGAAAAATGACATCAATTTTAACATAACTTTAGAGTTATTAAATTTAATACTATTATATTTAATGAATACAATATTTACTATTTTATTTACATCTTAAGGTGGTCTTTTGTACCTTTTGACCTGGAAACAATGTGTTGTAGTGAGTCATTTTAGTGGTGTAAGTTGGACCTTGTAATTGGTGGTGCAAACTAAATGCACCCTTCCCTCCTTGGCAACATGAATCATGAAACCTCTCAAACATATTCCACACTCTAGTACAAAAAAAACGACAGAGATAGAGAGGAGGCCCGCCAAATTTCACATGATATTTACGAGTTATAAGTTATAATTTACTAAGTGTTTGGTTTACCGTTCCATAAAAGAAAAAAAAAAAGAATTAATTACCGTTTTGATCTTTTTGTTTTCACTCACGAAATTGGTTCTCGTATTATAAATTACTCAGTTTTGGACTCAAAAACGGTGATGTGACATATTTAAAATAACTTGTTATACTACTTGATGGCCTGGAATGATAAAAAAAATTCATGAAATTACCAGAAAATACCTTAAAATCTTCAATTTAGATATGATACATCATCATTATTAACTTCAAAAATCTGAAAAAGGGACCAATATATGCAGTGTGACTTTAAAATGGGGTGACCAATTTCAAGAGTGAGGGAAAATAGGAGAGCAAAAGTTGTAATTATGAAGAAAAAAAAATCATGTTTGCACAATTTCCAATGTCTTTTTCCAACATAAAACCAAACTCTCCAATTGGAGCTATTGGCCGCATATCCAAACATGCTATAAGTGTAAGTTTGATTATGTGGTAACAAAAAATTAATTTTGTAAAACTGATTCATACTAAAAATGAGTTGAAGGTTGAGATATATGTGTTTGGATATATTCATGTAAAAGTGGGATGAACTTTAAATTTATGTGTAAAAATCAATTCTAGAATCAAAAGCTATAAATCATAACTTTAAACAAAATCAATTCTTTAAAATCAAACCCACTTAAATACAACGAAACACCAAACACGTCAGAATCAATTCTATAATTTCAAAATCAGTTTAATTTCCTCCGGTAGTAGTGGAACTAAATATACACTAAAACATGCCCTTGAAAAGAAGAAGAGTAAATAAGCATTTTGATCAAAGAAATCGCAAGAGTCTATTAAATTTAGGAAATAGCAAATTAATCCGAGTAAATGTTGATTTACTCCTAATATCAATAATATTATAATAAAGAGCAAATTAAAAGATTGTTAAAAAAAGAGCAAATTAAAAGATATTCCTGCTATACGAAAAATGGACCTTAATATTTATCTTCGAAGATAACAAAAAGTGATAAATAATAACAAGAATACATAACATGATAATCATCAAATAATAAGATATAAAAAACTCTATATTGATATGAACAGCAGGAAAGCTCAATTTGAAGATCATTCGGTGGTGAAAGTGGACACAAGAACATAATCAAACAAAATAACTTCGGTCTTGCACGTTGTACATTTCCATTTGTGCAAACATAATGATTTTTCTCAGTCAGAGAGTGAAGACTTGGTCTTCAAGCGATACAAGAGCTTTTTCTTCCTAGAACTTGTGTTGTCAATGGTAAGAATAACTTTACCAGGTTCACTAATTTTAAAACTGTTGCAAAGCACTGCTTCTTCTGATGAAGCCACTTTTCTAGCCTTTTGGACAATTACGGTATAACTTCCTTCATTGCTTGGTACAAATTCTGCACCATACCTTACTTCCCACCCTATTACTCTCACCTCCCAAGACAGTAAACATTTCTGCATAATTTCCAAATAAAAATATCAAACCTTATATCAAGGCAAATGAATCAACATAACAAACAAAGTTTCTATATCTACCTAATGTAAAAATTTCCTAACTAAGTTAACAAATCTTAACCAATTTACAATTAATAATAACCAATTTGTATACATATGTAACCGTCACCAACTAATTCTAACATTGTACACTAGTCTAGGATTAAATTAAATTACTATAACATGCTTCTTATATTATTACTAATAATAACAATAATAAATTGTAGAGCTTAGATATGTAATCCTATAAGACCACCTACAATGGTGGTGTTGAATGAAGGATTAACACTTAAAAGCCTTGCAATGGTATTTTACTTGGTGTTGAATGATGACATGGAGGAGTGTGGTGATGAACATATTAAACATAGTTGAAGCCCTGCGTACAGAACACGTGGCAGCTTGCCACTGGCTTCAATCCGGCGCGTGTATCACACGCGGGGACAGGGCGCGTGAGCGCGCAGGAGGAAGAGAGAGAGGAATCTGTTTGGTGATAAGGCGGACGCGTGGCAGCTTCTGATTGGTTCGCTGGATTTTTATTATCTTAATAATTTAAACTCAATTATTTCAATGTAAATTAATTTAAAAAAAAAAAAAATTACCAAAATTCATGATTTTTTTTCCTCTATAAATAGAGACTTGGTTCATTTGATTTGGACACAGAAAAAAAAACCAAGTTTTTCAGTATCCTAATCTTATTACTATCCTTCTATTACCTATCCTTTTGAAGTTTTAAACTTGTTGTTAGTGAAATGGATCCAAATAATAACAATTTCAACACCCAGAATTCTTCTAGTTACCCATTTAGCTACCAAAATCCCAACAATTATCAAAATCCAGATCAATTTCCAAACCAACGTCCTCAAAACATGCATAATTTTGGATTTGCACCAAATTTCAACCACCCATCCTCTGTTCCAAACTTTAATCCATATTATGGATCTATGATGGGATATCCATCTCAAACACCCCCGTTTAGTGGTTATATGCCAATGGGAAATGAAAACTTTCCGAGTGTTGGTGCACCTGAATTTCCTGAATTTTCAACACAAATAACTCTTGGTGGCATGACAAGTGGTAACGAAGTCACTCCAATTCCAGAGGATTCAACTCCTAAGAGCAAGAAAGCCCAGCAACCAGCATGGAGCACTGAACAAAATTTGGTGCTAATTAGTGGGTGGATTAAATATGGAACAAGCAGTGTTGTTGGGAGAAATCAGAAAGGTGAAACATATTGGGGTAAAATTGCTGAGTATTGTAATGAGCATTGCTCATTCGATCATCCACGAGATGGTGTTGCATGCCGAAACCGTTTTAATTATATGAACAAAATACTGAATAAATGGATTGGCGCTTATGAAAGCGCTAAGCGTATGCAACGAAGCGGTTGGTCGGAGAATGATATTTTGGCAAAAGCCCAGGAATTATACGCGAGTGGGAAGAATATTCACTTTACTTTAATGGCAGAATGGCAGGCTCTCCGTGATCAACCACGTTATGGTAGTCAAGTAGGAAATATTGGATCAGGCAGTAGTGGATCCAAGAGATCTCACGACAGTGATGCATGTGGCTCAAACTCTGTAGGATCTACTGCTCGTCCAATGGGTAGGGAGGCAGCTAAGAAAAAAGGTAAAAAGAAAAGTAAGGAAGCTGCCTTGGAGGTGGTGGATAAAGAGTGGGCTGAATTCAAACAATTCAAGGAGAAAGAGCTTGAACGATTGGACAAGATAGCGTCGGTGCAACAGGAGGCTAACCAATTGATGAAAGAAAAGACTCATGCTAAAAAAATGAAAATGTATCTAAAACTAAGTTCCGAGGAGAATCTCGATGATCGGAAGCAAAAGTTGTTGGATATGTTGAGCCAAGAGCTGTTTGATAATTAATTTCAATCAAATTGTATGTGGCTTTTGGCTGTAATGTATGAGTTATTGTGTAATTTCAATCAAATTGTGGCTGTAATGAAATTGTCCGTTGATTAATTTCAATCAAGTAATTTCAATCAAATTTCAATCAAGTCCCCACTGTTTGCTTTAATAATTGTCCGTGACTTTTGGCTTATCTGTTTGGAATCCGAATCCTTATCTGTCTGGAATCCGAATCCAAATCCTTATCTGTCCGTGACTTTTGGCTTTAATAATTTACTTTCAATCAAGTCCCCACTGTTTGCTTTAATAATTGTCCGTGACTTTTGGCTTATCTGTTTGGAATCCGAATCCTTATCTGTCTGGAATCCAAATCCAAATCCTTATCTATCCGTGACTTTTGGCTTTAATAATTTACTTTCAATCAAGTCCCCACTGTTTGCTTTAATAATTGTCCGTGACTTTTGGCTTATCTGTTTGGAATCCGAATCCTTATCTGTCTGGAATCCGAATCCAAATCCTTATCTGTCCGTGACTTTTGGCTTTAATAATTTACTTTCAATCAAGTCCCCACTGTTTGCTTTTCACCCAATCCTTATCTAAGTATTAACTCAATACAATAACTTATTTCGAATCCGTCAATGTCCACCACTTAATGTACTTGTATATAGGGACTCATAGATACATACATTGAATCACCAATATCCCAAATCTCATTCAATCTACTTCAAAATATCACAAAAAACTATTAATGGATCCATCAGAATATCCTTTTGATATCGCAGCCTACAAACAAAAATGTGAAATGGAAGAAACTTATATGGCCAGCCGATTCAGAGAGCGTCGAAACAAAATATTGGAAGATAGTGCACCTCGTAGTAGAAAATATCTCAATAGAGATCATGCAGCGGCAAACCAAAGACTAATTGACGACTACTTTGCCAATGAGCCTACATATGACGATGCAATGTTTCGTCGTCGGTACCGGATGCAAAAACATGTTTTCCTTCGAATCGTTGGGGACCTTTCAAGTAGTGATAACTACTTCACCCAACGAGTTGATGCAACCAATAAAGAAGGTATATCACCGTTAACAAAATGTACCACAGCAATGCGAATGCTAGCATATGGTGTGGCAGCAGATGCGGTCGATGAATACATCAAAATAGGAGGTACTACAGCATTGGAGTGCTTATGTAGATTCTGTAAAGGAATCATACGATTGTATGAGCAAGAGTACCTGAGAGCACCAACCCAAGATGATCTGCAAAGAATACTACATGTAAGTGAAATGCGGGGGTTCCCAGGGATGATCGGGAGTATTGATTGCATGCACTGGGAGTGGAAAAATTGTCCTAAAGCATGGGAAGGTCAATTTGCTAGGGGGGATAAGGGAACCACCACAGTTATTCTTGAAGCAGTTGCATCTCATGATCTATGGATTTGGCATGCCTTTTTTGGATGTCCGGGAACGTTGAACGATATAAACGTTCTAGACCGGTCACCAGTGTTTGATGATGTGGAACAAGGAAAGGCTCCAAGTGTGAATTTTTTTGTGAATCAACGTCCCTATAACATGGCATACTATCTAGCTGATGGTATCTACCCTTCTTATCCAACTTTCGTCAAAACGATCAGACTTCCTCAAAGTGAACCCGATAAGTTATTTGCAAAAGTTCAGGAGGGATGTCGGAAGGACATCGAACGTGCATTTGGAGTGCTTCAAGCTCGATTTAAAATCATCCGTGAACCAGCTCGCTTGTGGGACATAGACGATTTGAGTATCATCATGAGGTCATGCATCATATTACATAATATGATTGTTGAGGATGAACGAGATACATATGCTCAACGTTGGACCGATTTTGAGCAATCTGAGGCAAGTGGATCTAGTACACCGCAACCATACTCGACCGAGGTGTTACCCGCTTTTGCAAATCATGTGCGTGCTAGATCCGAATTGCGTGATCCAAATGTTCATCGCCAATTGCAAGCAGATCTAGTGAAGCACATATGGGAAAAGTTTGGAATGTTTCATGATTAAAGATGATTTGTATCGTACTAATTAAGTTACTTGTGTCGTGTGCTTAATTTGTTGTCTTGCATTTTAAGTTATTTGTGTGCCGCGTGTTTAATGTATTGTATTGCATTTTAATTTAAGAAAATAAATATTAATTATTTAAATAAATTTTGTTTTTACAAAAACACTAAAAAATAAATTGTTAAGTTTTTATTATTTTAATTTAATTATAATTAAATTAGTTTGTAATTTTATGTAATTATAAAAACAAAATATAAAATTAAATAAGAATATGAAATAAAAAGTGGTGGGGTAGAGTGTTGAAGGTAATTTACCATTGGAGAGGGTATGTGTTGAATGATGTGTTGAATTATTATGTGGAAGAGAGAGAAAATGATGTGGAGTGTTGGGAATTGAAAAAGTGTGTGTTGAAGGGTGTTGAATGTTATTTACCATTGTAAATGGTCTAAAGAAATCAAAACATCAACATCATTAGGTGGTTGGTTATCCACGTTGTGAAAGAGAGATATAGGTTGTTATTGACTTTTTTTATTTGAGACTTCTTTTCTACTCTTGAACATGTTGCCTTTTTCCTTTTGTTTAAAGTCGTTTTCATGTTTCATAAACCCTTTATATATGTAGAATGCTCTTTGATTCAACAAAAAATTTTCATAGCAATCATTAATGCAAAGTAAAATTTAAACTAACTTCAACTTTCAACACTCTAATTTTTACAAGGCTACCTATTGTTTTTTGTACAACCTATTCAATCAAGCGTTAAAGTGGTCCACAGTCCACACACTGCAAAGCTAACAAAAGAAGCTGCTTTCTATGTTTATTATACTTTTCTATGTTTATTTATTCTTAAATTGTTTTTTTTTTTTTTTCACTTGCAGTGAATTTTCTTCAAGCCTACACAATTTGTGGAATAGAATATAAAATCAAAGCAACCAAAAAATCAGATAACATCGACAAGAGAGGAATCCTATGAAAGATTCATACTTCTATCCTGCATTCATTGGATTCTCAAAAACCAATCAACTCCAACTAAAAACAAAGAAAAACCAACCTCAGTAACAGGAAATTCCACAGTATGTTTTGATGCTGGCGTTATTGTGATCTGAGTAACAGAATCTGAATTTTCAAATTCACCATCTTTACTCAATCCACCATACTTCACAAGTAGTTGCTCTGGAGCTATGTAGCTGAAATTACAAGAGACCAAAAAATCAAATTATTCACAATTCAAACACAAAATAAACCAAAAAGCAAATTTTTAATCCTTATATGTTTTCACCTCAAAAGGGTCTCAGTTGACTTGGAAGGCCCAGCAAAGACAAACTTGCTTTTGGTTCTCTGGGTAAGAAAAGGGCTTATCATCCTATTCACTGCCAAGTACCACCATGGCACATTGATGAACACCTAAAAAAACAAAAAGTGTTAAAAAAAATATTTAGAATAAGATAAATTTGAACAACCATTACACACATAATTTATCAACACAAATTGCTATCATCCATATAAAAAAATGTATGTAATTGCAGACTATAATGTGACATCAAGTGCAATTTTTTGAAATATTAAGGATTTGCTAAAAGAATATACGTTGGTTATTCAAAGGCAACAAGCCAACAACTAACGGCATATCACATTGGACATATATTAAGTATCTTGCAAAATATAACATCAAAACACACCAATAATGTTTTAAGAAGACAATCAAATTACCTGTTTGGCCACAAATTCAGGGTAATTGTCCTGAAACAGTTGAAGGGCTTGTTTTGTAGCTTGTCTCAGTTCCCATTTACCAGGTCCAGGAGAATCCTTAAGATCATTGACATGAACAATAGTGCATACACCACCATGGTTAAAATCCAAATTCCTAATACTCTTCTCAAGGAACTGAATTCTCCATCTAAGGAAATTCTGTCTCTTCTCCTCATCAGAAAAAGTTTTCTTATACAATTCCCTATTCTGAAATTCACCATATATGTTATAACACACAGGGTGACCTTCCTTATCAAATCCATGCATGTAAACCACTTTCTCCAATTCATCACCTAATTTCTCATCCATCAACTCCTCTATTCCAAATTCTTTTCTCCAGAGAATTGTGTTCTTGATCATTGTGAAAGCCTCTTTCACCTTAAAATCTCTTGCACGTAGAAATTTCAACAGAATTACATCACTTCTTTCGTCTGCAAGGAGTGGTATCCCATAAATGGACACTTCTTCAGGTGGTAATGGCAATGAAGCTTCAACTTTCTCAGCAACAGGTTCTTGCTCTGCAGGAACAGAGGTAGAAACCGCAACAACGCTTTCTTCAATAGCCTCCACAGTTTTTGCTCCATCATCCTCCACAGAAGATACAACATTTTCTTTCACTTCTTCTTCCTTCTTATCTTCTTCGTCTTTCTTCGTTGCAACTTTGCGGTCCTTGTTTTGTTGTGCAGGTTCTTCTGGTGGGGTGGCATCAGAAAGTTGTTGTTCTTTTTCAGGTGCAGTAGCTACCGTGGTGGTGGTGGTGGGTGGTTTATCTTGTTTTATGAGTGGTGGAGCGGAGAAAGCATGGTTATTGAGTGATTCTTGAATGAGATTCTTAAGCTCTTGGAGTGACTTATTTTCATTGTCAGCAAGATGAGAAGGTTTGGTGGTTTGTTGTTTGTTGAAAGTTTGTTCTTGGGTATTAGGTTTGGAGAGATGAGTCTGAAGAGTGATGGTTTCAACAACAGGGTTGGTTTTCTTCTCAGGTTGAGGGTCTTGCTCTAACTCTAAGGGAATAATAGCTGTTTTTTCAGGTTGTGGAACATTTACATGGGTAACAACCACTTCCTCAACATGAGACATGTTGGATGAATTGAAGAAGAATTAAGAATGTGAAGTTGTAATAGAGGTGGTGGGTTTAAGGGAAAGGAGTTATGTAGTTTATATATAAAGAAGAAGAGTAGTGGTGTGTATGTGTGTTAGAATGTGTTGTGCCAGGTTGGAAGTAGTAGGAAGGTGGATCTGTAAAACAAATTAAACGTGGGAATTAATGTAACGTTGTTACTGTAATTGGGCAAATTATCGGCGGTATTGCCGGCCACCCCTTTCAATCATTCCAAAGGTTCTATTTCCATGGGCCTGCCTGCCTGCTTTAGTTAACGGTATGCTTTTAGTTCTATTTCCAACTAGCTCTCTTTTCAACTTTTTCCTTATTATAGCTCCTTAATTATAAGATAGATAAATAGATTAGTAGAAAATAAAGTGTTAAATGTGAAGTGTCTAAATATGAATGTTGGCTTTAAGCATACTTTCGATTTTTTTACACTTTTTCAGTACTTCATTTTCTCTCTGTCTCGGACTGCATCACTAACTTATTAAATTTATCACTTCATTATTTTTTTAGATTAAAGTTTGGGTGTCATTTTTCTAATAAAAAAGAGGGAAAGGAGTAGCGTAAAAAGTTGATATGAAACTGAAAATGAAAAGTAAGGATGTCTGGTTCTGCTTGCTTGTGCTTGGTTGTCATTTCTGAATGTCTGGCTTCCTAGCTGTTCTACTTCATCCGACCGGTATAATACTATTGTTATGCCCACATTTAAAAATAGATTTCTGTTCTCAAAAAATAATAATAAATTTCTATATTCTAGTTATATATATGTTCCGTTTTTTTGCCTAAAAAAATAAAATGTTCTGTTTCGAAATTCTTCCTTTTCTATCATGAAGCACCTTGAATTTTTATTGTTAATTCGATATGAAATATATATAATTGTCCATTAACATAGTTCAATAGATAAAGACATTGCATGTAATATGCATCGGGTCAGCGTTTAAACCTGGATTCTCCACGTAGGCATATTTTATGATGTGAATATTTAATCACTAGGATACTTGACAAAAAAAAAAATGAAATATAATTCATAGTAAGGTTAGAAATATAATATTATGATCTTTGATAGAAATTTGTTGTTAATTAACTATCTGAAATTCCGTAATATCGGTGGCTAAATTAAAAAATTGTAGATTTGCTGTTCATTGCCTAAACTTGCAAAGTTAACAAAAAAACCACTCGTTGTTGCATTCTATCTACAAAATACAGTCCCAAGTCAAAGAGAAATTCTTTTTCCACCCCATGCATGTCATGCATTCTTGGAAAACCCAAAAATGCTCCGCGTTTTTTTGGATTTTAAAAATTGAAAAGTGTTGGAAAAAAAGAGTCACGGTTGAACCCGTGTCTATTTTTTTTTTGCAGGATTTTTTACATATTTGAATTTTAGAATCTGAACAAAACATAAGTCGTTTCTACACATCCATATTTTATAAACTAAACACCATATTTACATGTTTCGAACCCCTTTTACGGCAAAATGCAATTTTAAAAATTTTCCCTGTTATTTTTTGACATATGAGGGGTTCGAAACATGTAAAAGGAGGGTTCGAACTCTAAAATCCAACGTGTGTTTGAAAGGTTTTTGTTCAATTCTATTTTTTTCCTTTCAAAATGGCATGAAAACACGTCTCAAATGCTAGATCAAAAAAATCAGGGGCATATTCAGGTTTTTTGGAGGTGCACGAGAGGTACGGGAGGGTGAAATAATTTCTCCAAGTCAAACAAGAATAAGCCCAAACGTAGCCTAGTGTTTGTTTCATAACAAGCCCAACTCGGGATTTTTTATGACTACAGGCAAGTCTCTAAAAAATATAAGAATTTTTTTTAGGGGGATTTAAATAAAAATTTATTGGATAAGGAGGGAAGTACAAAGAGTACTTAACTCTATGCTTGAGCTCGGGTGTAACACCCATACTAATGTAATCTAGAATATTAGCATGCGCATTAAACTGATACTGGATAAATTTAAATTTTCAATAATAATATTAATACATACAACTGAAAGAGTACAAGTGGCTCGTTTATACAATTATCCGAATACCAAAAATGAATACTTATACATAATAATGATAATCTCCTGAGCTTGTACTTGACGAGCAACTGCACTCCAATCCAGTATCTCCCTGATGATCTTCTTCACGAACATCTTGCTTACGTGAAAAACCTGCACCAGAAGGATTGGGATGAGACATAATGTCTCAGTGAGCTCCAGCCCAACCTACTGTTGGCAACCACGGGGGAAACCTAGGGTCGTCGTGCCTATTCTTGGCAATCTTGGGGATTCCTACGATCGTCGTCTTTCTCTACATATTCCGCGATCAAGGGAAACTAGGATCGCTATATGTCTTAATCTTATGCTTATCATATTCTTGCCTTAAACTTAAACTCATACTTAGTGATCTGGGGACATCCTATGATCACTTTCTTTCTCTGCTGACTACTTGTCATATTCTCATAATAATTTCATAAGTATCAATATACATCATTCTTAATCGTAAAGTTAGTAAGTCAGCGTTGAACAAACAATCATTATCTTGGTTCATTTTACGGAGTGCATTCGGGTGGAGTAACCCCGAAGTACATCTCTCATCATACCGGTGAAATTCCTATCATATCAGGCTAACACCGGACTCCTCTTATCGTTGTGTGGACAACTCTCTCGATGAAGTCCCATCCGGCATATCCCGGAGTCTGCTGAACACAACTTATCTTACATGTAGACAACCCTCTCGGAGAAGTCCCATCCGGCATAATCCGGAGCCTGCTGGACATTTTTAACATAGTCTTATAACTTACGTGTGGATAGCCCTGTCGAAGAAATCCCATCCGGCATAATCCGGAGTCTAGATGAACACGTATAATCCTTATCATTAAGTTCTTAACTTAAGCTCATATGTATATCTAATACGTTTCATATTCTTATGCATATCTGATGCATTCATCGTTAAATAAATGTGTGCTACTTAACCTATAATAAAGGTCCTTAGCTTATCGTTCTCATAAGCCTCTTACTTGGTCGTTGGAATACCAACTCTTAAGCTTAACTAAAGCTTTGAATGATGAACATTCCTTGTGCCTCATACTCTTAAATCTTGCTTTCCTATCAAAGGATTCGACATATCGTTATCATATGCCGTTCTTAGGGATTTACTATCCCACTTACTCATCATTGGGAACTAAGCCCTTATCTTACTTAATAACTTAGAATTAATTCTACCCATCACTCTTATGATACTTATGCATTTCCTAGATTAATCCTTGGAAGATCATGAGTAACATTGTCCTAAAGCATATCAAAGATCATTGGCATGATACAGTTATTTTGAAAATAAAATGCCTTTCTGGGCAACTTCGCTCTGCGACCCCTTGACTTCGCTCTGCGAAATCCTGCGTCTGAACCTTCAGACTCTGAACTTCAGAGTCTGAACCTTCAGAACCTGGTGATCCTGAGTCTGAAGCTTCGCAGAGCGTCTGAAAACTTCGCTTTGCGAACTCAGCTCCTGATCACTTTGCAGGGCGAAGTCTAGGCGATGGCTAGACAGTAGCCAAGCTCTGCTACTTCGCTTTGCGACCCTGAGCGTCGCTCTGCGACTGTAGCAGAACACAGAATTTTCTGAAAACATGTTTAATCTTAAAAACCTTGGTACCTAGTTATCCAATGATCAATGAAAATATGCCAGGGACTTATTTTGAACTATAAAAACGTACTTTACCCAAGGATTAGCTGGAATTAAGCATAAGTTTCAAATAGGGGAAAAACTATCCTTTTACTTAAATCTTAGCAATTAAGTTGTGATCTCACACAAACTAACCCAAAGGGTAAATTGCTACTCTAAGGAACTCACCTAGCAATTGCTATGATTCTGATCCTTTGCAAAACTTGTCCAACCCTAGCTTCAATCTTTCTTTCCTTCCTTGATTCCTCCTTAGCTTCCTCTTGTTCCAAGTTTTCCCAAAAGAGCTTGCTTATGTTCTAAAAGTTTTGAAAAGAAAATTAATAGATGATGGAAAGGTGAGGGTGGCGTGAGACTTAGAGAGAGGGAGGAGCAAAAATCTGATTTGTAGAGAGAGAGTGGAAGGAGAAAGTGAGGGGAAAATATCTTATTTCACCTTATATAAAATCCTTCCTTCCATAATTACAAGTTTGCCATTGCTTTCACATTAATCCTCTATTACTGATAACGGTTACATCTAAGCGGGATATTACATCGGGAGATGTGCTTGGGGTAATCGACCCACAAAAAACAAGAACACTACGTCAAGTAGTTGACGACTTCTACTATCTCAACCCCCCCCCCCCCCCCCCGAAAAAAAAAAAAAAGAAATAGCCTGATTATGAGCTTCCCAAATCTCCCAAGTTTGTGCGTTCCAAATAAGCATTATGGCTTTCCAATGCTTTTTAACCCGAGAAGAGGTAGATAAATAATCTAAAAAAGAAACAACATTTTTGAGTTAAATCAATCAGTTTCGATCCACCTAAAGACTGAATACCAAATATCTCCAACAAAGCTACATCTATAAAACAAATGATCTTCCATCTCTAATTTTCTCGGATACCACACACAATTCGAACTCACTTTGTTTAACAAGACTCCTCTTCTAGTTGACCAGTAAATTTGGGAGAAACCTCCCCCCCAATATCACGTCATATGTAGGCATACTAATTATAGTTTTCGTACCGTCTCAAAATACTCCCTTCGTCTCATTTTAATTGTCTCTTTCGAGTTGTGCGTGATTCTTAAGAAAATGGTTAGTTACGTTGATTTCAAATGGTAAAATTAATATTCCCTCTCCGTCCCAAATTATATGTCGCTTTACAATACCAATGAAGCATTAATGTTACTTTTCCTACTATATACTCCCTCCATAACAAAATATAAGCAAAATTCAACTATTTCAGTTGTAACTAATTATAAGCAAAATTGACTTTTTTTGTCATATTTAAGGATAATATACCTGAAATACCCTTACTTTAATTTTTTAAATGCACACACGTTTAACAACAACACCTTGAAAATATACTACTGTACACCACAATTAATGAGGGCAAAATAGGTTATTTAACTTAAATTAAATAACACAAACCACATTCCTTAAAAAATGTGAATTGGTCAAATTTGCTTATAAAAAGTTATGGAGGGAGTATCTTTAACTATTTATTACTTTCAATTCTTTAATTTATCTTTCTCATACCATTTATTAAGGACGATTTTGTAAAACAAATCATAATATCTCTTTCACATACAAAATTAATTACATTTCTTAATACACGTGAAATGACCAAAACGTCATATAATTTGGTATTCTAAAGTGACAATTATTTTAAGATATAAAAAAATTATTAAATTGACAATTAAAATGAGACTGAAGGAGTACATTTTTAACAAATTATGTCATCTAAAAATGTACTTGTAAAACTAATTTAATTTTTTTGAAATGTACTTGGTGTAAAAGCTGCTTGTTTCGTCTTGATCCCTGCCAACAACTCGTCTAAAATAGAAAGATAAAAAAGTTAAAGGTTTTCTTTTCTAGATATTCAATTGCCATGAAAATGTGTCGTTTTAGAAGCAAAACTTCAAGTAATAGATTATAATAGATTATATGTGACAACCATTAACATTGAACTATAATAGAAAAGGGGTTGGATCCAATTGGTTCGACCAAATGTAGTAAAGGAGTTGATAAGTTAAAGGTTCATATTCAAATTAACATAACAATTAACATATTAACATTTGCTATTAAAAAAAATGTAGCACAACACAAATAGTCATCCACTTCAAAATAGTCCACCAAATTCAATATAATCCAACATTGCACAATTGTTCTAAACTAAGTATTGTTGACTCCAACATCCATTTACTAATATCTTTAGATCGCTCGTTAACATATCCTTTAATTCTTAAAGAAAAAAAAAAGCATAGCCCTTAATGATAAGAGAAAGAAGGATTACCAATTAGTATTACAACTTGCACCGGACCATACTCGTATATGAGTATATTTGCTTATAAAAAAGAAATATACAGGAGTGTATTTTTATGGGAATTAAAGGACTTGACGTTCCTTAAAAAAAAAAAAAGGACTTGATGTATTTATAGCTATGCGTGAAACAAGTTAAAGACATGTATATTGAGATTATTTAAACGGGAGATGTGTCCCTCACTTGACTTGTATCAAGCCAATCTCGGAAATAGATTCTTTCAATTAAAATCTTCTCAATTTTTGTTAATTGTTACATCTCAATTGTTAAACTCAATCTCCTTTTTTGTCTATAATTTTATCTATTTTCTCTCTTTCATATCTAATAGTTAAAATGTAACAATTGAAAGAATTTGAATTGAGAAAATTCATTCCGGTCCACATGAGCTCATTCCGAAAATCAAATGAAGGGAAAAGAAGAGGTAAGAAGAAATAAAAAAAAGTTGTGTAATGTAGTATGGGGTAGAAGTAGATAATAAATGCAAAGAAATGATTGGGCAATGAGTATGATGGCACATGAATGGCAAGTGTGGCGTAGAGGGTCTGACTACATTGCGCGTAGATTGATAAAAACAATGTAGTAGTAAATTAATGTGGTAGAGTAACTTAACTCATACTACTACGTACCATGCTGGTCATGTTTAAGGAAATGAGTGAGTGTCATCACTCATCTGCCAATCATAGTCATCCGACGGTGCTACTCCCTCCCTGTGTCGGTGTCAGTCGGCTACGGTTATTTCAACATGCCACCCTACACACTCTTTTTTGTTTTCTTCATTCATTACAGACACTTTTTTAATATCGTTATCTATATTTGATACCGTTGGTTAGTACTTGTTGGTAACGTTAGTCACTTAGTTAACTCATCTACAAACTTCATTCACACCGTTAGGTTGGTGAAACAGGCAAGTAATTATTGTTTCTCTTTTCGGCACTTGGGAGATCCTACTGTTTTCACTCAATTTAACTCACATTGATTAGGGAGAGTTTCTACTTTCTACTATACACCCTTAAATTAAGGTATATTGGTACACCTATTTTATAAATCAATAAGTTAACGATCATTTTTATGTAATAAAGAAATATTTGTAGATTTTTATATTTTATAAAATATTATTTCATAAGAAAAAACATCATTTCATTCTTTATAAGAATCATACTAATTTTTTAACATTTTATCAAAAAAATAATCAATATTCATTATTATGAGTAATAAAAATTTAAAAAAAATTGAATTTTGATTTGCCGACACTTTTGAAAAATAAAATATAATTATTATAATTGTAACTGATAGAAAATATATTTTTTCTAAAAAAAATAACTCATTAAACTATTCATTTAAATATGGATGTATCGGTGCACTCAAATTTTTTAAGTGTACCGTAGAAATTGCCTTAATTAGGGTGTAATTATTCATTTTTCTGTTTTGTTGAAATAGCGAGATTACGTGGAGAGAAATATAAAAGCCTAACAAATATAGAAAATGAAAAATTTTAATAAAAGATTTTGTTGTCAAAAGAAAATGTTAGTATGCGCGTTAATCAAATCCTTGTTAAAAAAGCAACAAAAATACCCATAATGTTTTAAGAGTTTGTCTAACATGTGCAATATTGTACATGTTAAATTAACTAAAATTATTAACTTTTTATTAAAAAACAACAATTATTATTTATCAAAAAGCTACTATTTTAAACTTTTTAACATATACAAATTTACATGATTGAAAAACTCATGTTTTAATTAAACACAATAACTACATGGATATTTATTGTCAAAACTAAATACATGAGATTTCTTTGTAAAAAAAAAACTACATGGAGATTTCTTTAAATTAGGGCGGACAAGTTTTATAATAGTTTACATTCAAATAGAATTGGTTCAAATGGCTGGACCATTTAAATAAGTGATCATGAATTCGATCGCAACCTCTTATATATAGAGAAAATTTAAATGAAAGTAGAGAACATACATCGTGTGTATGACAGCTTCATTAATAAAGATTAGTAACCGCTAACATAATTGAAAGTGGAAGACTTCACACTTTTACCATGAAGCAGATCTTCATAATATGTCTATTAGTATAGAAAGTTTGTAAAATAGGTCCAAATATTTGTTCCAATTTTTTTTTCCCAAAGGCAAAAGTGTATCTTTAATTTAGACGTTTGTGAACATACTTAGAAAAAAAAAGTCCTAATACATGTTTTAAGGAAAATTTTATAGCGAATAATCGAGATAAGTCTTGCATCTTGCACAAATTAGTTTTTATTATTTGACCAATAAGTTAAACAAGATATGATATGACTTATTGATCCAATGGTTAAAAAGACACTTGTGCATGGTGCAACACCAATAAATCATGCTTTAAATGATCAATTTCATATAGTTCTTTTTTGGATAAAAAAGAAAAATTTCATTTAGTTCTGTTATGGTGTGAAATGAGTATCTCTTTATAGTCTATACAATTGGAGAAACCAATTCTTCGAGTTGGATAAGACTATAATGAATGACAAAATTCTTTTTCAAAAACTAAAAAGATATATTTTTCATAGTTTAGGGATTTTTAGTTGATTTTATTAGTTTAGAAACTAAATTAACGAGTAATAATTTAAAGATCTATTTCTCAAAAAACTAGTATAAATATATATATTCAAAGTTAAATTTATTCAAAGTAGTACCTGTCCTTAAAATGAAGAGTGGAGTGGTTGCTGAGTAAGGAAAAAAAACAGTTAAATATTAATTAAAAAAAGAAAAAGTAGAAGAAGATAGCTTATGAAAACGACAATGAGATTGATTGAGGAATGAAGAAAAAGGTGTACCCCCTTGAACAACGCCGCTGTTAGAGATCCAATTCCATATCCCACATACTCCTTCCTTCCTATATACCAATTCCATTTCATTGTTTTTGCATCTAAAAATCCCACCCAAAAAGTAAAAAACCGATTCTAATTAACTCGATTAAACTTAATAATTAAATAAACACTTAATTGAATTTTTGTCTTCGTCTTCCCCATGGTCATTGATTTTGGATCTTAACACCATCCCATGTTGTTTTTTAATGTTTTCTTTCAACACTCGCACGTGCTCTCTCCTTCTTCTCCTCCTCACTCTCCCCCACTTAGTACAAATCAAATCCTAATTAAATCTCTCTTACAATAAATAAAATATCCTTAAAAATCTCTCTCTCCATTATTACCTAAATATATTATTATATATATACACTGAGAAAGAACCTGTTTTTCAGTGAAAGATACCTCTTTTACAATACCCTTTTCATCAAACTACAAAAACTTGCATGCCCATTTCAGTTTCAGTTTCAAGTTTATCCAAAACTGTTAATTGAGTGGAAGATTTGATTATGGATAAGTATGAGGTTGTTAAGGATTTGGGTGCTGGGAATTTTGGTGTGGCTAGGCTTCTTAGGAACAAGGAGACTAAGGAGCTTGTTGCTATGAAATACATTGAACGTGGCCAAAAGGTTTCTTCTCTCTTTCAATTCAAGTTTTTTACTTTTCTGTCTGTTTTATCTGTTTTTTGTTCATCATTTTTTTTTTAGATTTATCAGTATCATGTTTTGTATTTGGGGTAATCATTGAAGGACTTATAAAGTTGGAATTTTGATTGGTGAAAAGTGGAAAATAGGTGTTAAAATATGCATTTGTGCAAATTAAAGAAATTGAACAGGGGATAGAATAATTCAATTAAAAATTATAGCTTTCACACATGAAACTCCCCCTGATTTTGAAAAGTTATTATTTTCCCCTGGGTAGCACACCTGTTGAAAAGAAGAAGAAAAAAAAAGCTATTATTTTGACATCTGGGATTATAAGTTTTTGTTTTTCTTACTTTTTCTGCTACTTCATTTCCAGATTGATGAGAATGTGGCTAGAGAGATTATCAACCACAGGTCTCTTCGGCACCCGAATATAATTCGCTTCAAGGAGGTAAGGATTTTATTTGTTCATCTGTTGAATCAGTTTGTATTGAGTACAGTGTTGATTGATTCTGAGTTGTTAACCGTTACTTCAATGGGGTTTTGATTGGTCAGGTGGTTTTGACCCCTACTCATTTAGCAATAGTAATGGAGTATGCAGCTGGAGGGGAACTCTTTGAGAGGATCTGTAATGCTGGTCGGTTCAGCGAAGATGAGGTTAATGACTTGACATGGTTTCAGAATTTTCTGTTTCAGTGTCATTGTTGTTGTATTCATATCTCATTTATTTTTTCCTTTGTTTATCCAGGCTAGATATTTCTTTCAACAGCTGATATCTGGTGTCCATTACTGTCATGCTATGGTATAATCATGCTCAATTTTTGGAAAATTATATAGGACTCTGTCTTCAAAAGTACGCAAAGTGAGAACCTATGTTTTTGCTTTTCTTTTGCAGCAAATATGCCACAGAGATTTGAAGCTGGAAAATACACTTTTAGATGGAAGCCCTGCACCTCGCTTGAAAATTTGTGACTTCGGTTATTCCAAGGTACTGGATTGAACCATCTTGAGTTTTAAAGTTTGGACAATTATTTAGTTTAGTGTCTAGGAGGGAGTATGATGGCAAGGTATGTACTCTTGAGCGTTTCATGTTTGTGGTGTAGTCATCTTTGCTCCATTCCCGACCTAAATCAACTGTTGGAACTCCAGCTTATATTGCACCAGAGGTTCTTTCTAGGAGGGAGTATGATGGCAAGGTATGTACTCTTTTTCAGAATTGGTTCTGCATAGTTCCTTACATCTTTGTGTGCTTGCCTCAATACATGGTTGTTATCTCTAATTTTATAGCTATATTCATTTGATCATGCAATCTAGAAAAAGTCTTTAAAACGCATCTACTGAACCTATACATTTATGATTCTAATTGTCGTAGTTGGCTGATGTGTGGTCCTGTGGAGTGACCCTTTATGTCATGCTGGTTGGAGCATATCCCTTTGAGGATCAGGATGACCCGAGAAATTTTAGGAAAACAATTCAGGTATGTTAACCTCTCATACAATACTGATTTTCACATTATTTCATGTTATTATCTCATAATATCTTATAACCATTCATATCTTCTTCTGCAGCGCATAATGGCTGTTCAATACAAAATCCCTGATTATGTTCACATATCTCAAGATTGCAAACACCTCCTATCTCGTATATTTGTTGCTAATCCATTAAGAGTATGTTATGATGTTTACATAATTTATTTTATTTTTCTATAGTTACAGTATGGATACGTTATTGTGTCATCTCTGGTCAATTATAACAATAAGATAACTGCTTTCTTATAAGCTATAAACTGTTTTCATAAGCTATCTTGGAGAGCTTATGAAAACAAGCTGAAAACCGTTTATGGACATGTCATAAGCTACTTTCATAAGCTCTTCCAAACAATCTCACAAGTTCTTATGCCAAGAGATAATTTCCAATAAGTCAATCCTAATAGATCCATTGTTTATCGAGCTAACTACCCGAACTTATTATTTTCGTCATTGTCTACAGAGAATTTCTCTCAAGGAAATCAAGAACCATCCATGGTTTTTAAAGAATCTTCCTAGGGAGCTAACTGAATCAGCCCAAGCTGCGTATTACCAGAGAGGCAACCCAAGCTTTTCTATTCAAAGCGTGGACGAGATAATGAAAATTGTGGAAGAGGCAAGAGAACCTCCTCCGGTATCTAGGCCGGTCAAAGGTTTTGGCTGGGAAGGTGAAGAAGAAGAGGAAGAAGTGGAAGAAGAGGTTGAGGAAGAGGAGGATGAAGAAGATGAGTATGACAAGAGGGTCAAAGAGGTTCATGCAAGTGGAGAATTTCAAATCAGTTAAGCAGTGTAATTCTCGTTATAAAGTATTAGTATTTTTTATGCTAGAAAGCACCTATTTATGTGTACTATAATTTATAACTGCTATAAGACTTCTGAAATCATTCATGTATGATAATATTTTTCAATTACCTGTCTCTGTTATGGTCAATATAGTTAAGCTAAAAATGCTCTATGTATCCTATTCAGTTTAGGGGAAGTTCATCATAAACCTGCACATAATGACCTTTGTTTTTCGATTGCTCTATGTATCTTATTCGAGAATAGTCTCTCACTTCCAAATATAAAATTAAGAGAATGAGTAAGTAGTGTCAACGGCTTGGGATGAGTCCTTGAGATATATTTGCATTGCATGTGGACTGTTGAGCAGGTCTAAAACAGGACATGTGAAGTGCATAGTCATACGAAGCCACTGGATTCAATTTATACTATTGTTAAATAAGCAAGTGGTAGAGTATCATAACTTATTTAAATTAATTCAGTACAAACTTTTGAGAGGAAATCACCAGATTAGGCTCTGAAATTGTAAGAACATATCATGTCAGTTTCTGAAATTTTCGAATTGGAAAAAATATCTCTAAATTTGTAATACGTCAATCAGTTTAATCCTTCTTAAGTTAATTGGTTACTCTGCATGAGCTGACACGTTAAGTGGAAGAAAATACTCGATCAATTTAATCATTCTTAAGTCCTTTTGCTGCACTGAATTTGTAATACGTCAATCAATTTTGTCCTTCTTAAGTTCATCACAAGATGCATTTGAAATGAACATGGCTCAATAAAGTCAAGGAGAATTTATCTCTTGCTCGTTAGAAAATAAATCACAGTTTCAGTAAAAAAGTGGAACAGGATTATCTACATGTTCCATAAGTACATTACAGTAAAAAGTGGAACATGATCATAGTCATTTGTCAAATTTCTTCCAGTTGACAGCACATGCCTCATTACTTTTATTTTGCTGTACAATCATAAAGAAATTTGCAATCATGAAGAAATTCACATGATAACTCTTTCACTAAAAAAAAGTTGTTACTACGCAGTTTTTATCACTATCTTATGCACTATCTTTAGCCTCTCAAGTCTCAACCTCATTTCCTGTTGTCAATTCAAACCCAAAAGCAAAACAAATTTGAGACCTAAAACTTTGTTTGAATGGAGATGCATCACGAGACACATTGATGTATCTACTATGAATAAAGATCAAATGCAAATCATATTCTTGGAGTGTGAAATTTTAGTTTCATTATGACAGATTCTTGGCTCACCTAAGGATGTTTGGCATCAACAGCATCAAGGATTTCTTTTAGAACTTCCAAGTTCCAATGCATTACTAGCCTTTTGGTTAATGCTGCAAAACACAATAGCAGAATAAGAGAGGTTCATAGATAACGAAAATAGTACGGAAAAATAATCATCTATTTGAAGTTCTATTCAGTTTATCCATGTTTTACAAATCAACGAGCCAAACACTTGGTCTTTATCAGAGTGAGTAATAATAATTTCCTTATGATGGATGAACCTATGAAGATCAAATTAATATGATTATGGTAGTAAGCATATTTTCTGTGTGTCAATTCATAGGAAAAGATTGATATGTTAAGATACTCTACAAAACACTTAATCTCATGCTTCTAAGCAAAACCGTTTTAGAAAATAATCAAGAGAAGGGATATATGCATCTAATCACAAGTTTTGAATCTCCTTTCTACGCACATATTATGCCAAATATGAATTATACAACAAGTGTTTAGCAATTGATTTTATATTTTCTACCTTAATCAAGGTCGCGCGATGAGTGTGTATACACGAGTGTCTTGCTAGTCTACATGTACAAAAACTAGTCACAATTTTATTTTCAACATTTTACTTATTAGTCCATTTATATAAGGAATGGAGTCAAGATTTCATTCTCGATACATATTTTAAAAAACTTTTTTTTTCTATTTGAAAATACAAAATAATGACTCAATAAATTTTTTGATGAAAAAAAAATTTAGGTGAGGGAGTGATACTTACTCCAAGTCATAAAATATTTTAGGACTTAAAGAACACTTATAAAAAGATTTAGAATCCAAAATCTTTGGGTCCAATATAAATCATTGTTGCTTTGTAAAAAAAAACTTTAGAGTTCAAAATAAATCATTCTTTGGTGATACAAAATAAATCAATTTTAACAAGAACTTAGTGTAATTTTTTTTTAAAAAAAATCCAATTTCATGAATCACACATTACCAATTTTAAAATAAATTATAAAAATTACACGTCGGTACCTCTATGTGGATAATTCAGAATTTGTCAAAAAAAAAAGTGGATAATTCAATAATAAAAATTTCATTGATGAATTAATTTTATATTTCTATTTACTAAAATACAAATACAAATTTGATACAATGAAAAACAAATAAGAAATTTATTTTTTTGAAGGATAGGCCAGAAAAGTTGTAGCCATGAAGGGAAAGGGTCAAAGGGAACATTTAATATTGTGACATATTTGTCCAAAAAATGACAATGAAAGAAAGATAATAGTGGAAAATAGTGGGCAGTAAAATTAGTTGAGAAGATGAGATGATAAACAGAAATAGAAGAAGAGGTGTGTGTTTTTTTCAGTCTCACCAGTCACTCTCAACCTCAAGGGTCCCTCTCTGATTTAAAAGATATTTATAGTAATTTCTACCATTACTTCATAATAAACACTGCATAAAAAAAATACCCTAAAAGAAAATTCTTCATTTTTAGTCCACCTCTTCTTAGTGACCCATCTTCCCAATTTGTGGGAATTAGGTAAAATTTGTTCCTTTTTCATAAATCAATTTCTGGGTTTCGTTTTTTTAGCTTCAATTTTGTTGCTAATAGCTCAAACATGTGCATTTTGTGCAGTAATTGAAGGACAAGTTAGTGGTTCAAGTGCTGTTTTTCAAGCTATGAATTCTCCGATTCGTGCCCCTTCAACTTCTTCTTGCTCGTATATTCGTCCTCATTCTTGCCGCACTTGTTCTTCTCGTAATTTCAAGTTTCCTATGTAAGTGTTCCTTTTTCAATTGTTATTTTGTGTTTTTAACAATTTTAGTAACCAAATATTTTACTAAGGTTATTTATTGTTTGTAGTTTAGTTGATAGGATCTGTAGAATTATCATATTCCTCATATGAAATTGCGTTTTTCTTGTATTTTGATTGCTTTGTACTAACTTTTATTAGAGTTTTATAATGCACTGATATTCTTTATTTTTATAGGCTATTGCCACAGGCAATCTGTACCACTCAAAAGGTGTATCGATGCTCTGCAGGTCATGTGGAGGCTTCTAGTAACTCTAATCCGTTGAAAACTTGCATAGTTGGCAAATTTTCTCCAGGATGGTCTGAAGCACAACCTTTAGTTTCCAAGCAATCACTCAGCAGGCACCTGTTACCCGTGGGAGCTTTAGTAACTTCAACAACTCAAGATGTTTCTGACACACCTCTTATTGGCAATGACAAGATCGGAGTGTTATTGTTAAACCTTGGAGGTCCAGAGACTCTAGATGATGTGCAGCCTTTTTTGTTTAACCTTTTTGCCGATCCAGTAATACTTTCGTTTCAGCACACAATATTCATATGATATGATCAAATTTTTTTTTTTTATCACCATTAGTTACATTTTCTGTATAATTATGCAGGATATCATACGATTGCCAAGGTTATTTAGTTTTCTTCAAAAGCCACTGGCTCAATTTGTATCTGTTTTAAGAGCACCAAAGAGCAAAGAAGGCTATGCTTCCATTGGTGGTGGATCCCCTCTTAGACGCATGACTGATGCACAGGCATGACACTTCCTGATAACTTTTTTCTAAACACTACAACACATTTGACCTTCGAATTGTTAGATAGGGCATTTGGAAACTTTTTCAATTTACCAGATACTGAATCTATTACGTGAAATGTTATCCTCTCATTTAATTGCTGTTTTTCCAACCGTTTAAGCCTTTTTTTTAAGTTCTCACTAGTCCATTGAGATTTTACAATTGACTTGCATTATAATTTTTCTACTGTGTTTGGAATTCTTTCTAATACTATGATGCGGTGTACATTAAACGTACACAGCATTAAGTGCTTTCTTTTGTTAACTCTCTCTCTCTCTCTCTCTCTCTCTCTCTCTCTCTCTTATTGGTCTAGTGCTTATAATGATTCTCTATACAGGCTGAAGAGTTGAGAAAATCTCTATTTGAAAAGAATGTCCCAGCAAAAGTGTATGTTGGCATGCGTTACTGGCATCCATTCACCGAAGAGGCTATTGAGCTGGTATTGATCATCTTTATGTTAGATTACAATGTCAAATTGGATAGTAATAAATAAGATTGTGCCACTTTTAGTGATGTATTTTTACAAGTGTTAGGAGGATGACATCTGATGCTCTCTGTTAAGAAAATATCCATTTTTCATTGTTTTAAAATAAACTTTGCACTAATTAATGGGTGGTTTACACGCAGCAGTTTGGTTTTCTTCTTATCTAGATATTTCCTGACTGATACGAGTTAGTTTTACATAATTTGGCCATTCTGTACTACTAGTATAATCTAGTAGTCACACACTTGGTTTTTTTTTTTTTAACTGCAGTCACACACTACCGTGTTCATGTGAAAAGACACCATTAAGTTAACCTAAGAAATATATACATGAAGTGAGATGGTGGAGAGGGTAAGATGTAAAATGGTGAGGATACAAACTTAGAAAAATGAGGAGGTTGCCTTGAGAGAATTAGAAAAAGTAGTTGGCCAAATATGTCAATTTATTTTATAGTATAGTTTTTAGCATATTTATGCAAACACCATTAAAGAAGTAAGAACTTTTTAAAAAAAAATGGTTTGCAATTGTAATAATAGTATTAGATTGTACGAAATTATTGCCCTTTTGAATGTGTAAATTTTGTATTTCTTGGGACGGTTAAGTTCTCTGTTATTTAGCAAATACGTGATTTAACCAATTATCTTCTTGAATAAACTTTAACCTTGGAACTAACTTATCGGTTAACTAATTTTTGTCAAAGTAATTGACATGAATTTATCTGTCATTTGTCTGTTTGTGATTTACTCTCAAGCCAATCATGACCAATTTTTCCTTTGAAATCATGTAGATTAAAAGGGATGGAATTACAAAGCTTGTTGTGCTTCCACTTTATCCACAATTTTCAATTTCGACCAGTGGTTCAAGTTTACGTCTCTTGGAGAGCATATTCCGGTGATTACTATAAATATTCTGTTATCACATCATCATACTCCAATTTATCATCTAACTTTCGTTTATGAATTATTTATTGGTTCCTTAGAGAAGATGAGTATCTAGTCAACATGCAGCACACGGTAATACCTTCGTGGTACCAACGTGAAGGATACATAAAGGCAATGGCAAATTTAATTGAAAAAGAGCTAAAAGGTTTTGACTTACCAGAGAAGGTACTACTTCATTTTTATATTTAAACGACAAAAGTGTTGTTCCTAAACATTTGTATATTATCAATGTTATTCTTCTACTTTAAATATTGATAGCTTAATGTATATAGTCAGTATCAGATATTTCTGGTTAGGATAATAGAATGATGACTGTAGGAGTAACTTACTCTGTTTGATTAACTTAGGCAATTGGGAGATTGTGAAATGACTTTTTTTATAAAAAAAAATTAAAACAATCAACAACTTCGTTTATCTTTTATAGGTTTCGTTGTATTTTTGGTCCTACTATCATGGTCATGTCTGATTCAGCCCGCAAATAATTTTTTGCTGAAATTTAATCCCCCGATTTTTTCAATTCTACAACCAACTCCTTTCATTAGCTTTTTTCCATCTGAAACGTTCAAATTTCAAATCCACCATTTTCTACTCCTAATATTCACAAATTAAACCAAATGTACCTTTTTAACCCTGTTCCACTCTGCATTTAAAACACCAAATTTCACCCAAAATTGTGGGGAATCTTAAAAAGGTTTCCTCTTTGAAAATTTAACCTCACAAGCCTTCAAGTGTCACTAAATTAGTATTGAGAATTTGTGCAATGCACAGGGAGAAATTTTTGAAAAGAATCTATGTTTGGTGCGATTTACAATTTTGTGTTCAATTATTTAGCAGGAACAACGTTTGACAATAAATAACACTATCACATTAGGCATACATTAATATTGTGTATCAAGTGTTAAGCATCACGTTCATAAAGCTAAGTATAACATCAATAATATTTGAGAAGGCAATGTGAATCGATAAAAAAGGTCCATAAATGAAAAAAATGAATAATGGAATGTCGTCAGAAAGATTATTCACAAAGAGCAAGTTGGAACCAAAATAAAAAAGGTACCAGGATCATAAGAGATAAACACCCTTGCAATAGTCCTTATGCTTCTACTCTAGTGGGTGTAATCTGTTCATGGATGCAATCTGCCATAGCACTCAAATTCTCCTGACCCATTATGGACCTTTTTTATGCTTTGATATCTATACATAAATCCATTTGTGTCTGTATGCAGAACCTTTTCTTTACTAATATTTGAAATTTAATTATTTAGAAGATCCTCTAATAGATTTCGAGCTGGTCTAAATAATTTCCTCTCCCAAATCTGTCCTAAACCCCCTGATTATTTGACTAGAAAATGAGGACTTGAGGGTTCTAGGTAAAGGAAAATTAATGGAAGGAAGAACTTAATTCTTACAAGACTTAACTGTTGCATATAAAATGCAAATACTGGAGAGATTAAATTTGTACAAAAAGTTATTAGAGAACCAAAATCGTCCTTTAGCCATAGTAGAGGATCCGAAAGTGCAATTAAGATATCTTTCTATCTTATTTTGACATTGGTGACAAAGTTTTTCCGAAACTCGAGCTCCTTATAAGCTTAAGGTTGGTGGTTGGGTGTCACTTCATTGGAAATATTTGTTGTTAGTCCTAGTGACTAATTTTTGTTGCAGGTCATGATATTCTTCAGCGCACATGGGGTTCCAGTTGCGTATGTGGAAGAGGCTGGTGATCCATACAAAGCAGAGATGGAGGAATGTGTGGATTTAATCATGGAAGAGCTTGAGAAAAGAAAGATAACCAATGCATACACACTTGCTTATCAGGTACTTTTTTATTAGAAATTTGGGACCCTCAGTTTCTTGAAGTATTAATGCATGATGTTGATTCATAAAGTGCACAAATCCAAGCTTATGGTATAATGTTTACCTTAGTTCTGCCAGTATGGTATTCACCATAGTAGCAATTGGTATTTCCCTATCAACAAGGCCATAATATTCTGAACAGTTTGTGTGATTCAGCTCATTGCTTATTGCATAAAAAAAGCTCTTTGCAAAAAATAATACTCTTTGATATAGATCTCGAGGAACCATGCAAAGACTACTCAACAGCGTTCTCGCCGAGGACTACGTTTAGTCATCAAGTCAATAGGTGGTGAAGATGACTTGTCTCTACAGTACAAAAAAAAATTGTACCAATCTTGCTATGGCCAAAATGTGGCTACTGCTTTTAGATATAGCCTTTTTCCAATTTTCTTACAGTTCATTATAATTCTTATACAGAGTAGAGTTGGACCTGTGGAATGGTTAAAACCCTATACAGATGAGACAATAGTTGAACTTGGGAAAAAGGGAATAAAAAGTTTGCTGGCCGTACCAATTAGGTAACATCAACCTTGTTTTTTATTTGTTATTTATTCCTCTCTGACCTGCACTAGGTTAAGTGACACTAATATTTGGTTTAACTTCTTTATTCACTCACAGCTTTGTCAGTGAACATATTGAAACACTAGAAGAAATTGATGTTGAGTACAAAGAATTGGCTTTAGAATCTGGAATAGAAAATTGGGGCCGTGTTCCTGCTCTTGGATGTGAACCCACTTTCATTTCAGACTTGGCAGATGCTGTAATTGAGAGTCTCCCATATGTTGGTGCGATGGCCGTTTCAAACCTTGAAGCTCGACAGGTATGCTAATCAACTCTCATATTTATATTTCGTTTTCTGGAAGGAAAATATTTTATTCAAACGTTATCTGCTAAGTTGTCAAATATCATTGTCAATACCTCGAGTGATTAGTCTCCGACTCTTGGCCGGGGATAAGGATAACCCTGAGCTCACCGGAAAGAGGATACGCACATGTAGACATCTTCCATATCAGCATATTTTTTAGATAAATCAAGTCATATAGATTCACGTGGTAGTGTATTTTGTAATTGCATGCTTTCATTGTGTGATCTAACAAAAAGTTTTGGTTTGTTGGCAGTCTTTGGTTCCCCTGGGCAGTGTAGAAGAGTTATTGGCAGCATATGACTCACAACGTAGGGAGTTGCCACCACCAATATTGGTGTGGGAATGGGGATGGACAAAGAGTGCTGAAACTTGGAATGGAAGAGCAGCTATGATTGCTGTGTTGCTTCTGTTGTTTTTAGAAGTCACCACTGGAGAGGGATTTTTGCACCAGTGGGGAATATTGCCCTTATTTAGGTGAGCGTGAATGAGTCCTACGCTACCCTCCACACAACGGCAATGGAATTTAGTTTTGCCTGTATATCTATACCATTAGCATCACATATGCTGCTTATAATCGCAGTCATGCACTAAGAAGGAATTCTGAAATCTAGTTTAGACACAGCATTTGTGGATGGAAAGAGAAAAATAATGTATAGTGATTTCCTCTTGTATGTATCTAAAGCATTTTTATTTGGGCTTCATGGGATGTTGTAGCTTAAAAAGCAGTCATTGACATAACAAGTTCCTTGTGAACTTATGAGAGACTTTGTCAATTGTACTATGTTGTTGACAAGAGAGAGAGTTTGAAAAGGGTGCAGAAATCATTGCTCATTTTGTTTGCTTCCCGGCTTGTCAACAACACAAGAGTACTGGTTCAGACTTGGTTTTGTTTTTGGTTAATAATTCAGACTTGTGTTATATTATATTATATGACTGGTTTTATTTGTCTTCCGGTCACAGAATTTGGTTCGTTCATGTTATGTGACTACTGATTTTATTAGTCTTTTGGTATAAATATGTTGTCTCATATTTGATGAGATAAAGTATAAGATGATTTTGTTAAGGTTGAGTTAAGAAAGTCAAATTCTAAATTATATATGTTTTTTAAAAAATAATGAGAGAAATTATCATCAATTTAAAACACATTAATGGTCGTGTAACAACTATATCCGAGAGGATTTGAATTGTTGGGTAACTGCTAATAAATTGTTTGGGTCACGCTCTGGACGTGAGTGTTTTGCTGTTTATATCCACACCTAACCATTTTAGCGAAGATGAGTTGAATTCAATATAAAATGCTAATAAAACTAAGATTTTTTTTTTTCTAGTTATGCCCCCCTAAACTTCAGCATAAATGCTTTAGACAAAAGTACCTCTACTCTGACTCTCTTTTCAAATTTTCGATCACTACCATTTTTAAATTTCTCTTCATTTTCCCCTCCTTTTAATATTATTGTCTTTCCTCTTTCATTTTTCTCTTCCGTTGTCTTTCCTTTCGTCTCATTTTCGAATTCCAGCTCATTTTGACACTATTTTGTCCAGTACATTAACGTGAATTCAATTAACGTAAATAATTGCTAGTTGCCAATTCACGTAAACGATGCTAAATCTAAATTTATATGCATATGCTTTGGATGTCAAATTCACGTGGCTACTAACTGCAAAATTGTAATTTCAAATTTGTGTATACGTGAATTTATAAAAACGCGTTCACGTATGTTATGCTCAGAAATAAACATAATTTAGCTACGTGAACTCGGCTCATGCAAGTGTACGTGAACTGAGTTATAATATACTTGAATTGAGTTCACATACACTTCGCACAAAAGAAATTGAAAATGCAAAAAATAACTTAAATATACAAGACTATCGATAGAAAAATATGATCAAATCTTAAATATTTTGTCAAACTACGGATATTTGTTATTTGTGAGAGAGAAAGGTGAAGATTTAGACTGAGATAAAAAAAAAAAAAAAATTGAAAAAATCATGTTAGCAATTGTGGTTAGTTGTGACTTGTGGTTTATGGAAAATTAAGTAGAGATAAGAAAATATAGTTCCTTCTTCCTTGTAAAAGAAAAGAAAAAGCCTTCTCACAATAGCATCTGAAACATACTAAACCTCTAGTCATGGTCAATTATCTCAGAGAGCTCCTTATTACATGCATTTACCAGCTGAAGCATATGTATAATTCACACCCCCAACCAACCCCTAAAAACTTAAACTCCCAACACCAAGTTTTAAAGGCAAAACCTAGAATTAAAAAAAGTTAAAAAGGAGATTCTTCTGGTAAGAAATCAATCACTAAAATCAAAGCTTCCACCCTGTGAACTACTGCCATTGCGACTATGTAAAGAGAGGCCTCTGATGTGGCTAGCCAAAGTGCCACTGTCCTTGTTATGCTGAAAATACTTTTCTCTCTCGACGTGCTTCGAAGGTGGCGGCGGAATTGCAACAGGAGGAAGCTCCCCATTGTGTTTTGCACTTGGAGGAGGAACAATAGCAGGTACAAGACAAGCATTAGCTTCTTGAGATGGTTCCAGAGAGAGTGGTCTTATTAGTGGACGGTTGAGTCTCTCTTCAAGCAAACTCAACTGAGGGAACTGAGGTTCAGTTTCTTCATCTTCAGGCCTTACACAAGCTTTTCCTTTGCGTAATCTGCCAGTATCAGGCATTGTTAGTCATTTAGAGATGAATGAATACTCAAATACCAAGTTAAATACTTCTTTAAAAGGGAAGAAATTTGGCGAGTTCAATAACTAGCAAGTCACCTTCTGAATAACTGTTCAGGTTCTTCCTCCTCCTCTGCTTCTTCATGGTCAAAGTGATTCACAGTTGTTGTATCTTTGCTAGAAAGAAGGTCATCATGTCTCTCTAGAACTTTCTGAAGTTGCTCATTCACTTCGATTGCTCGGGAAACTATCCTCTCGTCTCTACAAACAATTCAAGAAAAAGCATTTGAAGCACAAACTGACCATAGAATAAATGCATGCATGCACGCACAAATGTACGGACAAAAGTGTATCAATTTTTTTATTATATTATTAATTGAAAAAGGAGATAACAAACTCATCCAAGATTCAACTTATTGCTTACATCTCAGGAAATAGCAAGAAGTGACGTGGAAAAAACAAATGTTTTCTGGGCACAATGGCAAAACTATAATGCACGAGTTATTAATGAACACAGGAATGACCACAAAATCTTATGGCAAAAGACCAGAAGCAAAGACAATAAAATCCATCCACTGAAACATTTCAAGTCTGGAAATGAAAGAAACTATATTTGCTTTTGGCAGTAAAGAGAAATTTAAAGCAGCCTTACCTAGAAGCCATCACAAGATGCATTACCCTCTGCTTTTGAAATGAACATTGCTCAACTAGGTCAAGGGTGAATTCATCTCTTGCTCCCTAGAAAATAATTCACAGTTTTAGCAAAAAGTGGCATGGGATTATTTACATGTCTCATAAGTACATCACATGGATTTTGTTTCACAAGACAAGACAAAAAGTATTAAAGAGCAACATAGTCATTTGTCAAAGTCCTTCCAGTTGACAGCATATGCCTCGTTATTTTTATTTAGCTGTACAATCTTGAAGAAGTTTGTGATATTTCGATGCTAAAAGTTAAAACGCGGTTTTTATCACTATCTTTAGCCTCTCAACCTCATTTCTTGTTGTCAATTCAAACCCAGAAGCAAGACAAATTTGGGACCTAATACTTTATTTGAATGGAGAAGCATCAGGAGACATATCAATGTATTCAGTATGAAACTACGAATCAATATAAAATGCAAATCATATTCTTGAAGTGTGGATTTCTAGTTACATTATGACAGATTCTTGGCTCACCTGAGGATGTTTGGCATCAACAGCATCAAGGACTTCTTTTAGAACTTCCAATATATTACTAGCCTTTTGGATAATGCTGCAAAACACAATTGCAGAATAAGAAAGGTTCATAGATGACGAAAAATGGCAACAAAACAAATATCTATAGAATAATATGTTCCACGAGATCAATTAAGAGGTCCACAGATCAAGAACCATCCATGGTTTTGTATTTAAAACAAACACACACGCCCGTGCACACACACATGAACAGAGAAAAAGTATCAAACTGAAGATAGATTTTCAAACTAATCTTCATTTATTTCATTAGTTAAAAGCTATTGTATTTGGATAAATTTCAGTATCTGGCTTCCATCCCCAGACTAAATAATAATTCTTATCATAATATATCCTTTTCAATGCATCCAGTTAAAGAATGGACTCTAAAGATCATTTTAATAAAAAAAACTGTAACAATGAGGTTACTAAGTGAAGGAAAATGTTATTTCCAGTCAAAGGTTTTTGAAAGACCCGGTCTACATCAAGTTTTACTAAAGTTGAAAAGCAATAATCACCTAGATTCAGGAACAGTGTTGGATTCTGCTTTCTGAGCAACCTCTCCACGTCTAAGTAGGGGGGGCTCCCTTTTTGGTACATTATTAGTCTTATTTGGTTGTGAACTAGGACGATTTGATTGGACAACTTGAGCTCTTTGAGGAAATTGTACCCCGGCACTCTGTAAAAGAAAAACACAATTTACTATTGGCATTGGACAAATAAACAACAAATTAGTATTGGCTAAGAAAGCCATTAAAAAAAAGTAATGGGTAAGAAAGAAAAAATTCCATACTTTTTTTTTGGTGGGGTGCGCTAGGCCCATGCAATAGTGCAACGCATAGGCGACACATAAGAAGCCCAGTAGCAAGCACTGAGGTGGCCTCTCCCCCTCAAAAAAGTAATTTAATATTGTGTGACCCATTGGGCCACATATCAGATATTAAACTGATAAGAACAGTTACTACACTTGATCTTAGCCAAAAGGCCGAGAAAGGTATTATATACCAAACGGAAGTAGAAACGTCATAGCCGTCTATAATTATGGCATAAAAAATGTTTGAAAAATATTTTATTAGCAAATTGAGAGAATCTCAATGTCTGATTCCCAGAATATTTGCAGAACGTTTAAAGGCTTTAAGCAAAAATATAACCATTTTCTGCCAACAGAACTACCCAGGTATCATTTCTTAGCACTTACACAATCTTCCCACATTACCATCACAAATACCATTACTCAAATTCAGCATATCCGGTTAACACTTAGCACCAACTATGTTGTTCAGATTGAAGCCAAAAACAACGCATGTTGTATCAGCTTCTTCTGTTTATGAGCCATGTAGTAAAAAACAACCGTATGTATCAAACAGCATAGATTGGAACATAGAGCAAATCTCAAGGTTGTACTTCACCTACCACTAAGTCATAATATGCCTTATAATACTGCGGAAACTTTCCCAAAGCACCACCAAGAGATGTTTGTGTTGCATCTAGTAGGAGAAATATTCGCTCCCTGACAGGTAAATCTGACTGCAAGCAAAGAAAAAGACCAAAGAGAGAGTAAGGAAAAATCAACATTGGCAACAGACAATAGCACTGTAGTCTCTGGAGAAAAAATCACCTTTTTCTTTACAATTTTCACAAGAATAGGAATAACTTCTGCATGAACCACCTGCTCATGAATATGATCTCCTATGTTGTTCATCAACATTTCCAGCAACTACAAAATCAACAGATGAAATATTAGTTAGTAGAACACCAGTGCAGGAACGCAAGCAAGGCAAAAAATTCAAGAAAAGAAGTCTCGTGGTCAATTTTCTCAGTTTCAAGTACAATAAAAAATATGCGTAGGAAACTGTATTCACATAAGTTGTTGTGGGTACAAGTAAAATGATTTCGGCTTTGTTTGGAATTGGATAAACAACTTAATTAAGCACCTATAGCATAAGCACCATTATATAAATGCTTATGTATAAGCTATCTCTATAACAAAAGATAAAATAAAGTCAAAACTGTTTTCATAAAAACTATAAATTGTTTTCATATAAACTATCTTGAAGAGCTTATGAAAATAAACTGAAAACAGTTGATGGACATGCCATAAGTTGTTTCCAATAAATTTCTCCGAACTGTCTCACAAGTGGATATTCCAGTAGATAAGCTCAAATAAGTCAACTCAAACAGGCCTTGAGAAAACTCACATGAATTTTTTTTAATAGACTACATAATAAGGTCATTGTACTCACCATGACAGCATAAAGTTGAGTATTGGGGTTCTTGTTACCAAGTCTCTTTTTTATAGCTTTGACAACATCTTTAGCTTTCCTGAACATTAATGAAACAAAATGACGATATTAGCAGCAACATCACTCAGAGCCTTGGAATACTCTAGCATACTATTGAGTTTGTAATCAAGTGAATGGCCTGCCAGGCTCAGGCATCAACCTAGGCGCAGTGTTGAACAAGTACCACAAATAACCAATTTTAAATCACAAATTAAGTTAGCACAAATAGCAGTTGTTTGCTAACTAACCAAATGCTTTCTATTTAAATTTTCCTAATGAAAAATAAACCAAAGTGACAAACAAAAATAATGCAGTTTAAATGAAAAAGAAATACACAATTTGGCATGACAAATATGGAAAATGCAATTAATTGGAGTAAGAAAACAAAATATCATCATGAGGATTATCTTCCAATATTATAGAAATACCCACTTAGCCAATTAGGCATAGTTCAAGTGGTAAGGGTAGTAGTGGTAGGGTTAGGTGAAGAGCATAGATATGATTCAAATCCAAAAAAAAAAGATAATGTAACAAAAAGTGCCATGAGAAAAATATAAAAGGTAAGAATTAAAAATGAAAAGATTGAGTTTAATTTCATGTGTTTTACTTTTGGGGCATTCATGATCAACTACAAAGAAACAACACCATATATATATATATATATATATATATATTACTCTGTCCCAAAATATAAGCAAAAATGAGTCAACATAAGTTGATGTATTTGGTACAAATTTTGAACCAAATACATTAACTTTTGTTGACCAATTTTTGCTTATATTTTGGGACGGAGGGAGGAAAAAAAAAACTCTGTGGGGGGTGGGGGGTTACCTTTGATCACGAGCAACTAATTCAGAGATTTCAATATTTTTCATCCAATCAATTTCGGACAGTTTCTCACTTGTTGCAGCATTGACTAGCTCAGCTGCCATCTTTCTTTCTACATAAACATTTGAATCAAATAGAATATAAAAGTTGAAATATATTTCAGACAAGAAAGCAAATGTTGAACAAAGAGTTAAGTACACACAAATTTAATTAGGCGGCTAATCAACTTTTGCTAACTAGAAACAGAATAGAAGCAGCTACAGGAAAATAAAGGTTTGGATGTAGAAGCAGTATATTAGCATGCAACAACGTTTCATTTGTTAATACACTCTCAAAGTTACAACTAGCTAACATACTACTACTATTACTACTACGTCTACAACAACCAAAGCTTTTTCCCACTAGGTGAAGTCAGCTACATCCTACATGTATCAAAAATGTCTGCCGGAGACTGCTAATATATTCTCACTTGTTTGTTTCTTGCTTAGAGTTTTGTTATTTGAACATCCATTTATATGACAATTTTTGAGACAATAGAGAGAGAAAGTAAAACAATAGAGAGAGAAAGTAAAAACACAATGTGAGTATGAGAGAGAAAGTTGTCATAAAAGTTGTCAAAAAATGGTTGTCCAAATATCATTTCTCTAATGCTTATTAGAATTTTGGTTTGATCTAACTCAACTCATAAACTCAAGGACTGCACATTCAGAGCATGACATGATAGCAAATGACCCAAAAAATCCAGGATGGACTCTGATACCACCATAAAATTTGAGTTAAACTTCACCTCAACTCTACAAAATCAGCTTGTGAGGTTACTAATGCCGTATAAAAACTTTTTCAGAGACCAAACCTCATCCAATGCAGAACTCTCAACTGTGCTACAAATTATTATAAATAGGGAAAGTGAAAGGTAATTGATCCACAACATGCAAAAAAGAAGTTGATATTACACAACTAATAATTTGTCCTATTATTATAATCATCTTCCACCATATAAATATAATTATAAAAAATTGACAATATAATCATCTATTACCTTTTACTACTACAGCAGCAACCTAAGTATGAACAGCAAATATGTCATGAACGACCTGCAAAAAACAAAAACCAAAGCAAAATAAGCAGCAAGAACTTAATGATCAGAAACATTAAAATCCAAAGTTGTAGTGTTTATGAAGCAGCGAATAGATCAAAGATTGTACCTTGAAAAACTGATATGAAGATGGAGATGACAAGGATGAAGCAAAGGATGCACTGATAAACCCTAAAGAGATTCAACATTTCAAGTGCCAAAAAGCAATTATCTTGCTGTTTTTTTCCTTTCTAAGAAGAATTCCTTTTCCTTTTTAATTAATTAATTAGTTTATAGCTTCTTTTAGCATATGGTGATAAAATTGGTGACAAATTGACAGCTTCAACGGTTCCTCGCACATACAAATATTAATGTTTGATTTTGATGTTGTTTATGTAAAAAAATAGACATGAAAATGTGTGAATGAATCTAATCCAAGATGTTGTTAAGGTTGTATAGTATCAGCACCGCCACGAGGGATGTCCGTGTCGCTGACCCCACTCAAAGCTTCATTTCCAAGGAGAAGTTGCAATTTGTTTCCACTCTTTTTTTTTTATCCTATTCACTCTTGCCACGTTATCATCAATTTCGATTCAGACATATTACTACAAAATTATTGAAGACGTACGATCAACATTAAACCATGAAAAAAAATACACTCCTTCCGTCCCAAATTATAAACAAAAAAAAAATTATTTTCTTTGTCTCAAATTATAAGCAATGACCAATTTTTATCATATTTAACTATGTTATTTCAAAAAATCATCTTTTCTAAAGAGAAATTAAATGCAAATTGCATTTATTTTGTTCTTCATTTCATTTTCTCTATAACTAATAACCAATGAAAATTGTTTTTACATCTTTCTATGAAATTTATTCCAAGGATAACACAAGAAACTATACTACAAATTACTATGTTTTAGTTTTTTTAAAGTGTGAAATAATTTTTTTTTCTTATAATTTGAGACGGAGGGAGTATTTTGAATTTTTTCTAAAATTAAAATACCTATTTTGAAATCTGAATGGTCAGATTTCAAACGAACGAATATAAATCGTTGATTGTGTGAGTGCACGGAAACTTGATCCATCCTACAATACTTTTTCCGCTAATTCACTTTAACACTCATAACTGCCTCGAGATATGTATGCATCTTAGCCTTTAGATTTTCTATGAAACTAATACTCGGGTTAATAATTGAATATTTTATTTTTAATAATTTTCTTTCTATATATACTCATCACATTGAATATTACTTTTTTTCATAGCTAAGAAAATAGTTACATGTTAGCATTTTCTTAAAACAAAATTATTCAACGTTGTAAATACCTACACATTGATAATAGATATTAATCGTTTATAATGTTATATACATGCGATGTAATAATTTAAAAAAATAGAGAATTGTAGGTTCACATACATCTCAGCATATCAAATATATTTACATTCTTTTATCATATGAATTGTATGTAGCTGATAAGTGTTAGAAATTAGTTAAAATGCATATATAATTTAAGCACTTTAGTTACTTGTTTTGCAAGTTATCATAGGAAAAACTCAGAATTATTGATCGAATGCCAAAATATTGATCCTATGTCTTACCCTATCCTGTGCAGGAAATAACAAGCTAGGACATGAAATTGAGCAAAGAAACATGAAGAAAGGTTAAGGCTTGCTCGCTACAGCGGAGGATTGGTCGCTATAGCGCGCCTAGGCAGGGAGAAATCAAGCTTTCGTCGCTTCAGCGAGGAATCTGGTCGATATAACGACCAAAGACGGTTTGAACCCCGTTTGCTGACGTGGAGCAAACCCAATGGCCAAGAAAGCTTCGATCGCTACAGCGAGCTATGAAAAAACCAAATTATATTTATAGTCATTCAGCTCACTTTTGAGAGTTGTATTATTAGGATATATTTTTAGATAGAAAATAGGGATAAAAGAGTTGTTCTTCCAGGAGCAAGAGGGATTGAGTGTGGATTAACTAAGATTCTTTGGGAAATCAAGACTTAGCTTTGGATCTTCATCTTGATTTCCACTCTTGTATTGTTGTCATGACAATGACCAACTAACTTTCCTTTGTTGGAATTGGAGGTACTTAATATAGCTTAGATGTAATCTTTTGATCTTTCAATTATATGATTCTAGCACCTTATGTGATATTGAGTTTATTCTTGCTTTTCATTCTTATGTTTGATTTAAATGTTATTGAAAAATACTTTTGAATCTAGGTTTAGAATAACCTTCTATCAAAATAAGAAATTCTAGACATGAAATTGGGTTTTGATAATCACATAAAGTATCGAAACGTAATGCTATCGGATTGTTTAATAGATTGGGAAATCGTCGATTAAACGATACGATTGATCTCACGACGTCATATAGACATGAATGGTGTTGTCGAGTGATGCGTGATAATTTCGCTAAAAAGCTAGAATCCATATACATGATCATTAGAATATCTTCGATGCTCGACTGACGAACTCCGATTCCAACGCTTTTACGCCCTATTACTCGTCGTTTTATTATCGCTTTAAAGTCCAATAGTTTATATGAAACAATTTATAAACCCTAACTTAAAATGATAACAATTGTTGAACGGCTTGCAATATCGCACTAGTCATGTGGATACGATGTAAAAATACTTACTTTTGTCTGATCAACAGTAGCGTCCGATCAAATTTTATCGTAATATTTTAAAAATACCGCTACAATTATTTACATGACAAATTGTGATTAAATATATACGTAAAACAATATAAATTAAGAGAGTTTTTTTTAAGGGGTTAAGAAAGTTGTCAGATGAATTCATTAAAAAGCAGGAGTACGTGTCGCATAAACTGTAATTTTTTTGTCAGGTAGTTTAGTGGATAGAAATTCAGCTTTTTGAGGTGAAAAAGTGGGGTGTATGAAATTTGAACCTCGACTCCAACATGTATTATGCAATGTCTCTGTCAACTAAGCTAAGCTTACGGGAACACGCATACATTATATTACTATGTACGATTTTGGTCTCTATTGTGTGGTGATGTCGTCGACTCTAGTTGTCAAAGCCGCCATCTATATTATGTGCATAAACTATAGTCAAGAAATGGTATCTGTCGACTCTAGTTTATGTGAGACCGGTTCCGATTGGTCTTGACAAGTGTAGCATTTCTTGACTATGGTTCCAGCATCTCTTATCAAGTGCTGCCAATAAAACCTTTCTTTCAGACTAGCAATGGTCTTGTCTCGCCCCATGTGGCCACTAAGGCCGCCACTATGTAGGTCCCTAATTAGTTTCTCCCTTAAGGATGAACAAGGAATGCACAGTTGGTCCCCTTTAAAAAGGTATCTCTCTCGAATATGGAAATCTGCACAAGGGCGTTCATTGCATTTGGCCCATAAATCTCTGAACTCAGTATCATTCTCATACAACTCCTTCATACATTCAAAACCCACAACCTCTTGTGCTAAAGTGACAAGTAAAGAGGCTCTCCTACTTAAAGCATCGGCTACTTTGGTTAGAGCTCCAGATTTATGCTGAAAAATAAAAGGGAATTTCTGCAGAAAACTCGCCCACCGAGCGTGCATCTTGTTGATTACTTTTTGACTATGAAGAAATTTCAAAGCTTGATGATCAATGAAGAGAATGAATTCTCTATGAATCAAATAATGCTCCCGTTGGCGTAGGGCTCTGAAAACGGCATAAAATTCCTGGTCATAAGTACTCCATTTTTGGCGAGCTTCACTCAACTTCTCACTAAAGAAAGCAATTGGTTTCTTCTCTTGAGATAAAACAGCTCCTATTCCAATTCCACTAGCATCACATTCAACTTTGAAAACCTTTTCAAAATCAGGAAGAGCTAAGACTGGGGCGGTGCACAACTTCTTTTTTATTAAGACAAAACTCTGCACTTGCTCGGAACCCCACTTAAATTTTCCTTTTTTCAAACATTCATTGATAGTGCTGAAATCTCTGATAAATCTCCTGTAAAAAGTGGTCAGCCCATGGAAACTGCGCACTTCAGTAACTGATGTAGGTGCAGGCCAATCTCTGATAGCTCTCACCTTTTCTTCATCGACCTGGATTCCTTCTTCACCCACTACAAACCCCAAGAAAAATAATTTGTTGGTGCTGAATGTGCACTTTTTCAGATTAACGTACAACTGATTTTCTTGTAAAACTTGCAATACTAGTCTCACATGCTCCATGTGCTCTTTCTTGGACTTACTATAAATCAGAATATCATCAAATTAAACAACTACAAAAGATCCCATAAAAGGGGCGCAAAACCTGATTCATTAATCTCATGAAGGTGCTAGGGGCGTTTGACAATCTGAAAGGCATCACTAGCCACTCATAAAGTCCATCTTTGCTCTTGAAGGTCGTCTTTAATTCGTCTCCAGGTCTAATTCTGATCTGATGATATCCACTACGCAGGTCTATTTTCGAAAACAACTTAGATCCTGCCAATTCATCAAGCATGTCTTCTAGGCGGGGAATTGGAAACCGGTACTTGATAGTTATCTTGTTGATGGCTCTACTGTCAACACACATCCTCCACTGATTTCCCTTCTTTGGTACCAAAAGGACCGGAACGGCACAAGGACTCATGATTTAACGGATGAACCCTTTCCTTAGTAAATCCTCAATTTGTTCCCTAAAATCTCGTTCTCTTTAGGACTCATGCGATAATGAGGAAGGTTTGGTAGGCTAGAACCCGAAATAAAGTCGATCTGATGTTGAATATCTCTCATGGGAGGTAAATCATTCAGAAGCTCATTTGCAATCAGCTCATCGAAATCTTTTAGAATTTCTAAGACTTCACCTGGTATTGAAATCTCTTCCTTCACATCACTCATCAGCCATTTTATCACCACTGGACAAAAACACTCAGTCTCCTTAACAGCATCATCAAGTTCCTTTTTATTATGAGTCATTACCAGGAAACTTGATTTCTTTTCCTTCGGGTTCTTATCAAATTGTAAAACAGGTGCCATAGCAATCTTATGGGTGCCCCAAGTAAATAACATCACATTATCCCGTCCCCGATAAGTAATATCATTATCAAACTGCCAAGGTCTACCAAGTATAATATGACAAACATCCATATCAAGAACATCCCAAAGTACATCTTCTCTATAATGTTTGCCGATGGATATGGGAACTTTGCATGACAGCGTCACTCACACCTGAGATCCTTTGTTGACCCAGCCAAGAGAGTATGGTTTTTCATGAGGCTCCGTGGGCAACTTGAAATGCTCCACCAATTTTCTTGACACCAAGTTCTCCGTGCTCCCATTATCTACTATCAGGTTACATACTTTGTTATTGACGGAACAACAAGTCTTAAACAAATTCTTACGTTGACCTTCCTCTTTGGATGCTAATAACAACCGTTGAAGCACAAAATTCACTCTCTCATCAGAATCTTCTTCAGCAAATTCAGCTCCTGCGTATTCATCTTCGTCGGCAGGCTGTTCATCATCACTACTTCTTTCCTCGACTACTCCAGTAACTCTCCTTGTTGGACAAACATTGGACTTATGACCCTTTCCACCGCAACGGTAACAAGTATCACCGGCAGGCTTCGCATATGGGTTGTTCTGCTTTTGGACGGGGGCCTTGCCATGTGGTGCACTGCCAGAGCTGCTTGCTTTGCTAATAGGGTTTGAATCTCGGGTTGCTGCACTCTTTTCTTTGTCATCAGCATTGTTCTGTGGAGAATACCTTCTGAAATTTGAGAAATTCTTGGGAGATTTCTCTATTAATTCCGGTTTCAAAGCTAGGTTGGACGCTTTAGCAACGGTCCAAACAGCCTGCAATCCCATCTTCTCTTGTAACTAACCCTTCAAACCACTAATATAACGAGTCACTTTCTGATTCTCGGACTCGCCCAATTCATTACGTTTAGAGAAACGCAAGAATTCGGCCATGAACTCTGTCACTGTGCGCTTGCCCTGAACATATTCAATATACATCTTATACAGAATTTGTTCGTAATCTTTAGGCAAAAATCTCTCAAGCATCAACTGTTTCATCTTCCTCCAAGTTCGTATAGGGCGTTTCCTCTGCCTCTGAACGACGAGCCTATCCCACCAAACAGCCGCGGTACTTTTCAGCCTGATTGCAACCATCTTAACCTGCTTGTATTCCGAGACGTCCATGACGTCGAAAAACCTGTCAACATCAATCTTCTACTCCCATTGTTTCGTGAAACAAGGGAATATCAGCCTTCACGCGGTAATCATGGTGATTCCCACGTTCACTCCCATCTTCAGTCACGACTTCATCATCCTCAGAACTCGAGTCACCAAAAGTAGGGTTGTGGTTATTACGAACCCTAATAACCGGAATCGGTTCTCCTCCCCTGTTGCGGCGGTTGTTATTGTTTCGGTTGTTGTTGTCGTTTCTGTTGTCGTTGTTGTTATCGTTTCTGTTGTTGTTGGTGGTGATGTCGTCGACTCTAGTTGTCAAAGCCGCCATCTGATCTGATAAAGCCTTGATCGCCGCGGCCAAAACGTCAAAGTCTGCCTTCGTAACAGCTTGATCTCCCATGGTCAAATCACGTTCACGAAAGAACAGGGAAAACCTGCTCTGATGCCAACTGACGCAGTACGGAAGCAAGGATTAACAAGCGTTAAGCCTAAAAGATAAACAGACAGGTTGCAAGCGACAAACCAAACAAAAAGGGTTTCCGGAATCCACCAGAATTTGAGAAAAGTCTCGATAATTTTATTCAATGAAAAAGTGCCTCTCTAGGCTGCATAAGTTGTGTTTAAATACTAGAGGAAATAACAAACCCTCATGGGCCGAAAAATAACAAACTAAATAAAACGAAAAATAACAAAATATGCTGGAATATTAAAATGCGGTTTTGGGCTTCCGGGGCTTTCCGAAAAGGTATATTTCGAGTCATTCCGACACCGGATGCCAAATCTGCGCTATTCCGAGTGATTCTTTCTTGCGCGCCACTTCATCTTCGATACAAACTGCTAGTTTGCCTACATCAGTACTTGGAAAACAAAAAGGAGTAATAACTACTCCCTCCATCCTATATTATAACTTTTATAAATGCACATAGTAATTTGTATAGGAGCTTATAATTAGGGACAATTTTTTTTTTTAAAAGAGTGTTAGTAATTAGAGACGGAGGGAGTAATTTGTTTGTTCTATTATTTTAATAATTATTTCCCAAGAAATAACACACTTGGGATTAATTTAATGCAACACGAGAACCACAAATATAGCTCCATACAAATAAACAATGCAATTGTATATAAATAAAATTAGTTATTATACATTAAAGAATGTTGAAGACACCTCCAAAAAAGAATGTTGGAAGAGTATCCTCAAAGGAAATGTTGAAGGGTTTTATACAGATACTCAATTACATCTCAACCTATAAGTTTTTGTACATATGTCTATGAAATGAAATTTATGACACGATGATGCATTGGCAAAATATGATTGGATGTACGCATAATATTTTTCAAACATGATCCTTCAACGTGTTTGAAAATGAACATGGCACACTTGCTTTCATTGATGAAAATGAAATTATCCAACCAAAAATGGAATTGATAAAAATCACATGGACACTGAGAGAAACTATCAAGTGCTTTGCAAAGAGAAGGCATGCCAAAATTATGTGTGATGTTAATCTTTAAGCCAAAATCAGAGTGATCTCTGTCTTTGATAATAATGCAGATACCAATGTTCTTCTCGAAGGTTTGTATAAGACTGCTGCAGCAATCTGGTGTAGGTGCACTGCTAGCAACATATGGCAAACATGTTCCAAAACTTGGGACATTACACGAGTGAATAACATTAATGACATTGTTAACACTAAAGCACGTGTAGTCAGTTGTTAGGAGCTAGGGACACCATCAGTGAATGCCTGGTTCGAACCAGTGAAGTCCTAAGACTAAGTCATTACTCTACTAGAGAGTACCAAAGGGGAGAGGAGAGACTTCATCAATATTCTTCCTAACCACTATTGATCCTCATTTCACTATTTATGTACAACCCAAGGTTCTTTGATTTAAGGATCACTAGCCATGTGTCCATTTACCTCAACCAATTATGTTATGCCAAATATATATGCTATTTTGAATCATAACACATTCCTGATCCCTATTTCTCTGTATCTGGCCATTGAGACAACCTTTGAATTAAAAAACCACTAGCATGTATAGGAGACTGGCCCTGAGACCTGAAATCCATTTTAAATTATGGACATGAAATAATGAATGCAGATAGAATCATAGATTATAAGCTCTGAAATCCCTTTGAATCATAGAGCATTTTCCTGATTCATAGGCTAGCTTAAGCAAATTCTTGATCTCAATAACACACCTTTACTTGTCCAATTCTCTCATGATAGCCAATTTGTCAAGATAGATTCAAAATTGTTTGGATCACATGAGGACAGTGGCTGGTGAAGATGATTCACCACCAATCCTTTCAAGTATGTGTTTGGTTTTATAGCTTATGTCTAGCTTAAGCAACACAGACGTTGCAACGTAATTTATAGCATACCATATGAAACAAATAATTTAAGCATCATTTTAACAAGCAAGTAATTGTTTTATGCAACCAATTAAACAAATATTTCATTTCACATAAATACTCTTCAACTTTAAACAAATATTGAAAAGTACCATACCTAATTTTACTCTCATAGTAGACCCCTTGCATCATTTCACGAAGAAGTTTCTTTGCCCTATCGTTCTTATTTTTCCAAAGAGTGTGAATAATTATTTCATAAGTCACAATGTTAGGCATGTGTTTAGACCCTCAATAAACAGGGTCTATAATAGAAGAAACATAATTATAAAAGTCCAAATCCAAAGGCCCAATTGAGTCAACAATCATAACAAACAGAGGTGTAATTGAAAAGTGTTGTGCTGTAGAAAATTAGCTGCAAAGGAAGTCCAAAGTTGGTGCTATCAAGGCAGTTTTAGGCATACTGCTTTGCAACAAAATGATAAGCGATACCAGGGAATCAACAAAGTAGATTGAAATTATCGAAAGATGGCACAAGGCTCGTAAGTCAACCTTGGATGTCAATACATTAAGAAATTGCATTAGATGTAACTGTCACATCTGCAGCAATGAGGCCATTACATAGCTCAACCCCTAGGATGTAAATAGTAAATACACAAAATTTCATAACCAATCAGAGAAATTCAACAACAACAGAAAAGAAATTTGTTACATTTCATCCTTTTCTATCCTTTCAAAAGGAGGATATTTGACCAAAAAGTATCTCAAACTTAATTTTCTCATTTTTTTTAAAAAACAGCACAAATAATTATCTTAAATGAAACATCTTTGGGAGTCAAATTTAATGAAACTCTAGTGAGGGATTGAGTTAGGCATGAAACCAATAAATGATCATAATTCACAATAAACTAAACAACAAAATGAGAGCCTATTATGAAATCCTCATTTGTTATATCCACTTTATTCATTATTTTATAAATTTATGTGATCAAACAGTCAAATGAGAATCACTAAGTTAAAGAATCCTGAAAGAATCACCACTAACATACTCCCTCCGTCCCAAATTGTATGTCGCTTTGGAAAAAAAATTTGTCTCAAATTGTATGTCGTTTTACAATACCAATGAAACATTAATGTTACTTTTCCTATTATATCCTTAACTATTTCTTACTCTCTCTTCTTTCAATTCTTTAATTTATCTTCTCCATACCATTTATTAAGGACAATTTTGTAAAACAACTCATAATATCTCTTTTCCACACAAAATTAATTATATTTCTTAATACGTGTGAAATGTCCAAAACGTCATACAATTTGGGACGGAGGGAGTAGACCATAGCCAAAGGAAATGCTCCAACTAATTGAGAAACAACGACTAGACAAAATATGCTTTTGATTTGAATTCTAACAGGTCCACAAGAAAAGTACAGCAAACTGAAAGAAAAAAAAATCTACTAAATAAGAGGTAAAGTATTCCAGACTCCAGAGCAGAGAGAGGCGGAGCCCTTCATGGGTTAGCCCAACCGGGAAAATTAAAAAGTTAACGATTACAGGTCTATTTTGAGAGATTTTATATAATTTTACGTCGGTTTTAGCTTTCGGCATATCCAAATTCCCGCAAAGTGTTGTAGTGGCCCACCCATAAAAATTAAAATAAATAAATTACAGCTCTATTTTGTGAGACTTTAAACAATTTTTCAACGGTTTTAGTTTTTGGCGGTTTCAAAAGTAACATAAGTGATTTTTGTCATGTTTATACTTGACTGGTTAGTGGAGGCTTATAGATCTTCTAACTTGCTTGGGTTTCAAATCCCCCATATATTGTCCTGTCAACTGAAAATTCACTCAGTTAACAGTTGTACTATAAAAAAAAGTTTCATAATTTATACTTTATAGCAGTTGTAAAATACGTAATTCGATTTTTTTTTAAAGTATTCACCCTAGTTTTTTAGTCAAACTCCGTCATTACAACTTTGTGTTTAATGCTTATTGCAATTTTAATTTTGTGTTTATATATTATAGTTTATTATAGCGGTCCACCCGAGTTTTTTTTTCTTACTCCGCCACCGCTCCAGAGTCCGGACAATCATGTTAATTTCAACATGGTTTGTTATTTGAAACACTAAAAATGGCCATAGCATTTTAAAGTTGATGAAGTAGATCAACAATCCAATGGAAAGAATGAGACCAATTATTTTAAGACTTAAAAAATCAACCACTTTTATGTTACAATATCAAGTTGAACATAACAGTAAATGACTTTGATCAAAACTAAAGCCTAGAGCCCAATGCTTATATAGTACATCTTTATTGTGTAACTATCGAAAGGAAAAAAAAAATACTGGATGGTTGTCATTAAAATAAAAAACAACGTGTAAATGGAAGATTCTCCGTTTTATCATTAAAATCACAAGTTACAACATCAGAGAAGCAAGTTGTATCTTCCATTTTCGACCGCAAGGCAAGTGCTTCTTCAAACAAACCCTCTTTACAAAACCCACTGATCATAATTGAGTACTTAACGGCATCTAGATTTATATCCTTTAATCGAAAGTACTTGAAAAACTTTTTGTGGTTTCTTAAGTCTTCCACCTTTGCACAAACCGTCAATAACATGTGTACAAATTCGGTTGAATGTCTTGGTCTTTAACTTTCTTTACTAACATTATTGCTTTGTTGAGGTTTGCACAAAGCATGTGTCAAAGAATTGTATGTGATGACATCGGCTGGTTGATCTCTATTATGCATCTCATCAACAACCATCCAAGCATAAGAGAGTCTCCCTGATTTGCACAAGCCATAGTGTTGTAAGTTATCGTATTAGGAATTATATTTTTGAAATACTTTTCTTCAAAGAGATTCACGGCTTCATCCACTATTTTAATCTTACATAATTCTTTAAATGGTCTTGTTAACGAGTGCCCCGGGGCACTTTTTAGGATTCCAAAAGAAGAAATTATTTTATACAAAAGTCAAATATTTCGATTTCCAATGCATTGATTACACATATTTTCATAAAAAGTTACCATTTAAAGGTCTTAAAGAGTGCCCGAGAGGCACTCGTTAACATTTTCCTTCTTTAAATGATATTGTAGTTGTGAACAATAGGCGATACTCCCCTTATAGTCCGTTGAATATATGTTCACTTTATTCTATAGACAATATTGATACATCAATGTCCTCTATGTAACAACATTATGCTTCCAATCTTCGTTTTCATTATCACATTATCGCAGTTAAAACAATTTTAGCTTCTTTCATCTTTTCCTCTTTACAAAAGACATTGTTAATATACTAAAGGTTTTTCCACATACAAACATTTGGGTTGACGTTGGTATAAATACTATCAATAAGTGCATTGTACATTATCAACTTACAGATTTATCTTTGCATAGACCATCAATGATTGTGTTGTACATCACCGCATCAAACTTGAATTGTTGTAGTTGGATATGTGTCAATCCGAGAGCCATTGTTGTTTGCCCAGTTTACATAGCCCGTTGATCAGTGTCCCATAACTAACATGGTAGAGATGCAAACTCAATGCAAATTGTCATGAAAGTGTAGGGCTTTCTGAAAATCACAGTTAATACAAAGACCTTTCAAAAGCGTGCTGAAGATCATCATATCAGGCCGGTAACCCATTAAGTGAGAGTAACAATCGATCAGAATATTCATAGTAGAAAATTGTGGACTAGAAAGGAAAATAAGAATTGAATTATGGTTTTTGGTATTATTCATTTCTAGGAAGCGGTTTACGAGTGAAAGAGTGTGAACAATGGTACGCTTCTGAGTTTTGCAACAAAAAGAGAGGTTTATGTGTTCGACGGCGTCTTACCCTAAATTTGGCTTACTTAACAAACTCATTATGGGCCTTGCTATCTTTTCCACCACTAAGTGTGTGTGTTTGGTTTCCATTTGCAACGCATAAAAGCATATTTGCACGCTTCGCGATGTATTTTTGCCATGATATACACAAGCTTCAAATACTAGTTTCGACGCTAACGTGGTTTTTTGTCGTGATTTCCATCAAACTCCGTTTAGCAAACGCAGTACCAAAGAAGCACTAAATGTGACTTGTGTAAATTGTTTAAGAAGATTGTTTTATAGCCCCCTAAATTGCTTTTTTTTTTTCTTGAATCAAGAGCAAAGGAAGACATCAGGGGAAGAATGACATTTCAACCACGTTGGCACCCTAAATCCGCCCCCATCTTATACCACCTTACTTGAAAATATTATTAAAAAAAAATATGTACAAGAGGCGGACCAAACCAAAACCTTCAGAGAAAAAACATAAACAAAAAAACAAGAGACCTAAGGAAAATTATAATTAGGAAGTCGAATTTGTCTCTAAAAAAACTCCCTAATAAACAAGGGTAAAGAATCCCACCGAACAACATTCAGGAGTCCATGCTCGAGGATAGCTAGCTTGACCGCACAACAATTTCATTCACAAAAATATGAGATGAAATAACAGAAATTCACCATGAATACGACTATGCCAAAAATTCTTTAGAGTGGTGCGGGAATACGCATTACCTGGGTTTTGTAAGCTGCTCTATTGAGTTCTTTCTTATGAAGGCTGGTAAGGATGTTGTTAAATACTCCCTCCGGTCCTAAATATAAGAGAATATTCTTTTTTTCAAGTTTATTGAATAAATAATATATTTAGTTTATATTATAGTCAAGATGCATTAATAATTTAATGAACCTAAAAAAAATCTTCTTTTATATTTAGGACCGAAGAAAGTATCTTACAAGAACGTAGGTTCAACTCTCATTGTCGAAGTGATGACATGTGATAGATGTGTCATGTGTCCCTAAAACCCAACTCATCTAAACATTTTTATTATTAAAAAAATAAATATAAATTAAACCCAGGTCATGGGTTTCATTGTCTCTCATATCCTATTTCTCTATTTGTATTTTTATTTTCTTTTAATAAAATGTTACGATGTACAATGTAAGTTGGGTACATTTGGTGTTCTTGTAAAAAAAAAAAGAAAAAGGATTTGGAGTAAAATTGTAGAGGGGCTACCAAATTAAATAGAACAGAAAGAAATCCTGTTCTTTTAAATTCAGAGAAATCAACCTCTATTTGAAGACAAAGGCACCACTACCAGCCACTAGGATAAATTTTCAGGTCCTTCAGATTCAACTACTAAGCCAACAATACCAGCTTTCAAGCTGTTGAATATTTCAGAGCTTGGGACCTATAGATATATTATATGACAGGTCATATAAATTTTTTTATCACCTTTATATAAAAAAAATTACAAGAAATATTGTTTAAAAAAATACTCTATTGAAAAACATAATATAGTCAATATTTAAAATTTGAAAGTCATAATGGATGAAGTAATGTAGCTCGGTAACAAGACTCGACTGTGGAGCTTAGGAAGGGTTAGACTTTGACGCACACAACTGAGGTTGTTTAGGCGGTTTAGAATGCAACATTAGAACCAACCTCACGATGAACATGTCGAAGCTTAATGCTTGCAATGGGAACATGATAAAGACAGTGAGAGGTGTGCAAGTTCCTTGATCGTTGAAATATTTGAATCACTAAGAAAGCATTGTTCTCTCCTCTATGTGAAATTTCAAGATGGTTGCTTAGTCTTGATTAAAAAGCTATTCAGTCATGCAAATTTCTAAACAGTTAGTGACTTATGTGGATTCAAAAAGTGTGTTGAATACGGTCTAAAGTGTTTAGTGTTTAAGGTAAAAAGTGTGTTGAATATGGCCTAGCTAGACTAAAGAAATGTTAGATTTCTGGTCTCTCTTTCTTATTTCTTTCTTTTGTAAATATATCTTGTTATTGCTAGATATTACAAGATGGTTGTTTAGTGTTTAAGGTAAAAATTGGATGCATTTTGTGTTTTTGAGTAGGGTCTATATATAGAGGTTTAATCGTTTTAGATTATCCTTGTCGTGACCATGATGGATCTCGATCCTCTCCCTCCTTGATGCCTTCCCCGCTGTTTTTTATGTTTCTATCTCTCTCATAATTTTCCTCTATCTCTTCATTTTTAATTTTCAATTTATCTCTTCCCACTCACAAAAACCACATGGATTGCAGTCATGTGGCGGCAGCAGGTGATCCAATTTCGGCCCTGATTGAAGCTCACTTCTTCAGATAATCATCGTTCTCCTCTTTTTCATGTTATGGTCGTGTCTCTTGTCCATTTACCGGATAAAATACAAACTTGTTACTCTAGTGTGTGCATGCGTGTGTGTTTTGGGTTGTCAGTCTCGATTGTTGGTTCGAGAGGGTAATATTGCTCCATTGTCCATTTATGAGTCAGACACAAATGATATCCACGATAAGTCGCGTAAGATTATGATAGTTCGTATCTATCTCTAACTTAAAATAAGAAGTTATCCATTCAGAAAAAAAAAAAAAAAAAAATCTACTCGACAAAAACATTGCTTTCTTTCATTCTATATTTCCGTTTTACAATTTTATTCAACTTCTCCAAATTGTGATATATTGTTAAAAGTTAACTCATTATGAATTCAAAATTCATAGAACATTTATGTCTACCCTTAAACACTAGTTTCAGGCAAGACTGGAAACCAAACTTGGAGTAATTTGACGAGGTCAAATGAGAGGAATACTAAAATATTTTTACACTAGACTTTAAAATAAATAAAAATACTAACATGTTTTTTAATACTAGATAGGCCGAATACTATTTTTGCTCCTTTAAGTTTGATAAGAATACCCGATTAGTCCTTTAAGTTTTTTAAGTTTTAAATAGGTCTTTAAAAGGGTAACGGTGTAATAAATTAACAACTTAAAGGACATATTTGAAACTTAATAACTTAAAGGATTAATCTGGTATTTTTGTCAAAACTAAAGGACTAATAGATGTATTTGGCCTACTAGATAATACTCCCTCCGGTCCTATATATAAAAAAATTTTCAAAAAAAAATTTGGTCCTATTTATAAATATCACAACTTTTAAAGTGTAGTTATTGTTTAAAAGACTTTTATACCTCTTATTTAATGTTTGTCTTTTTAAAATTAGTGGGTGTATTTAATGCTTCACAATTTTTTATAAAGGTATATTTGTAAAAATATTCAAAAAGTTACACTAATTAACGAGGGTATTAGTTTTGATGTTTTTTTGGTTTTATTTTCTTATAATCAGGAGGACAGGAGGGAGTGCTGTACTAAAATAATAACAATGATTGGACATTAATTAAGATTAAGATTAGATTAGATAGGACATGATGACATGTCATTTGGTTTTGGATGTTTGCGTGTTGTAAATTGATTTGGTATAAGAGGCTGGTGATGTCATAGACTCATAGTTGCATAGTACTTATCTTAAGATATGTTTAATGTACCGATATGACCTGGCAATTTTTTATTAATATTATGTCTGAACAAACAAGTATAGATTTTCTTGTCTTGATGCCACTTTGTTTCAGTTTCAAAGATTGAGATTGAGATTGAGAAATGGCATCTGCAATAGTTCGTAGGAACATCATCAGCAGCAACTTGAAAAGGTTGTCTTGTTGGCGTTTGAATAAACAGTTGTTGAATGTTGAAGATGCATGTGCCATTCACATAGAAGCTGTTGGTGGTGTTGGATTACCATCTTACATGCGTGGTGCTGTTTTTCGGGAACCCAACAAACCTCTCACCATTGAAGAATTTCACATTCCTCGTCCCAAAGCTGGTGAACTTCTCATCAAAACCAAGGGTCTGTCTCTACCTACCCTCCCTTCATTTCTTTTTAATCATTTATTTATCTCTCTTGATTCTGACCCTCAAACTTGACAGAATCACGGTTGGATCACCACAATTTTGACACGTCTTCAATAAAATCACGTTTAATCCAAACATGCACTTATATTGCAGCTTGATTGCGGTTGTGGATTGTAATTTAAAATTATTTTTACTGTTATTGTTATGAGCGTTACCATTATGAGTGGTGGTTATTCTTATTGGATCTTAGTGTGTAAAGATGTGATTTTTTAATGCAGGATGTGGAGTATGCCACTCTGATCTTCATGTCATGAAAGGTGAAATTCCGTTTTCAAGTCCTTGTGTTGTGGGGCATGAGATTACTGGTGAAGTTGTTGAACATGGACAACACACCGATTCCAAAACCATAGAAAGGTTAAAGTTTTTTTTCTGTGAAATTGAAAACTGTTAAACTGCCATATTTTTCTGTCATAATGTTATGATGTGAGTTTGCATTCAATGAAAAGATTGATTGTTCTTGATGACTAGCAAAAAGGAATAACAAGTAGGATTGTTCGTGATCGTTTCAGGCTTCCAATTGGATCTCGAGTTGTTGGAGCCTTCATTATGCCTTGTGGCAACTGTTCCTACTGTTCAAAGGTAACATTGTATTACACACTCTACTCCATTTGTCAACTGAATTATGGTCTCGGTGTTTATGCTGTCTACAAACGGTATGCAGGGCCATGATGATCTGTGCGAAGCTTTTTTTGCTTATAACCGCGCAAAAGGAACCCTATACGATGGTGAAACTCGACTGTTTCTTCGAGGCAGTGGTGAACCCTCTTACTTGTTACTTGATTCACATATTACCGATACTTGTGAAATGACTGTATGTTATCATTATTCCCATATAGACAAGCTTAATTTATACTAAGAGTATGTGTTTACATAGTCATAGTTTTCTCTTCTTTGGTATTTCATATTCAGCTGATACAAATTTCATTTTTTTTAGAGTATTTATTGCTAAGAGTAGAATCTTTCATAATTGGAATACTGAAAATAATTGGCAAATTTATAGGAAAACCGATATACATGTATAGTATGGGAGGGCTTGCTGAATACTGTGTTGTGCCAGCAAATGCATTGGCGGTATTGCCAAACTCAATGCCATATACCGAGTCTGCAATTCTAGGATGTGCTGTTTTTACTGCTTATGGTGCAATGGCTCATGCAGCCAAAGTGCGCCCTGGTGATACTGTTGCTGTTATTGGAACTGGGGGTGTTGGTTCTAGGTAACTAAATCAATTGTCAAGTGGATGTCACATTGTTAAATATTTAATTATCAGTGACTACTTCCTTTTTCTATTTTTGCTGTTTCGATAATGCTTGCTTAAATGGTCACTGATTTGAGAAGAAAACTCTTTATATTATGCAAAACTTTTCATATATCTGAGCAGTAGGCTCTGATCAACTGCACTTGTTTCCATTTTAACTTTATCACCGCTTCCAGTTGTCTGCAGATAGCTAGAGCATTTGGTGCCTCGGATATAATTGCTGTTGATGTTCAGGATGAAAAGCTAGAGAAAGCAAAGACACTTGGTGCAACTCACATAATAAATTCGGCTAAGGAAGATCCCATTGAAAAGATACTTGTATATGCATTTCTCTTTCGCCTCATTGTTTAATTGCCAGAACTCTCTCTTGTGCGGCCTCTGTCTATTAGCTCCTAACATCACCCACTCACACTATCGTGCATAAATTATATCGCTTGAGAGATCCTTTATTTAATTGTTTTCTCTAATTTCACCCAGGAAATTACTGGTGGAAAGGGTGTTGACGTTGCTGTTGAAGCCTTAGGGAGACCACAGACATTTGCTCAGTGCACACAAAGTGTGAAAGATGGAGGAAAAGCAGTGATGATTGGACTGGCACAAGCTGGTTCTTTAGGAGAGGTGGATATAAATAGACTTGTTCGCAGAAAGGTAAGTACTTTGTGTGTTGTGTACGTTGTCGATCGTTACTATAATTACTTTTTCTACTCTGACATATAACCACTAATTTTATTCATGTTGGATTTAAACTGTTTATCAGGCTTATCATTATTAATGTTTGTTTTGTTCTAGAATTTGCTTCATTTTTTTCCATGATTTGTCGCGTAGTCTTAATCTTGCCCTGCTCAAGCCAAAATTAGGGGTATGGGAATAAGAATTAGGTTGTACAAGTGGTTTTGCCTTTACTTGACCAAATGATTCAAGATAACCTTTGGGATTAAATTGTTCATATCAAGGGCCGCTTTTAAACTCAATTGAGTGTTACACGTGAGCAATATAGAGACTAGAAATATGTAATATTTATTGATGATACTAATTTTCTACCAAAGCAGAATTGACGTGAAGTGCTAAAATATAAATCATACTTTACTAAATGACAATAATTTCCTTTAGTGTAGCACCTCATTTATTTGACAAATTCATCCAAGCAAATTAAATTTGTATGTGAACAGATAAAAGTTATTGGCTCATATGGAGGCAGGGCTAGGCAAGATCTTCCAAAGTTAATTAGATTGGCAGAAACAGGTATCTTCAACCTTGGCCATGCTGTTACAAGAAAATACACTTTTGAGGAGTCAGGCAAAGCATTCCAGGATCTCAACGAAGGAAAAATAGTCGGTCGGGCTGTAATCGAGATAGTATAGCTCTACATTCCAGGCAATGCTTTTGTGCAACGACAACCATATGTCTCACACATTGGAGTTGCAAAGGTGTTGGTGTCCTGAGAACACATATGGGTGTCTTCTACTCTGATGTGTTATCTGTCCTGATAAAATAACTGATTGTAAGGACGTTTGCGAATAAAAACTCTTTTTTGTGTCACTTTGCGTCATGCTCATGTAGTGGTGAAAGACTCCTCATTGGCATGTCATAGAAGAGATGAAAAAATATGCACAAAAAAAAAAAAAAAGTATGAGAACTAAGCGCACTCCAAAAGAGAAAAAAAAAAAAAACATTGATACTTCCAAACTAAACTCATTTCAAACGAGTAAAGAAGTCTTCTTTAACAAAATAGTAAGAAAAAAAAAATCATTGACATTTCCAAAATCCAGAAAATACATTTTTTAATATAAAAAAATCTGGTACATGTGGAATAATACGGTGAAAGTATTCACCAAAAAAGTAATAAGGTGAAAGTTGGAGTTATACTCGGAATAGTCTTCTATAAAAAAAAAAAAAAATTATCTCGGTTTTGTAGCGAAACATATTCATGGCAGAGAAATATTCACCAAATTATTATTTTCAAGTCTTTGATTATGATGAGAAAAACTAATAAAAAAATTAAGGAAGATAAAGTAATTAATATGATGTATAATTTTTATATAAGTTTAATGGGATACCAAATATGCAAGTATTAATTTATTATTTAAATGTTTATTCTAATATTTACTCATTTAAAATATTTTGGATGTTTATAGTTTTGAATAAATTCAATAATTTATTTTTTTATAATTAATATGACACTACTAGTCGTTGTCAATTCGCCGAAGATATTTAAACTTTGTGCCTTGAGGTTGCGAAATAAAACTTCTACCCGTGATCGAACACCTCAAGTGCCCATATTTTAGTTTATAATTTTCATAATTCAATACTAAAGAACTTTATTATATATATATATATATATATATATATATATAGTGTTAAAAACTCTACAAAGTCCAGATACTTCAAAATTGGTGATGTATCAGCATCGGATACTAATACTTCACGATTCAATATTAAAGAACTTTAAATATATTTTTAATTCTGTTAAAAATTCTATGAAATCCGGATACTCCAAGGTTGGAGACGTATCTGCATTAGATACTGATATTTCATGAATACTTAGAAGTATCGAAATTTTTTATTTACTTTGGGTAAATGGTCACTTTGATCTCTGACTTTGCATCTCGTTGTCACAAAGGTCTCTGACTCAGGAGTAAATATAAAATAATCTCTGGTTGTGTACTTCTTATTAGTTTAATCCCTGAAATTAAAAACTTTTGTTAACTCATGAGGTAGCAAGTGTTTTGGTCTGAAAAAGTAAATGATCTGGCACAAGGACTAAAGTGAAAGTAGAGAACCAAATTGAAGGACAAAAACAACTATGAATCTCAAATCCCTAAAATCTCATCTAATTCTCTCTTTTGTTCAATATTTGTGATATCTGAGCTTAGTTAGAGAATGAGCTTCTTTGGACAAAGGGAAAAAAAAAAACTGCAACTTATTGTGCAGAAGAAGTACATAGCAGCATATTGAGAGGAAAAAACTGCTATTTCAAAACTGAGCTTATTAAAAAACAACCAAATGAATCCTAATCATGCCACATTTTAGGAAGCGGCCGCCACTCTAAGCCAATTACTAATTAGATATGAGTGTTTTATTTATTTGCCTTTGTACAGAAAAAGAGATGTCAGTAAAGGCTTAAATTTGTCTGTACATATTTTGTTATAACTTCTTGGCATTGACGTGTTTTTTGTGATGATTATTTTGTTGTGAGACATAATTCAATATGGTTTGTTCAACAGAACCAAGTAAACATGCAAGGCCACATATAAACCAATTCCTCTAAATTACTATAGCTTCCTCAAGAAAGAAAACATAATCAAGCTTGATTCCTTAAATTATAAATACTATTGGAGAAAATTTCAGAGGAAATAGAAGAGAATCATGTGCTTAAATTTTGACTATAAAACTCACATGAATGCATATCAAATTTGTATTCAAACGAACTGTTATATGAAACATGTTAAATGGCTATTTTTATTTCATTAATCTGTCAATCCGTCAGGCGAGATGAAGTGATGGCGGAGGAAGAGACGGTGCAACGACGATGTTGGACGGTCGAGGTGGTGGAGGCGTACACAGTGGTGGGTGTTTTGGTTTTCAGGTGGAATGTGAAGAGATAAGACAATTTTCAGTTTGGAGGGAGATGAGAGATATCCAATGGTGATTATTGGGTTACTTTCACTTTAGTTTTATGTCAAATTATTTACCTTGTCGTCCCAAAACATTAGCTATCTACGAAGCCCGGATACTTTAAAATGGAGACGTACTCGTATCGGATACGTATTAGATACCGATACTCCACGGATACTCTCGGATACGTACCCACGGAGTATCGAAATTAATTATTTTAATTTAAAATATATATTTTATCGGATACTTATAAGATACTCGACAGATACACACAGATACTTATTAGATACTTCACAGAAACGTATCCTGGAAAAAAAATGAAGAGTAAAAAAGTGCGATTGTGTTGTGAAAATTCAATGGAGATGTATATGATTCAATTTAAGATATGAATCACTATAATTGTTTTTTGATTAACCAATTAAAAATTATGTCTTTGGTGGATGAAAGTAACGAGAGAGAGGAGATTCAATCAATCAAAGTTAAACAAACTTTGTTTTGAGTTCTTTATTGATGTATTTGTTGATATTCTAACATATGAATGAAAATAGAATATGATTTATACGAAAAAGGTTTCATTTTTTATTTTGATCACATGTACTCCCTCCGTCCCAAATTGTATGACGTTTTGGGCATTTCACACGTATTAAGAAATATAATTAATTTTGTGTGGGAAAGAGATATTATAAGTTGTTTTACAAAATTGTCCTTAATAAATGGTATGGAAAAGATAAATTAAAGAATTGAAAAAATATAGAGTAATAAATAGTTAAGGATATAATAGGAAAAATAACATTAATGTTTCATTGGTATTGTAAAGCGACATATAATTTGGGACAAATTTTTTTTCCAAAGCGACATACAATTTGGGACGGAGGGAGTATTATTTTTTGTAAATTGTGATTTTTATGATTATATATTATTAAAGAGTAATCAATGCTTATTTTTTTAAGTATTTTACATGCATATAAATTTTAATATAAATATTTTGTTAACGTATCTTAGCCGTATCATATCCTAAATTTTAAAATTTCACGTATCCACGTACCCGTATCGTATCGTACCTGCACTCGTACTACGTATACAGGCTTCATAGTTAGCTACCTCATCACTTAACATAAGATTTTAACGTCAGAGACTAAACTGATAACGGAAGTAACTATTTTGTATTTAATCCTGAGTCATGGGTCTTTATGACAGCGAGGTGCAGAGTTAGGGACCAAAATGACCATTTACCTTTTACTTTTAAAAAATATCTTATATACATATCAAATAAATATGTCAAGGACACTGACAAATACATATCTAGGATATATGTGAGAAATTGGTAAAAATATACACGAAAGATGGTAAGAGAGAAAAGATTAAATAGCATTGGACAAGAGTAAATATTAATTGAACAACATTAAAAAAATAAGGTTTGTTAACCACTCGGGTATGATCCCAAGTACAATTTGTTTTTTAACATGGATATGGTCATATGGATGCTATACTGTAATATCCGACTGATACCTATGGTTACAATATGTAGCCTATGTTTGGCACTATGAAGCCTGGATACTCCAAAACGGAGACGTACCCGTATCGGATACCGATTCTCCACGGATACTCGCGGATATGTACCCACGAAGTATCAGAATTAATTATTTTATTTTTAAAAAAATATTTTATCAGATACATATAGGATACTCCACAGATACACAAAGATACTTCACAGATATGTACCCTAGAAAAGATGAAGGGTAAAAAAGTGAAACAATGTTGTAAAAATTCAGTAGAGATGCATATGGTTCAATTTTAGATATGCATATTAGAATTGTTTCTCGATGATCCACTTAAATTTATACTTCTTATGGATGAAAGTAATGAGGTAGAGGTGATTCAATTAATCAACATTATATAAAATTTGTGTTAAATTATTCTAATGATGTTTCTCTCGATATCCCAACATAGAAAATATAATATATAGTTTGCAAGAAAACTTTACATTTTTTATTTTGATCACATGTATTATTTTTAAAAAAAATGTGACTATAATATAATAATAAAGAGTAATCAATGCTTATTTTCTTAAGTATTTTACACACATGAGTTTTAGTAAAAAAAAATTGTCTACGTATCTTAGCCGTATCGTATCCTAAATTAAAAAAATTGCGTATCCACGTACCTGTATCATACCGGCATCCGTACCCGGGCTGCATAGCATCATGTGGGTCAATGTGATTTGGGCATATACCACCGTGATACCAAACATACACGTAATCAAAATTGTTGTTTTTGTTATGAATAATAATAATTTAGTGGATGTCCATCCTTAGTCTTCCATCTTCCTATAACTCCTATTAGTGAATGGATGGATAGTGGTCCTTAATTACTTTTGATCATTCATTTGCTCATTTTGTGTCCTATAAATTGGACTCATATTTTAGTGTAATGATACACTTATGAAGTAATGCAATATACTTTCATATTCTCTCTTTATCCATTTCTCTCTATTCTTCTATGCTTCACAATATGTGGCAACACTTTAGATTAATTTCATAACACGTTATCAGCACGATAGTCTATCAAAATGATGGTTTAATTACCTTAGAGATTATATTGCTATAAAATTCATTCTTCTCATCATCTTTTCGTTAATCTAATTCACGATCAACATAATCATGTTTTCAGGTTCTTTCTCATTGTTTTTATTTTTAGCTTTGTTTGATTGAATTAGATATATTGTGTATAAGATTTGCATTTGTTACAATGAAAAGTGATGGAGAAGTTAAATAAGCAAAACAAGAACTTATAGAAAAACTTATCATTGAAATTTTATTATCGGTTGTCCGTGCTATAAACTTATGTTTGCTTCTGATATAGTCACCGTAAGTCCCTACCAACTATCTCTTGTTGCTATTTGTTTTAATTAAGTTTATGGAAATATTGCTTTCTTGGTTTCTTACCGTCTATTGTTTATTTTCCAATTTTGAATTGACTTAGATTTGAGCAACACTTTTTGTCTTCTTGGATATGGATATTAGTGCTACTTTCCAAATTGTGGTGTTTTTTTTTCTTGTGAAACTAATTTTGAGAAAAATATTACATTAGATGTTATTCTGATGATCGATAATTGTATCTAAAGATGACATATGTTTCTTTTTCATGTTGGAGTTTTTACACATTAGGAGCTGTTACTATTACCATCATGAGTAGCGTATTAAAATATCCATAATTGTTCACGTGCTATACTTGTATCCGTTTCTTTCTTTTACGAGCATAATCAGATCATTTGATGTACGGATCATTGCATCATATACATGACTATATTTCCTAAGTGTAAAGAAAAGAAGAACTAAAGTTTAGTATTGAAGCATCCCTGAAGGATTGCTCAAACAATGAAGATCTTTTATGATATAGTTCTTGTAATATTAAAGCATCCCTGAAGGATTGCCCAAAAATACATTTGTTTTTCATTGTTTATGAAGATTTAAAATATAGTTCTAGAAGAACTAATAATTTAACGTTAAGCATTCGTGAAAGATTGCAAAATAAAAATATTGTGATTTTCCTTTGTCATTGTCGATAGAGGTTTATGGTTGAGTTCTCAAAGAACTAGATCTTTGTTCACAGTTGATCATTATATACAATCTATTGAATCTTAGTATAAATTGGACGAAATAAAATTAAAGAAAGCAAAATTGCCTCTTGAATCAGCTCCTGAAGTAGCGAAATCGAGAAAATAATATCACGAATTGATATAGTAAAGATTCTCATTGAAATGATACATGTGAATAGGATAAAAGTTTATTATTTATGACTTATCATGATGATCTTTACTACTAATGAGTTATCACAAAACATATAAATTAGAGGTATTGTCATCTATGTCATCTCTTTGCATATTCAACACTTATAATTTGTGCTCCACATAATTTCTTTTCTAATGAAATAGTAAGTATTATGTGTTTTGTTCTTTTCTGTTTTTGCTTTTTCTAATCTTTATCTTTGTAACAAAAAAAAAATTGGAATTTTTTCAGTTGACATAATAACTATAAATGAAATTTGAATTATTGATTCCTTCTAAAAAGTATGACTATACTATTTTAATGTCTTAAGCAAGCTCTTAGAACTTGACCTCAATAAGGAGAATAATAATTTTATGAATATTTTGTTGGATATTGTTTGTAAATGAATGATTTCTTATGTAGAAGACTATAAACAATTGGATGAGTGATACAAAGAAACTAATTTTATTATTATATCTGGCATTGCAAAAATTATTAAAGGCTCCAGAAGAGCCGATATATTGTTATATGGAGGAATATAATTACACATTGAGAATGCATTATATTCATCTAGATCTCATAGAAATTTATTAAAGAATATTCTTCTAAATGGATATCATGTTGAAATAAGAAATAAAGGAGATGTTGAATATCTCTATATTACGAGACATGTTTTGGATAGAAATAAGTGTAGATAAAAAATTACATGTCTTTTCATATGGATTGACTACACTTATATTAGTGCAATTGAAACACGTATTATTGTAAAATTGAAATTTACATATCATATTAAATTTATTGTTGGCAAGACCTGTTGGGTTATCCCGGATCTATTATGATGCAAAAAATAGTTAAAAATTTATATGGACATGTATTGAAGAACCAGAAGATTCTTCAAACCATTAATGTTTGTGTGTTATTACTTTCCAAAGTAAGTTGACAATCTGAGAAAATAAGTCTCTTATATATATTAGGTGATATTTGTGAATGAATACACCGATGATGTGAATCATTTTGATACCTTATAACTTGATTTAATACATCGACTAAATGATCACATATATGTTTATTGTCAACTCACAACCAGAAGTTTGTGAGATTGTTTTCTCAACAAATTTGACTAAGAGCTCAATTTTTTGGAGTTTTTAGTAAGCATTTAATAAGTATCATTTCTCAATTTAAATTGATATTGAACATTGTGTAGTATATGTTCATAAAAAAAAATGGTCTTGAAGGTCCATTCTTTAGACGTCTAAAGTTAATTGTATGAATGATACTTATGAGAACATGACTTCTAAATTCTACTTTGGGAACATGTAATCTTGTATGTTGAGATATTGATTCGCATCAAGCCAACACATTATTATGTGTAAGTCCTCCCCTTAATTTATAATTTATTTTAGGTTAACAACCAAATATTGTTCATCTGAGTGAATTTTTGGATGTGTTGTGTGTATCACAATTGCTCCAAAATAATGTACTAAGATAAATATTGAAAGAATATTGGGAAAGTATATTTGACATGAATTCCCCTACTATTATAAATTGTATTGAGTCAACTTCAGTAGGCCGATTATCGATTGATGGATTAGTTTTCCCAATATTAGAGGGAGAGAATAAGCAGCTGAAAATGTGAACCCGAAGTTCAATTGAATGAAAATGTGAACCCGAAGTTCAATTGAATTATTTGAAAGGAAATATTATTATCTCATCTTGATCCTCAAAATATCATTCATTTGCAAAGTTAAACAAATAAAATAGCAGCTGCTTCCAAATGAAATAGATGTCCCTGTAGGATAATCTAATATTGCAAATGAGTCTCAATCATGCATCAAGCATGGTAAACCAATCGGTTCCAAATATAAAAATCCTCAAATAAGAAAAGGAGCCAAAATGAAAGATAACCCAAATGAGGATATAGAAACTCTAAAAGAGTCGTCTAACATAATGGATTTTTCAGTTCTAGAAGAACTTATCAGGTACCTGAAAATTATGAAATATCGATAAATTATGTCATGAGTGAAAGATCTCAATGAAATGAGATGGAACCGAAAAATAAAAGTCAACGTTGACGATGTTTTTACATAAAATATAGCGCTATATTTAAAAATGATAACGAGGATCATGAATCAAAGTCTATTGAGGATTATAGACAATAAAATTATTGACGAAATGGATAGACGATTTTGAGGCGATATTAAACTAGCTTTGCAAAGAGAATGATTTTTGGACCAGTAGTCCATACATCTGAAGATGTGAAAAGAAAAAGAGAATCATGAAATATTGATATATGAAGTTTGCCTTATTTTCAAGAGTATTGGTGAAAACCTACCATTAATTTTGAAGAGGTTTATTCACCTGAAGTGAATTCAAGTACATTATCATATTTGATTAAGTCTAGCACCACTTGAAATGCTCAATCTATCGATATATGAATTACATGTTACAATATATTTATATGAGTCACTTGATATTTTTATATGAAATTCCCCGAAGGAATTATTTTATCGAGGCATACAATTCATATTTTTGAAGAGTTAATTAATCAACTTGAAATATAGAAACATGTTGTATAATATTCTTAGTGAATATGTTCTAAGAGAGAGATATAAACCTGATATCATTTGTCCATTTTGAAATAAACCTAAGAACTCTTGAAGAGTTTTTTTGAAAGTTGAAATATGTAGAAATGGTAAATATTTATTTGAGATTACAAGTTGAGTATTTGAAAAATAACACTTTTGTGAATCATGAAGCTTATATAGAAATGTGTTAAAATGGTTATAGATGGACAAATCATATTTGTTAGCACTCAGATGATTGTAAAGTCACTAGATGTAGACAAAAAATTGTTTGAGAATTTGAGTAAATAATGAAGAACTAATTGGTCCTGAAGTACCATATTTTAGTTCAATTGAGACACAATAATGTACCTTGATAACTATTCATGTTAGATATATTATTTGTTACTTTGTTATATTAGAAATGCAGGTTATTTGTGTGATGCTCATATGAAATTTTAGCACTACATAAAGAAAGTCGAGAATGTGTTTGGTTGAGGTCTATGATTGAACACATAGAGAAACTTGCAATTTGTCTTCCGGAAGAGTGAATGAAACAATCTTTTATGAATATGATACCATGTACATTGCTCAGTTGAAAGAAGACGATCTTCAGAAGAATGATGATATAAGCCGTCAACAAATTTGGTCGTGTGATAATCTTGCAAACCTTTTCACAAAGTCACTTCCAAGCATAATTTTTGAACAACTGATACAAAATATTGATCTTAATCGTCTCAGAGATGATTGTTTGATTGAGGGGGAGATATAAATATATTTTGCACTCTTTTTCCCTTCACCATGGTTTTGTCCCATTGGGTTTTCCTGGTAAGGTTTTTAATGAGGCAGATATACCAGATATTGTACTCTTTTTCCTTCACTAAGATTTTTTTCCATTGGGTTTTTTCTTAGTAAGGTTTTAATGAGGCATATCCTGATGGACATCCAAGGGGGAGTGTTATGAATAATAATAATTTAGTGGATGTCCATCCTTAGTCTTCCATCTTCCTATAACTCCTATTAGTGAATGGATGGATAGTGGTCCTTAATTACTTTTGATCATTCATTTGCTCATTTTGTGTCCTATAAATTGGACTCATATTTTAGTGTAATGATACACTTATGAAGTAATGCAATATACTTTCATATTCTCTCTTTATCCATTTCTCTCTATTCTTCTATGCTTCACAATATGTGGCAACACTTTAGATTAATTTCATAACAGTTTTAAGTTTATTAAAAAAAAAAAAGAACTTTTAAGAACAGAAACACATTTAATCCATGTTCACTAAACTCGCTTCTGAAATTATATTTACTAGCTTTGTCAAACGTGTATGCGGAGCGTTTGCAAACTCTGAAACTCAGATGAACTGACCAGAACGTGAACTCTTGTTCAGTTCAGCCACATCCATGACCTGAATGTAGCAAATTCTTCTATATACTTGAGTTTGACAACCATGCTCCGGCTCCAGTGGCCATTCCTCTGTAATGAGATTCCGCAATGCCTAATAGAGACATAAGCATATCAGAGGGATGAAGCTCCATATTCATAGTGTAGCTTCCCCAGTCGAAGGGTCTCCACTACAATATCAGTACGCAACCAAATTATCTATGAGCATCACAATATTGAAAAGGCTTGCTGCATCTTTGAACAAACATGATTTATCCAACCTAGGAAACACGTCTTTATCAACAAAAAGGGAGTATCTGTTACAGTTTCTACTATTATTGAAGAATGGTGCAAGTCATGCAAAATTTCAGATACAAGCATAGACACGCTTGTCCATCATCCAAAAATGGATCCAAAAACTACATTTAACGCTATGAACCAACCCAGTCTCTTAAAATTCCAAGCTCCCATTGCTACTCTTCTTTCCACTTATTAACATATTTGAGGAATGCATTGGCAGGATTTTCCCTGGGTGGAGCTCGAACACGAGTAGACCTTCGAAGCACAGACTCATCATTCGCAATATTCTGCGTCAATTCCTTTGATCTTTTCTGCAGTTCTGTGCTGTAAATATGAAACGAAAGAAAAAAAAAAAAAAAACTCCAGAAGTCAAGGGGGAATAATTAAAAGTAAAATATGAACAATTAATAAAAGTGAATATGGAGTGAACTCTCAAAAGTTTCAATAGTGTCGGTCAAATCCAAATGTTTGTTAAATAAACTCCATCAAATTAGCACTAAAATGGTGGGACCCCTTTCCAAACTCTGCGTATGCAGGAGCTTTAGTGCACCGGGCTGCCCTTTTTTAATGTATATATAAATTCAACTTTTTTTAATAAAATCTAAATAATATTGCATTACATAGTATCAACACTTCTCGGTTTTAATAATCCTCCTCTACACCACTATAAATTAGCTTTTTATCGTATAAGAGAACTTATGTCTAATCTGTTTCTACAGTCAACCAAAGGATGAGGGTAAATTCTATATAAATTTTGTAAAAAATTATTCCTTAGATTTCATTTATTTTTATGTGTTTAAACTTTAAAGTATAAATGGCCCAAGAAGCATGTATATGGCACTGTGTTAAATGTTGAGCTACCGAGTTTAAAACTAAGACTTTTAGTTAGGCGTATGCATTCAAATACAAATTGTTATAAAGGCATTCAGCATGAAAAACTAATTGAACTCACCATATACTACTATAATTTTTTTCCAGTTGTTTTTGCAGTGCCCTTTCCCGCTCACCCTTGCAATTCAGCGAACCCATCAACGCATCAAGCTATTCACGCATGCCAACATAAAATTAGAAAATAAATATAAACAAAATGCAAACATAGCAGGATATCTTCATCAAGTACCTCTTCCTTGCTGCTGTAGTATCCCCACTCCTTGGAATCACAGCTTTCAACAAATATCCTGCCATCGCGACGGAACCACCAATACCGATTGTAATTTCGGTCTTTACCTAATGGGCTTCTGCTAATAAGTCGTTTCTCCATCTCTCGTTCAAAGTATTCTCTCTGTATAATAGAAACCAATTAAAGGTCCATTTCTAGAACAGAACAATATAAGCAAGGAGATGGTTGCAGTATTACCCTCCGCTCTATAGTATTCTTCTCTGATGGATCCTTTCTGGATAATTCTTTTCCATTTTCTGCTGGTTCTTTCAGCTCTGTATCCAGGTTTTTTGGAGTCTTTTTTAAAGCTGGGCTTGAACGCTTAACCCCACTGCAAATTGAATTTCAAGAGTGAAAAAAGGTGAAATAAATAAGATACATGATAATGTGATGTGTGTGTAACTAAGATACATGATAATGTGATGTGTGTCTGTAGGCAAGCATAAACAGCACCCTTAATAAAACCTTACCTTTTACCCAGTGAACTGTCTTGCCTAGATGATTCTATCTCTCCATTTATTTTCTTCCCCGCGTGTCCATTTTGTTTAATGTGATTATTGTTTGAAAGGATATTAGCACTGTTGAGAAGATTCCCATTGCTTTCTGAGTCAGCTTTCAACCTCTCTTTTTGTTCTCTTCTCTTTCTACCATCTTCTAGTGCTTGTTCCCTTTTAGAGGCCCCAAGTTCCTGCCGCTGTTCAATAAACTCATCCAACTTTTCCCTGAAAATTGCAGTTTCAAGGGCTCGATTGACCAACTCACATAAGATTTCTAGTTTAGCATTGGCATCTACAAGGCAATAATGTCCCCGTTTTATGGTTCCTTCATAGTGCCGTAATTGAGGAATATTGATCATTTCTAGAAAATCGCATAAATATTCTCTCCAGTTAACCATTGTAATCTGAAAATAAAAATGAATGAGATAGTCAAATCAAAAATAGTAATAGGATTAACATAAATTAAGCAGTCACAAAGGATACCAGACAGCAACAAGAAAGATTCAACTGGTAAAAGCCATCTCATGAAATCTGGACATCTATTAAATTATGAGACTAAGAGTCTAACAAAAAGGATTATGTATAAGTTAGATGGTAACCTTCTTCACACTTCGTTTCTGTACAGCTGAAGTGTATTCACCATCATCTTTGATAAGAACTCGAAAAAGTGCAGCATGAGATTCGACAAGGAGAACCGCATTCCCATCCTTATGGCAGATTGCATTTTCAAAATCTTCCAAAGAGTACGGCCACAAGTGTAACTGTTTACCAAAAGAAGTACAAAAATCCCAAACCATTAAGAGATTCCCTACACAATGCATTGGAACATTGAAGTCTCTTGATGGAGAAGGACGATCAGTGAAAACAGGGTCATCTGGACTAGGCTTCACCAATAGATCATCAATGGGATATTTGACTGGTATTTCCTTGTGTTCTTCATGCTCTGGAAAATTTGAAAGCAGCATTTTTAGATAAAACTAAATGACAAGTTTTCATCGATGGGGTTTAATTTTAATTTTTAATTTCTAAAATAATATGTTGGCATGAAAGCTCTGTGTTGCAAAAGATTTTACCAGGTTATGAATAAAAAAATAATTTATTTTACCAGGCAGTTGTTCTATCTGAGCCATAGGAGAAAACGTGTTTTGATTAGATACACAACAAGAAGAGATTGCACTACCAGTTCTCCATGCCACACAATTCCAACAAAAGAGAAAAGCGACGATGGTAGGAAAATAAATTTCAAAATAGAATTTGATCAGAAAACAACTCAAAGAGATAAAGTCATTAAACCAAGAAGCCAAAAATTGCTTCAATCTCTGAACTTTACCTTTCTCTTGTGCAGAACCATTGACTAGTGTCCCGTCCAACTTCTTGTCCAACTTCTTTCTTTTATGTTTATCGGCTTCTTCCATTGATTCCTGACCATGAAAAATTTGAGATAGAAAATAGTGTCACGAAATTCATTCAGAAAATAACAAACCAATTAATGAAACCCTAAATTATTATATCCCATTTATTATTATATTCAATTATATTCAATGTTGTCAAAATCGAGATCTTGCTTAAGATCGAGAGGGGAGGGGGTAGCAAGATTGCAAAATGTAAGATTGCAACCAGGATCTTGAAATCTTACCCAATTAATTACGCACGATCGGGAAGGGTAGCAAGATCAAACCAGGATCGCAAACCAAAAGAAAAATTGACACGCATACGTGTGTGTGTGTGTGTGTGTGTGTGTGGGTGGGTGGGTGTGTGTGTGCAAATTTATACTAACATTAATTGGGCCTACTCTCACCTTCTTGTGTATGATTGACAAGTGCGAGGGAGAAAGACAGGACGGAAGGACAATCTGAGGGACGAAGTCTAAAGAGATGAGGGTTACAATCTGAGGGGCGAAGGCAAGAGAGGCGAGGGTTAGAACCAACTTTAATATAGTACAAGAGATGTTGAAAATTAATTCTTCATTCATTTTTCAATCTATAATCGGGCCTCCGTGGAGAGAACTCGGCCCAAACCAACGTCGATAAAAAGCAGAGCAGTAAAAAATAATTAGAAAGAAAATAGAGAAAAACAAAAACAAAAATGACCCTCTCTCACGTAACCGGCCCAAACAACCATAACCCCCAAGTCACCCTAAGTTTATTTTTTGACCATGCCGCTTATTTCCAATAGCAGCAACCCTTGACTGTTTCATCTTCCCCTTTCTTCTTCGAAGGCGTGACGGCCAGAGAAAGCAAAAAAATGGCTGTGCAAGACGAACAGATATCTTAACGCAAGATGTGCAGGATAATGTGGCCGCGTGGATATGGCTGCATATTCTGGCCCAAAAAATGATGATTTCACAATATAGAAGCGATTTCGTCACTATCTTGCTACAAGTTTGCTCAAAAGTCAAAACGCAGTCTTGTTCGTGATTCACAATCTAGGGGGCGAGGAGTAACATCGTAAACTCGTACGATCTTGCAATTTAAATAGCATTGGCAAGAACATTGATTATTTGATTATATCTCATAAGTAAATTATTCTTTTATATGAAAGCAGAAAAGAAACAGAATCTACCTCATTATTCCTTTTCTTGGAGCAAATTATAAGTCCGTCTTTGAGAAAAACCTTTCCTCTTAACTCCTCAGGAACATCGGTGGAGATGCCATGATTTTCTGCCAGTTTGTCATGTAAAACCCAAGGGGCATTTCGATATGTAGATTCCCGGATGAAAGACTTTAGAGTATTTCTACTAAAAAGGGGCTTCTTCTGCACCAAATCTTCTGCATGGACTTCTGTTTTTTCACTTATATTCTTGTTTTTGTCAAACCAAGCTACCTCATAACGATATTTATCGGCTCCTTCATGGATGACTTTTAATATTTTGCATGGACATACATCATCATCTTTTTTCCCATACAATTCCGCACCAACAAACAAACGCTCCTGCAATTTTTCAGCAAGAGAATCGGCAAGCTCCTTCAAAGGGAGCATACCTGCAATAATTATCACTAATCAAATCCAGCACACAGTAAAAAAATAACACAGGCATTCTGACGAAAAGCAAAGTAATTGTATAATTGAGTAGCTGGCATACAACTCCAGATCATTTGCATGTAGCAATTCAAAAACAGGCATGATTATTGTCGTTTACAGTTCCTAAAGCATCTCTTTTACTATTTTTTCGAATTTTTTACAAATAATAACTCCAAACCATTTCAATTTGGTCTCTGGAAGTGCTACGGCATTATTACTCCTACTCATATAATATAATGAATGAAGATATCAATATAACTCAGATGAAGGCAATTTATCACAGTTAAACACTGGTAATTGAAATAACTTGTCAAAAAAAAAACTATGACATTAATTCATAAAATGATTTACAAAACATCGTCATTTGTTGTACAGCATTCTGTGAGCAAACTAGGACCTTCAGTGGTAACTGACAATTGAAGCAATATGCAGAAAAAGATATATCAAAACTGAAATTTTGTTGATCTCAATGTCTAGAGAAGCAGACTTATAAAAGTTACACTGATTATCCTGATAGATTGTATAACTTATTTGACCAGCTTCACAAACCTACTGATGTCTAATGCAATCAAATAGACAAATAACATGATTATATAAAAAAAAATGAAAAGAAGAAGAGAAATAACATCTAGTAAGCCAACTCATCTTCAATATAGTCCATAAACGTGAGTAAACAGTAAACACAATACTCAGCATATCAATTTATATACAGTCATTTGGAGGTAAACATATGTTGCAAGTTGAAGATTGTGCTGACTGTTGAATAAAAATTTAACACTTAGGAGCCTGTTTGATTTCAGAAAATGGTATCTGTGTTCACTTCTAACTACAGAACAGTCACCTTGGTTTCACTTTGCTTCCTGTTTCGAAATACTTTAACAAGAAACAACAAAAACAAAAAAGTTGTATTCATTGTTTTCTGTACAAATCGTTTGGAAACATGGAAAGTGTAACAAGCACCCATTCAAACTAAATAAGAACCCAAACCATCAGTGCAGCACACAAGTCTAAAAGCTACGGTCCTCTCCCTTTTGAATGCCATTGTGGGATCAAAACAAATCATTTAACAGTCCTGTGGGATTAAACAGATGTGTAATCCATCAAAAGATGCAATTTCATATCCATCCATGCGTTCTGAAACAGGCATTTATATACTGTATATTAACCCTTGTCATTAACTACCGCACATAAAGTCTGGATTTAACAAGTATCAGAAACAATTGCAGCCAACTATACAATCACTCAAGCAGGACAAAAAGAAATGGCATATAACATCAAAATAAATTTTTTCAGCTCAGACGAGAGTAACTCTTACTGTACTGAATGATCCTTAAAGCAGGAGTCATGAATTCTTTTGGAAACTGTAGGAACTTCTCAGTCGCTCGTTGTTCTGACACAATAGCCTCTTCATAAGTCAAGCCAGTTTTTCCAGTGACCTTACATGACCAAACCCTCTGGCGGTATAGATTCAAACGTTGCAAATAATCGCTAATTTGTGTTAAGGTAGACCATCCATATCCTCTGCTTTTCTACGACGAAGTATGAAATGCAAAAGGCATAAATTATACATAAACATTGCACTAAGTGGTCAGAGATGATAAATTACAAAAATTAATCCAATTTGTAAGCACATTCAAGTTAATGACAGTTAAATCAGTAATACGAAGAAAAAAAATGAAATAAAAATAGATGACTATAAAGGATACTGATAATCTCGAAAAATTTCTTTTGTAAATCGAACTTGGTAAACATGCTCATCTGGCTTCAAATCCTCAGGAGGCTCAGCCAAAGCCAAAGGCTTTCTCCTTAAAAGAGGCATTGAGAAAGAATCTCAGTTCCTGTCAGACAGAGACATGCACCCTGCATAGAAAATTCAACGGAACATAAACCCTTGAGCTTTACAATATTATGATTTTAACAGTTCGATACCATTTATCAAAATGTCTATATTTTTTTAAAACAAAACAAACGCACCCCTAAACTGAAAATGAAAATTCAGTTAAACTTAGAATAATCCGATACAATCTCACTAAGTGAAACATGTTTGGAATTGCATCACAATCTCATGCAATTAAATTCAAATCATTTAACAAGGCTAAGTGTCTCTGAAGCAAAAACCCTAATTTTTTTTCCCAAAAACAAACATTGAAAAGTAACCGTAATAAAGAAAGATCAATTGCAACAATACAGAATAACACAATCATGAAAATTCAGTTTAAAACTAATGCACTGACTTAATGTTCATGCGAAAAAACCCAAAACGTAAAAAGTTACCACAATCCAAAAGCAAGAAACAAAAAAGAAAAACGGAAAAAAAGGGTATATTAAATAAAATTAATTAAATAATTTTGAATAAATGCAAACTGCATTGAAAACAAAAACTCCAACATCGCAGGGTAGAAAGACAAAGCCCTAATAAAAGAAAACCCTAGAAGGCGTAGGTTATGGAGATCTCGTAACGAAATATGCTAACGCCGCCGTGGAGAAGCGGCGGCGGCGACGGAGAAACTACCGACGAAGGGGATAGATTCACCGCATTACATTGATGAAAAATGGAAAGAGAACATATGAAAAAATAAAAATGGGCGAAAAGAGAATAAAAAATAGGTTCCCGCCACAACGGAAACAGTTGAAAAAAATGAAATAAAGTAGCAGTGGGAAAGAGTGTGTGTGTGTGTGTTCGATGCGCAGAACGTGTTAGCGGTGTGTGTTCGCTGCGCAGAACGTGTTAGCGGTGTGTGTGAGTCTGTGAGAGAAAGAGAGGATCTTACAGTGAAGAAGTTGTTGAATGCGTGGTGAAGAGAAACACGAGGAGAAAATGAGCTGTGTTTATATATTTTGAACCCGAGAGAGAACTTTCTCACGTTTTCTCTCCTTCGCTATGGGAATGGGAAACCCACGCACGCAACACAACTTCTCTATACATTTACATTTGCATAAAGAATAATTACTTAAATACCTTAAATTTGTGTAATCGGTGCATTAAAAATTGAAAATTTTGATATTTTTAAAGAAGAATTACTTAATTTAAAATGCTTAAAGAGTGCATCGGGGACACTCGTTAACAAGATACATATTTATATTATATAAACTTAGTTTATATTACATCCCCATTGCAATAGTTTAGGTCTTGTTAACAGGTGCTCCGAAACGTATTGTATATACGCAATTTTATAAATATTTACCACTTACAATTCTTAATGAGTGTCCTAAAAGCACTCGTTGACATTTCTCATAGTTTTATATATGATATCTATCATGGACCGCTTTTTTCAACAAAAAAATCTATCATGGACTACTCAAAGGGTTGTCTCTTATAGTCCATGGTCCAGACATAGGTTAAAAATCATAAAATTGCTTTTTAGGGATCTATGCATTGCTTTCTGACACCCCATACTGATCGAAATATCTCCAGCGACAATTAATTATCGTTCGTTCATCAGCGGCAATCAATTGTCATTTTACTGTGAACATATATCAAATCAGAAACATAACCACCACACATATAAAAAACACTCAAACTCAAATTATATTCCCTCCAAACTCCAAGAGATCAAACTCCATGAAATTTCTTCAAACTCAAGCAAGTAATCAAGTAAGTGTTTAAAATCCCTAAGCATACTTGTTGCACCCTAATTTTGTCCAAGTTTTTAAAAAAAAAATCATGATCTTCATACTCTGATCTTCAGAAATTGTTCTTCAGACTCTGATCTTTAGATTCTGTTCATCAGACGCTGATCTTCAGACGCTGTTCTTCAGACTCTGATCTTCAGACACTGTTCTTCAGACTCTGATTTCCAGACTCTGTTCTTCAGACGCTGGTCTTCAGACGCTGATCTTCAGACGCTGTTCTTCAGACACTGTTCTTCAGACGCTGATCTTTAGATCCTGAATGTCTTCAGACGCTGATCTTCAGACGTTGTTCTTCAGACTCTGATCTTCAGATCCTGAATGCTGCACCCTAATTTTGTCCGAGTCTTTTTTTTTAAAGTTTTTTATTTATTATTTTTATTTATTTATTGATAATAATTAAGCATTCATATGGTTTTAAATACAAAGAAAACCTAGTCAAAGATGCCTTTTTTCTATTTGCATGCTACATGTTTTTACTCCTTTTTGCACTTTTGAATTTTTCATACCATTTCCATGCAAGCTCACCATCTCCATGCATGCTAATAAGACAAAGGGCTGCCATTTTTCAGATCTGCCATTTTTCAGATTTTTATGCCCTTCTTATCCTCTCAAAGCCTTCAAAACCCTAATCTCCCCCTCTATAAATACCCCTCTTAAGTGAAGGAGGAGAGAGGAGGATAAGAAAGAAAAAACCCTAGAGTGAGAGAGGCAAGAACAAAAGCTTTTAGTCTTGAACAAGAAAAAAAAAGCAACCAAATCATAGAAAAAACATCACAAAAAGATAGGAGAATAGTAGCAAAATACCATTGTCACTGTTCATCTTCTTCATCACTATCACCTTCAAAAAACCACAACCACTCAAAAACCCTTTCAGTTTCGTGCATCTACAGCTTTGTTAGGAGTTTGTAAGTATCTTTGCTCATTTACTATTTCATTTTTCGCATAGTCTATAGATTTGTAGTTTTTTCATAAGTAATGCATTTTTCACCACAAGTTCATGAGCATGATTTGTGGTCGAAATATAGTTAGTTTTCGGACATCTTTTGGTTGATCTAAGACCACTAGGATGTAGTACTCATGACAAGCTTTACCATGACATTTTTATTTTCGTATTTGGTTCAATATTGAGTGAGAAATCGAGCTGAGAAGTTGAGAAAAAATCATAAAAAACGTGTTCAGGTTGTTCCTGCATTTTTTCCCTGTGTGCGTTAATTTACCGTTTTGCCCCTGTTATCAATTTTAGTCATTAACTCATTTTTTACACTTAAAAAATCATGGAAAAAATCCAAAAAAATTACAAAAATTATAATAATCAGCAGAACATAAATGAATTTTTTTTCCTTACTGTTTTTTTACTGTTTTACCCCTGAGGTTGGTTTTTTACCATTTTGCCCCTTAATCGCCGTTCTACTCGCGTAACCCGTTTTCGCGTAAAAAAAACGACAAAGGAAGTTTTATTGTCGAGTTAATTCCAAAGGGGCTTTTACTTATTTTAATTGATTAAAAGATTTAAAAAAATATAACAAGTGTTAATACTTTTAATTGTAGTTTATGACAATTAATTTTCGATAATAAAACTTGAATGAAAAAGAATGGTCTGACGTATGTCTTTTCATTCCCCGGTTGCACGAGCGCTTGACGTATGTCTCGTTGTTCGGACAATCGTCATTCTATATCAAAAAATGATATATTAATTTTCGATCATAAACTTGAATGAAAAAGGAGTGGTCCGACGTATGTCTTTCCATTCCCCGATTGCACGAGCGCTTGAAGTATGTCTCGTTGTTCGGACAATCGTCATTCTATTTCAAAAAAAAATGATATATTAATTTTCGATAATAAACTTGAATGAAAAAGGAGTGGTCCGACGTATGTCTTTTCATTCCTCGGGCGCACGAGCGCTTGATGTATGTCTCGTTGTTCGGACAATCGTCATTCTATTTTCAAAATACAAAAAACATAAAAAACAAATTCAACACACCAAACTAATTTTCGGCCCTCTCGCGGTCAAATAAAAATCAAATCTCTTTTCACAAACGGATGATGTTTTATCAATTCTAACGCGATACAAACAAACGCTTAAGCCTCCCACACGCGAGCATACAAGCTACGTTTAACCGCTTGAATACGATCAAAAACATCGTTCTTTAAAATCAACCAACAAACAAGCATTTTCTACCAAGAACTACGTAGCTTTGAATTCTCCATCGTACCAGGAGATACGTAGGAGCAGGATCAAACTCTTGTCAAGCACACTAATAAAAAAAACTTTTTCCTCTTTCCTTTTTTTCTTTGAAATATTAAAATGTTGCAAGCAACCCTTTAAAACACCTTTTAACCCTAAATTAATTAGGAGGTTCCCGTTGGGTACAACGGATGCGAGGGGTGCTAACACCTTCCCCTTGCACAATCGACTCCCGAACCCTGTTAATGGTTGCGATGACCATCCTTCCAAATCGTAAAGGGTTTTATCAACGTTTCCCTTTAAAAATAAAACTTTGGTGGCGACTCCGTAGTTATTTCGAGCGTTAGTACTGCTTGAGCGTTTTTTAGCGGCGCGACACATACCTCACACTGTTAGTTTTATATGTTTGTTGCGCGTATGTTAGGGTTTTATTTTATGAGATCAATGAATTTTCTAGGTAGTTGTTGATCAATTATGTCTTTTCTTTGACTGTGAATCTAGTTTAAACTAAGTTTTAGTGCAATATGGTAGTTTAAGAAATGAAATAACACAATGTGCGTTGTATGTATATTTTGTGCTTGAAGTGTTTGATGAAATATCTCAAAAAATGTTTTATAGATTTTTTTTATGATTGTTGTGTAGATGTGGTTGATGAAGTTGGTAGGCTTAGATTTAGTAGAGTGGCCCAACACAACTGTGTGCGCAAAAGCGAATGTTGCAGCCAACCCTCCTTCTAAAAGGAGCCGAAGTAGGCTTGATGATGAAATGGGCACCTCACAGGTGGATGGCCCTACACCAGATGCGTCTGACCAACACTACAAGGTTTAGGATAACGATCACGTTGGAGGATGTATCATGCCTTCTACACATCTCGATTCATGGCAAGTTTGTCGATCATATGGCTAAAATTTTCCAGGAGCAAGGTGTTGTTCTTATGACTGGGTTGTTTGGTGTTGCCGAAGAAGATGATATTGTTGTTGCTGAGTGTCGATAATATGAAGGGTGCTCGCATTGGATTTGGTTGGTTTGAAGCAAATATTAGAGCAATATCACACCCAAGTAATCCAATTGGCAAACGTATCTAGGAGGGAGGACGGTAGAGATAACCACCAGAGGTGTTGCATACGACACAAGCTTTCCTGCTTTATCTTATTAGATGCACATTATTCACATACAAAAGCAATAAGCATATCTAGGTGATATTTCTAGAGCCCTTACAAGACCTCGACATAACTAATGAGTGGTTTTTGGGTGGTATAACATTACCTCATCTCTATATGTTTGGATGGTTTTTGATTGATGCATACCGTACTGTATGTAATTAATCATACTTTAATATATATATATATATACACACACACACACACACTAATAGGTTGTTATATTTGTGATTGTAATATGTTTTTACACTCGTGTTTGTTTTCAAGCTTGGGCTATGGAGCATATCAAAGGAATATTTCCATGTTTTAACTATCCATCGTATGCCTTTAACATGCCACGAGCTTCGCTTTTCATTTACGGTTGGGGCCACAAGACAATAAACAATTATAAGATGTTCCTTGATCGTCGGAGTTAGACAATGTGACATTTAGCCCATGTGATGATCACTGTCAGGCGCGTCCCTTCAGTGATTTATACTGGCACTCAAGATGGATTGAATATGATCAAGGGAAGGTGTATCATCACTTGTCAAAGCGGGTGAAGATGTAATACAAGCATGTTTAGGACTTTTTGAGACATCTCAATGAGGTGGATCTTGCTAATGTGTTTGGTGTTTATCATCATTTATACGATTTCTTGTTGTACGTTATGCAAGAGGATCATCATGGCCCATATGTAGAGTTGTCCTGGAAGTACGTATCAGGATACATATCCTTGTTTTACCGGGTATTGTCAGTGGCTAGTTCGGCAATATCCCGAACAGCTGACATTTATCTTTGTTTCTTGCCGTCAGTGGCTAGTTCGGCAACATCCCGAACAGCTGACATTTACACTTTACCTTCATTAAGCTACCCCCACAACGGTAGTAGGTAAAATATTTTGTCGGTCTTCATTAAGCTATCCTCACAACGATAGTAGACCATATTTTTTCCCCTTTACATTTTACCTTCATTAAGCTACCCCACAACGGTAGTAGGTAAAATTTTTTGTCTGTCTTCATTAAGCTATCCGAACACCGATAGTAGGCAAGATCTTTTCTTTTTATATTACCTTTTTTAAGCTATCAATACACGATAGTAGGTAATACATGTCATCTGTCTTCTTTAAGCTATCATCTTTGTTGGTAGTAGACAGTGTCTCCTTCTTTTACTTTATTTAAGCTATCATTTACACGATAGTAGGTAACCTCGGTCTTTGTCTTTGTTAAGCTATCATTCTGAATCAATGTGATAGTAGACAACCCTTTCCCCAGTGAAACCATGTTATCCCCAGTGGAGTCAGATCTCTTTCTTTAACGAATTCGGGTATCCTTTTGTTTGGTTTATCCCCAGCGGAGTCAGATCTTTTTCCTTAACAAACTTGGGTATCCTTCCCCGGTCGAGTCACATTTGTCGTCATGCATTCATACTTGGATCACGAGCATCCTCGGTATCTTAAGGTCAAAAATGGTGTATTCTGTATTAAAGTCTCTTCTTCCCGTCGAAGCGAAGATTTCATCTTCATATCTCCGGACGAAGAAACTTAAATAGGGGCATCTCTCATACCCCAATTTTTGACCTAAGATTTCACTTTTTATGTCTTTTGGTCCGAAACTTTTTTTTTCGAGGAAAAATTTCGGCAAAGAGATGTTTTAAAGTGCCTCATTTTTAAATTTGTTTTAGGGCCACTTTTTATCTTTATCTATTTTATTATATTTATTTTTATTCTCATTGTTTGTATTTTTGTTATTCTTCTTTTATTATTATTATTATTTATTTATTTTTCTTTTTTTTGTTACTATTTTTTTTTCAAAAAAAAGAAAAAAGAGAAAGTCAAAATCACTGTGCCTGGCAGCGCTCCTTCTTTATGTTCCTTCATCATCCTTTTCCAAAATTTAGACCCAAATTTTCACCAAAGTCAGAGGCAAGGTCACTTCCTCCCTTTTTCAAGTTATTTTAACCAAAATTTTGGCAAAAAAACCCAGCATTCAATCAATCTCATGATTACAAAAGTACTCCAAAACTGCCTATATAACAGGGACGAAAATCAGAGAAAGGGGGAAGATCAGAATCAAAAACACAGAAACAGCAAGATCACATAATAAAAACTCTACAAAAAAACTCTTTCAATTTTTCCTTTACCAGATACAAACACAGCAACCACCATCAAAACAGAACTACTTCCTCTCCTCCCAAACAACAACACAGCAATCACAGAAGCTGCCTTCCTCCCTGAACCAAAACAGAACCATTTCCTCTCCTCCCAAACAACAACACAACAATCACAAAAGCTGCCTTCCCCCCAGACCTCAAACAGAACCACCTCCTCTCTTCCTCAGACCTGAACAAACATAACCACTTCTCCCCCCCCCCTCCCCCAAACCTCAACACATAGCCGCACAACAAAGCCTCCCTAAAACACAACACACAGCCGCACAACAAAACCGAATCCCATAACCAACACAAAATCAAAACAGAGCAGAATCTCCAGACCAAACAACATCACAGTCCAAAACCACAACCCACAACCACCACCAATCCGAACCAAAAGAAGAGAAAGAAGGTAGTTTTTTTTTTCAAAGATTTTTAAAATCTAGATCTAGGAGTTTTCAAAAAAAATTTTAAAAGTTTTGGGTGTAGATTCAAAAGGAAGGTGAGGAGAAGAGTAAGAAAAACTTTTTTTAAAAAAATGGTGAAGTTTTAAAGCTATTCAAGGAGGCTCTGAATGATCAGCCTCTGTATGATCATCAGACTCTGGATCATCAGAGTCTGAACGATCAGACGCTGGATCATCAGACGCTGGATCACCAGAGTCTGAACGACCAGACGCTGGATCACCAGAGTCTAAACGATCAGACGCTGGATCACCAGAGTCTGAACGATCAGACGGCCCAGATCTAACCCTGCTGGCCCAACGTATTTGGGCATGTTTACTTCTTATCTGGTCTTTTTCTTACTTCCTGCACCCCTCATGTTATTCTTTACACCTCCCTGTTTTTTTCTTTTATTTTTCTCCGCATTTTTATTTTTATTGTTCTTTTATTTTAGCATCTTATTTATTTGCATCTCACATCACCTCATGCATTTTTGTGCTATCTGTCATTTTATTTTCATTTGTCATTTTATTTATTTACTTATGCCATTAGAATGTATTTTAGGATAAATGTAAAATATAAATGAGAATATGCATTGCATTCATTTTCATGCCGTATAGTTTAGTTCTTAATCCAAGGAAAAATGGACTTTCATTTTGATCCAACGTCATTATGAAATCCCTCGCGTCTAGTTTATTTTATCACACTTAACCCTTTTTTAACTCCAAGTAAAAAAAAACCATAAAAAAATCAAAAACATTCAAATATTTAAAAAACTTCATCCAAAATATGTTTTATTAACAAACCTTGGATTTCAAACAAAGCAGCTTTCTTTTAGTCAAACTTTAATCAATCTTAATCATATTAGACTTTACTTTCTACAATTAAAATCAAACAACTTCACTCTTTTGCCACTTTGGCTCATCTTATCTTTAACAACATTTTCAAACTTTAAAATCAATCAAACAAATCACTCGGCTTTTTACCCCGAACTACATGATTTTGATCCCATTCGGGTATGTAGGCAAAAGACATTGTCTTTCCAAATCAATAAAAATAACAAAAACATTTTTCTCTTCAACAAAATAACAAAAACATTTCTATCTCTTTTTTTATCTCACTTTAGTCTTTTTTTACACTTAAGCCTCTATTTACAAAACAAATAATCAATTTTAGCATAAAGATAAACAAAAACAAGAGGTTCCTATAGAGTACTATAGACGTTTATGGTGCTAATATCTTCCCTTTGCGTAACCAACCCCCGGACATTGATCTCTAAAAAATTTAGGGTTTTTTTTCGAACTTTCCCCTTTTTCTTGGAAAAATAAAAGCTCGGTGGTGAATCTTAAATTTGTGAGTCAAAGCAAACCAATAGCTTGATATCCAAAAATCACCGCAACAGAAAATGGCGACTTCACTGGGGATAACGTCCTAAGTGGGTTAAACCTATCTTTGTTTTTCTTTATCTTTATGCTTTATTCTTATTTGTGATTGTAAATACGTGCTTAAGTGTTTATTTTTTCACGTGAGCGGTGAGATAAGTCCTACACCCAGACTTGTGGGAAACATAAGATAGGATGGTGGTATAACTTTATGCTTTTTGCTTTGCTTGCTCACCAAGACTTATCCTAAAGTCTTGTCATCATCCTTTTCTTTAGTAAATGTTTAACACATGTTTGAAAGAAGAATGTTTGTCCATTTAACTTGCAAGGGCACATGCCTTCCTTATTTTGATGCTTTTGGATTAATTCAAGGCTAAAATATTTGAAAGGTTCCTGCAAATATGTCTCGTTTGACTTTTGGTCCTTGTAATTTTTTTTAAATCCGTCCTTACAATTTTTTTTTTTTTTAAAATGGTCCCTGAGCCTACTTTCTAGATGATTTGGCATCGTTTTGCTTATGTGTCACTTGCTGACTGTACCATCTCGTCCATGTGGCAAATACGTGGCATTTCATTATTTTTTAAATATTTTATAAATCAATTACTAATGATTAAATTGTTTCTTATTTATTTTTCAACCAAAACAACAACATTCATCCCCAATCCAGCAACAACATTCATAAAAAGCCCAGCAACAACAAATCTTCATCTTCTTCCACTTTTCTCTTCATTCACAAAGAACATTGCTTGCTGTTGGAATTTTAAACCCAACAACATAGGAACAATAACATAACAACAACAAAAACAACAACAACATGGTTCTCTTGGCATAATCATCTTCTCCCCTCCCTTTCATTTCCACAACAACAACTACTACTCACACCATATCAGTACAAACTGAAATAAATTTCTCCAAATCCATCGCCCTTCTTCATCACCATCATCACCACCGTTCAGCCACATCCCTCCCTCCTTCAAAATTAATTTCACGTCAACAATAACAACAACAAATCGAAAATTTCTCAAACCAAGATACAATTTTCTTCTGGTTCGAATCAATATCATATATGGTATTTGCGAACCATTTCAGCAATTTGGGCGAAGAAGAAGAAAAAAAATTAGCAAAGGAAATAAAAGAAAACTCAGATCAGTGAAATAGAAGTAAATAGAAGAAAACCCAGAAAAATAGCAATTTGGACGAACCGTTTTCTCTCTATCTCTCTCGCTCTTTCTCTCTCTCAACAACCATTCGTCTTCTTTCTTTCTCTCACTCTCTCGAACCCGTTCTCCGCCGTCATACTGCCGCCGTCACTAAATATTATGTCATTCTTCTTCATCAAATCCAGATTTGGAGGTGGCAAAAATCACTCTTTCATTGTGTTATTCGTATGTTCTGTTATTTTTGAGGAGATTGATTGGGTTTGATTGTAGAAACTTAATTTCTCACCATGGTTATGGTGGTTTGGATCTGTGAAAAAGAAGAATGTTTGGTGTTAGGGAGAAAGAACATTATGAGGAAGAAGAATGACATAAACCCTAAATTTTAATCTACCCCTTTCTATCTTAACCATTTTAAAATAAGCAAGCTAAAATTAAAATAAAAAAAATGCTTCTGAAGAGGAGAAGATCGATGGAGAAAAGAGGAGAAGATCAAACGGGGGAAATCTGAAAACCTAGTTTCAATTTCCCCCTTTTCTATATTCTTTTAATAAGAATTTCTTTTTTTAATTTTAATTTTTTAAAATTATTTTTCATAATTTTTAAATCATTTTTTTAATTTTAATTTTTTTAAATTGTCACGTCAGATGTCACGTAGACACCAGTACACAATCAACATATGCCACGTAAGCATCAGACTGCCACCTATCAGCTTAAATGGGTCCAGGGACCATTTTGTTTAAAAAAAAATTTACAAGGATGGATTTCAAAAAAAAATAAAAATACAAGGACCAAAAGCCAAAGGAGACATATTTGCAAGGATCTTTCAAATATTTTAGCCTTAATTCAATAAATATCCTTTCTTAATTAAATACTGAATTATCATCATATTCTTCTTGAGAAGCTTTATCATTATTATCAAATGACACATGGCTTTATCATATTGTGAGAAATGAATTTCTTGTCCTTAATAAAATCCACTCAAGAGCACATATTAAATAACAATATTAAATCATAATCTTAATTTTATCACAAAAGTTTGAAGAATGGTCAGACATTTGAAGACCTATGTGCTTGTCTTTTGAGGATTGTGGATGAACATTGTCGGCAAGTCAGTATAAATTCCAAGAAAAAGAAGGGACTTTAGAAACTAAATGTTGCATTTTATTTTTATTTTTTACTTTGGTTCAGGGTAAATGATGAATTGACGAATATTTGTACCTAAACAATTAATTTCGCTTTCTGATTTGTGTTTAATTTTATGAAGGATGGGGTAATGTGTAGCTCACTTGATTGAACCAAGGAATTAAATGAGTAGATGAGTTAAACATTCAAGGTTTAAATAATGTCAAGGGAGAAAATACTAACATAACAACTAACATTTGTCATTCAAGTTGAAAATATTGTAGTGAAATTTAACAAAGTTTTATCATCGTCTTTTCTTATTTTTTCTTTCCCTCTTCGAGAATATATTTATTATCCTTTCTCAACCTAACATATGAACACAATGTAAATCAAATCTCCATCAAATCCATCTTAGACAACTAACATATTAGCATTTGTCATTCAAAATAAAAATCTTGTAGTGAAAGGTTAACAAGTTTTATCGTTTTTTCTTTTCTCGTTTTTTTCTTTCTCTTTTTAACAATGTATTATTTTTTGAACGTACCGATATATCTATTATTTTCTTCTCACTCATTTTTTTTGGGATTTGAAGGTTTTATAATTTGTATTGTTTTTGATTTTGTTTTTGCATCACCCTCATTTTTCTCACTATTTATTTTTTGGTTTAATAATTTAGTATAAATTTTTAGGTTAACACTTCATGTTGATTGTGTGGTGCAAAATAAACTTATTAGATCAAGGTCAAATGTCGGTGCTAGAGACTCCAATCTTTGGTTCAATAACTTATAGTCTCAAGTCTTTTATGCAGATCAACATGCCCAAATTTGTAAAAGGGCAAATGTATGAAATTAACATGTTTAAAAATATAAATGTTTTTTTTAAGAGGATTAAAAATATAAATGTTAAAAGCACCATCATAAACCATTTAAGCCTTGCAGTGAGAGGATAACAAAGTTTTATCATATTTTTTTCTCATTTTTTCTTTCTCTCTTGGACAATATGTTATCTTTTGAATTGAACAATATATTTATTATCCTCTTCTCAATCTTAGATATAAGCACAATGAAAATTATTTTTTCATCAAAATCATCTTACATTACTACACTTATTGTCGTCTTTTTTCCATTATTCTTTCTCTCTACCACCCAACAAAGGTTGACAAAGTTGTATCATCTTATTGTCTTGTTTTTTCTCTTTGTCTTCGACAATATATTTATTATTCTCTTGTCTCATTCTTTTTAATCTTATGTTGCAATAAATTGTTTCATCAAATAATTTAAGTTGACTATGTATTATATTATATTTCAATTATAGTTTATAATAATAGATTTAAATATGCAAAGAATCAATGTATACTATTAAGGTTAAATTACTGAAAATGTTAACAAATATATAATTTAATAAAAAGTACAGAGTATAATATAACAATATTAACAATAAATATTATTATTCATAATTATTTAGTTAGACCGTCATGATATGCTTTAGAGATTTTTTTTATGGATTGTAGCCTATCCTTTTGAATTCGAAATTTCTTTGTGTCACGCAGTCTTATCGTAAACATAAATACTGACATGTGACATACATCATGTTGTAAGTTCGATATCCTCCGCGTTGTAACTAAAAAAATTGAAACCCTTTTAACCTCAAATAAGGACAAAATATAAAACCAAAACATGTACTATGAGGAAAAAAAACACACGAAGGAAAGAAAAAGGCAAAAAACACAAATGAAAGAAAAAAAAAGCACACACACGAAAAAGCCACAAACACAGATAATTTTTTCGCAATGTATAACATTGCTCAAACAAACGAAAAAGCCAAAACACAAATGAAGAAAGAAAAAAGTATCTCATAAACGAATAATAAACTAGATTTGAAATTATACCAAATTATTGGAAAACTTGTTGCAAAAGGATAAAACGTAGTTTGTTGAACACAACCAGAGTGACTTGACTCTCCAAATCAGAAATCACAAGGTGAGCCTAAAGAGGAACTCCGACGAGATGAGGCGGCGACGGTGAAATGTCAAGTGAGGGAAAAAAGTGAGTGGTGTGGTGGTTACGGATAGCATTCAAAAATGTCTTAGTTGCTCTTGAGTCATAAAAATGAACTAATTTGATTTCATAGAGAAACAGAATGGTTTTTAAACCTCTCACTTCTCTAAAACATTGGAGATCAGTGAGAAGATCGGATTCACAAGTCCAATTAGGCACATGACCTATGATAATAGAGTGAGTGTGGTGGTTCGAGAAGTTGAGGGGACAATGGTATAACCATGGAATGAGAATGTAGTTAAGGGGGAGTGTGGTTGAAGTGGAGTGGGAGGCGAGGGCCATGAGAGTTCGCTGGCGAAGAGAAAAGGATGTCCAAGACAAAACCAAAATAAATGCGAGGTAGAGAACGGGACGTGTAACAATGAGTTGTTGGACATAAATGTTTTTTTTTTGGACATAAATGTTTTGTTTTTTTAAGGAAAATTCTGACATAAATGTTGTTATAATTAATTAGTGATATACTCATGCAAACGCACGGCTCGCGCTGCTGGCACGTTAACTGTAGTACAACGCTATGTCAAAATGTATTTGTAAGAAAATAGTGTTTCATCTAAAATGAAATAAAAATTGTATTTATTCATTTGTGGTATAATTTTTTTTGTGTTAAGCTGATTAATTTTGATCATTCATTCATTTGTTAAAATAAATATAAGTTAACTAAACATAAATAATTTAAAAATAAGATTCCTAAATCTAAGATGTAATTTCAAGATACATTTTGGGTTACTAAAAAAGGAAATGCTTATTTTTACGAATAAGGGAAAAATAAAACACAAGAATAAATATCATCCATAGATTTTAGCATAAATCCAGCCATGTTTTCCATAGAAAACAAAGATAAAAATTTAACATTTTCTAATTTGGTTGTGATAATTTAACTTCTTAAAAACAACAATTTAACATTCTTTAAAGTGTAATATGTACACCATTCTTGCCTTTCGTTTAATAATTGCTTCGTAATATTTAGCAGTCCTCTTACTAGTAACATCTAAGGATGAAATTACGTACAAATAGTACATTGACAGCTTGAGAAATCAGATCGTCCTTTTAAAAACATGGATCATACAACTATATCTATTATTGAAAATTTAAAGCGAATATAAAATAAACCATACCCTTTCATTTAACATCACTCAAGCGCAAATCGTTGTTACGATAACTTAATATTGATCAGTAATATTTTTTTAAAACTCAAATATTATAAATTAAGTCCATAAAAGTTGTTTTGGTAGCAAGATCGCCGGTAAAATACAATAAGTTAAAGAAAGTTGTGTTGAAATTAGATTTAGATAACTTTTCATTTAATGTTTCTTCTTAATCGATCATATACTTGTTGTGTTTCATGCATAACTCCACCTATCCCTCAACATACGCCTCCATTTCGAGACGACGCGAGATCCATTGAACCAACTCCCTTGTGATGCTCGGCGGCAAAAAAACACAATGTTTCAAAGGCATGTGCTAAGATAGTTATACATGAATATAGACCTTAACCGTTATTTCTAGAGTGATAGCACCAATACACAATTTAATATAGATCCTTTAAATATTAAGGCAATTCCTTACTCATACTAAATCAAAAGTTCATATGTGGAGTGTTCGTCGACAAAAGCATTAAGAACATGTTTAAGCCAAAGATTATATTGAATACATAAATGATAAATCAAAATTTCATATGTGGAGTGTTCCTGGCTATTTACATATATAATCTTAACACAAAAGAGAGTTTAGTCACCCATGAAGAGCATAAATAACGAGAAGGTTGATTGATGTTGAAGAAGCAACAATGAGCTTAAGTCCAAACTTCCTAGTCCTCTCACGGTGTTACCAACACCTTCCTTTATCTAAAGTGTTATAAATACACGTGATAAGTTAAAATTCCTTATTACAAATCTATATATAATGTTTCTGCAATTGGCCATTTGCTAGACGAAATGGTGTCCACCCAACGAATTAAGTTTTTTTTTAATTGTCTTCATTCGCCCAACGAACTAACTTTGACAGATCTCCCTGAAACTCTCAATGTTGGCCCGCTTTCACTTTGCTGCAGCTCGCTTAACGAATCAGATTTTGCCCAAATGCCTACGAGATGCATTGGCTCGGCTTTCAGCGAGTGTACTTGGATCACATTGCTTCGTCCTAGTGTAACCATGTCCAAAACCTACAAAAAGGTGCGAGAAATATAACATAATAGTTTTATGGGCTAAAATATGCAATTGATCCCTGCAAAAATTGTTTTTTGAAATTCATCCCTGCAATTTTTTTTATTTTTTAAAAAAGTCTCTGACCGAACTTTCTTTATGATTTGACACATTTAGGTAGACTTGACACATGCTGACTGTGCACGAGGCGTACACGTGACATTTACATGGATTTAAATATTTATAAAAAAAATAAAAAAATAAAGAAAATACTTTTTATTTTATTTAATTATAATTTTCAATCGAAAATTAAGGTTTGTATCATCTTCATCCCTTCCAACCCCAATCTTCATCTTCAACCATCAATTCAATAAAATCAACACTTCATCCAAAAGTTGATCCAAGATAAGAATAAGATGTGAAGACGGAGAAGAAGAGTAAGAACTCGAAAAAGCACGCCCTCGTAACACCGCCACCACCACCATAGTTTCAGCAACGACGACGGTAACGGCAGCTACAGTGGCGCTGCTTCTCTCTTACCACCACCATCACACACTATCCTTCTCACAATTCTTAGTGTTACTCGTCGTCGATGTCTCTATCCACGCCTCATCAACCCCACCCCTTCCCCACTTGAACACATCCCATGATTTGAATTTGAAATTAATCAAAACCAATCTTTGTTGCTATGCAGCATAAAGGGGGGAATCCTTTTTTCTACTTCATCTTCTCATGTTTCAACACAAGCTTTCAAAGTGTGTACAAGACAAATCCCTTTTCATGTGTTTCAACTTTCAACCACCATTACCAGACGAGTTGACTCAGTGGTGGTTGGTTTGACTCATTTCCAAGACAATTCCAGTGTCAGGACAAACACAATACTTCTTGGGATTTGTTGTTTTCACCTAAACAAAATCAAAATACAGAATTAACACACAAATTTTACATTTTCATCGCTAATTTTTCAGATCTTTCATCATGTGATGCTGATGTTTTTGTTCCGTTTTAGTTCACCCACGACAAGGTTCAGAATCCTAAATTAATTTCCATTGGCACCGACGAAAATTCCCACATCCCGCCACCACCTCCCTCCACCACCCCTCCTTGATTTTCTCACCACTTCACCGCTTCAATATGCTGCTTCCATGCCGGAGAACGGGTATTATTTAGGGAACGCGTCGCCGGAGAAATCCCCGGCGAAAGGAAGAGATTGAAGAAGGAGGAAGAGACTGGGTTGGATGAAGATGAGTTTTTTTATGTGTTGAATTTGAGGAAGAAGAAGATAACATAAAACATAATTCCAGTTCTTCCTCTTTTTATTTTAATGATTTTAAAATAAAGAAAACTAATATAAAAATTAATAAAAACATTTTCAGATTTATTATTTTTATTTTTAATTATTTAAATCCAAGTAAATGCCACATGGAACACCATTGCACCGTCATCAAGTGACACATAGGTAAAAATGAGTCAAATCAGCAAAAAAGTGAGGTCAAAGACTTTTTTAAAAAACAAAATTTTTTGCCCATCAATTTTAATTTTTTTTTCAGGAATCAAAAGTCAAACGACCCATATTTACCGTGAGCAATTGCATATTTTAGCCTAACTTTATGACATAATTTGTAATATAAAATACATCTACATATAATTGGAAGTTTTTATATTAGATTATTTGCAAAAACAGGTGGATAAATGTTACAGAAAATAACTGCATTCTGACATTTGTGAGTAGATTAGGCTGTAGACCGGGGTTGCATTCTTATTTTCCGTATGTTGCATTCTGATTTCTGACACTTAACTTAAAAGTCCTTATTTTATTTTATTGTGACAACTTGGGTACCCATCAATAAAAGGTGGGTAACACAACCCATGTTGAGTTGGCACCAATCAAAATTATTTGTTTGTTTTCTATTATTTTTAATGTTATATAAATACATTGTTTTGATTGGGCCAACTCAACATGGGTTGTATTACCCACCTTTTATTAATGGATAAACAAGAATTTCCCTTATTTTATACTCTCTTATAAGATCTCAGGATACATTGAATTGGGGAAAAATCTATCATCTGAAATGGAAATAAATTGAGAAAATGACATGGAAATATTTTGTTAAAAAAAAATAGAGATGTTAACCACTAATATAATGAATGAATAGTTAAGATTTACGGTAGATCTCCATAAATAAAGTTTGGAAGTTGGTAATAAGCTTTTCCATCATAGGGTGGCGTTACAGAGATAGCATTAAGACGGAGGCGTAGGAGCAGGGTAAGAGAAAACACGTGGAATAGTAAGATTTGTTTCTACATTATCATCATCATGGCTTGAATGAATGAACGAATCAACACGAACACACACACAAACCCATTTCATTACTAGCCGTGCGTGTCCTTTTGTCTAGTTCTCTCTCTCTCTCTCTCTCTCTCTCTCTCTCTCTTCATTTCCCCTTGAAATGCTTCTTCCACCACTTCACTCTCCTCCGGCAACTCTTCCTCGCCGCCGGTAAATAACAACACTCAGACAATGCAAGAAACTCTCCCTCATCAACACCACAAACCACCTTCCAACACCCTCCTCCTCCGCTCACGCCGCATAACTCCCTCTACTCTCCCTAACGGCGACACCTACACCGGAGCCTTATCAAATAACAACACCCCTCACGGCACCGGAAAATACATCTGGTCAGACGGCTGTATATACGAAGGTAACTGGAAAAACGGAAAACCGAACGGCAAAGGGAGATTCTCCTGGCCATCAGGAGCAACATACGAAGGCGAGTTCATCTCCGGTCGAATGGAAGGTTTCGGTTCATTCATCGGTGTTGACGGTGATATGTACAGAGGAACCTGGTTAGCTGATAGGAAAAATGGGTTTGGTGAGAAACGTTATAGTAATGGTGATGTGTATGAAGGATGGTGGAGGTGTAACTTGCAAGATGGTGAAGGAAGGTATGTGTGGAAAAACGGGAATGAGTATGTCGGTGAATGGAAGAACGGTGCTATTTGGGGTAAAGGGGTTTTGGTTTGGGCTAATGTGAATCGTTATCAAGGGTTTTGGGAAAATGGGGTTCTTAAAGGGAATGGTGTTTTTACTTGGTGTGGTGAGGATTTTGAGGGGAATAAAGTGAAACAGAAGAGATGTGAGATGGATGGTTCAAAGGGCGTTGTTGGTTTTCCAAGGATTTGTATTTGGGAGCTTGATGGTGAAGCTGGTGACATTACTTGTGAGATTGTTGATAATGTGGATGCTTCTGTGTTTTACAAAGATGGTAGTAGTGAATCTGAAAATAGTAGTGGAGAAAGTAGTTGTGGTGTGTTGTATAAGAGTCCTTCTTGGTCTCTTGATGGTGGTGAGGTTAAGAAGCCTGGTCAAATTGTGTCTAAGGGGCATAAGAATTATGATCTTATGCTTAATCTCCAACTGGGTATTAGGTATTGCTTTTTACTCTGTTTGGTTTTTGTTAGCTATGAAGCACATACACAAATACTGGACACCATAGTCATACGCAGATACTGATAATAATTGGTAATAATTTAGCAAATTGAAAGTAATTGAATGTAATCAGATGTGTCGGTATTGTGTTGGTGTTAGACATCGACACGTGTTGGACACCAGACACACCATTTATCTGAAATCTAGGTGCTACCTTGTTTGTTAAACATTGTAAATTTGTCATTATAATTATAAGACATGTTGATGTTGAGGTGTTTTGTTTTGTTGCCCATAGATACACTGTTGGCAAGTATGCTCCTGTTGTGAGAGAGCTTAGAGGAGGGGATTTTGATCCCAAGGAGAAATTCTGGACTAGATTGCCATTGGAAGGATCCAAGTTTGCACCTCAACATCAATCAGTGGACTTCAGGTGGAAAGACTATTGTCCCATGGTGTTCAGGTGTTAACAATTTTCTTTAGATGCTTAAATTTCTGGTTATTTGTTATTTTCAAGTCAAGAAAGATTGTTTGTGTATTTTTTTTATACTAACTGTGACAATATCTTGGTTGTTGCTCTTTTCTTGGTGGGTTGGTTGGATATATTTAGACATCTAAGGGAATTATTTGCCATAGATTCTGCGGATTATATGCATGCTATTTGTGGAAGTGATTCACTCAGAGAGATGTCTTCTCCTGGCAAAAGTGGAAGCATCTTTTACCTCACTCAAGACGACCGTTTCATAATCAAAACGGTGAAGAAATCTGAAGTCAAGGTTTGTTGTTTTATTTTTTTTGGTCTCCTGCGCATTCATTATTTTGGAGATAAATTAATTTTCAACATTGTATTGAAGATAAATTAATTTTAATCATTGTATTCACATAGTTTGTTGGCGTCTGTCAGGTGCTTATCAGAATGCTTCCACGTTACTTCCAACATGTTTGTCAGTACAAGAACACTTTGGTAACTGCATTCTTAGGGGCACATTGTATCAAACCTGTTGGAGGTCAAAAGGTACGGTTTGATAATTGAAAACATTGAGTTATGCTGCTATTCAAGCAATTTACCATCTTGATCCTCGTCTAAATGTTATGAAAGTTGTAATGCGTTGGAAAAAAACAGATTCGGTTTATTGTGATGGGCAATGTGTTTTGTTCGGAGTATCGAATCCATAAAAGGTTTGATCTCAAAGGTTCTTCTCATGGTCGAGTCACCGATAAACCCCGGGAAGAAATCAATGAGACAACCACTCTCAAAGACCTTGATCTTGATTTTGTCTTTCGCCTAGAGCAGTCTTGGTTTCAAGAGCTTAAACGGTATGGAACTTACCAAGTTGAACATTTCTTCTTACTTTTATTTATTTATTTATTTTTATCATTTTTCATGCTGTTCTGATGGACTTGGTATTGTGTGCAATGAGTTATGCTCAGGCAACTTGATAGAGACTGTGAGTTTCTAGAAGCTGAGGGAATCATGGATTACAGTCTTTTGATTGGCCTTCATTTCCGCGATGATTACTCAGTTGATGAAATGGAAAGTTCACCGCGTGATATGCAGTCAGGTATTTACCTCATTTCCCTCTTATGTGTTTTTTCTCTTTTCAAATGCTGAAATCCTCAAGGGATATAAAATCTCATGGATTATGAATTTAGCAGGCAAGAGAGACATGCATGATGATGAGATGCACATGCCCCGGTATGGCCTTTTCCCTTTTATTTTTATTTAAGCTTATTTTCAATCTCCTTGCACTTTTCATTCATCGTTATTCAATAGAAGACAATGTTTTGAGATTTAGAAATCTTGATCCACTTGTTTTAGTTTTTGGCTTGTGCAATTTCAAAGTAAATTCTAACCTAGCAAGTATCTCATTGTACAAATATAGTCGAATAGGACAATCTGGATTCTTTCATTCATACACCAGTTGTTACTTACAAAACGTTACCAGCTATGAAGCACAAACACAAAGGCACCAGTCATGACAGTGACATTGACACGTCGAAATTGGTAATAATTTGAGATATTGAAGTAATTGGATATAATCACATGCCTTGTTGTGCTACACAGGTTACCACTGCTGAGATGATTTATTTTGGGGGGGGGGGGGGGGGGAGAATTTTTGTCTTTAACACCACTATCTTGTTTGCTTCTGTTGGTGGCAATTGCTTTTCACTTCTATGCATGTTCCACGCCCTTGCAGTTTATTGCGTATGGACCCGGGTCTAAGATAAACAGAGAGGCTGAACTGCTTTTTCTGTTTTGAAATGTCACTATGGCCCATGTCATGCCCACACAAAGTGCCAAGAGGTTCATGGTCTTGAACAAACAAATCACTATGTAGTGATGAATCAGTGCTATATTTGCCATTCTCTAGTCCTATCTATCTACTATGACTTATTGAGCTATTTTTAAAAATATGATCCCTATGTTTGAGCATAGAGATGCACCTAAAGTGACTTCAAGTTGTCCTCACATAACTGGACTATGTTGTTGTGTTGACATTTTGAAACAAATGCTAGTGGGGTCATTTTGATTTTCTAGGTAAAACCAAACGGTAGCTGACTGGGATTTGATGGATCATTGATGTTTTCTATGACTTGAAACTTGGGGGAAACTTAACAATTTTTGTAGAATAAAAATATGGGAACCAAAATGATAATTTGTGAGTTTTATAGGGATAAAAAATTGATTTTACTGCAATTAGGATGTAATTAGTAATTTAGATCCAAGTTATACATATCCATAATCGTGAATCTTGATATTTCAGGGGACCCTTAATCCGGCTAGGAATGAACATGCCTGCCAGAGCTGTGAGGGTGTGTAGTGGAAGTAGCAACAATTCTACTCCTTGTTCAGAGAGTAGTAGTGAGATCTCTGATGTAATCCTCTACTTTGGTATCATTGACATTCTCCAAGACTATGATATTAGCAAAAGGATAGAACATGCGTATAAGTCACTACAAGTGGATTCTACTTCCATCTCAGCCGTTGGTCCAAAACTATACTCCAAAAGGTTTAGGGATTTCATACACAGAATCTTTGTTGAAGACAAATGACACATGTTTGGACAAAAATGAACGGGACCAATTCAATGACATGCTTAGGTGACACCCCTATGCAAGAAAGAAAGTGTTCCAAGCATAGCTCAATGGCATCAAATTAAATCCATTAGATTAGTATATAGTGGTTGTTGATGGCTAAATTTTTCTCATAGCCATTTCAAGTATTATAATGGGTGGGGGGAGAAAAACCGAGACACCACTTATGTCAATGTTTTTTTCCCTTTTGTAGTGGGGAGTGGTTGTCACAATAGCTTATGCATATAAAAATCACACGGCATGATTAGTTTTTCTTTTTAATTGCTTATGCTGTGCATATGAATCAATTGTGGGGTGTGGAGAAAAGGGGTATAGGCTATGGAATGAAGATTCAAATTGATTAGGGATATAAATGTAGTGAGAGTTAGTTTTGATAACGGAATTGAATTACATGTGTTTCTGTTGGAGAAATTAAAAAAAAGGTTGAGCTGTTGAAGAAGAAAGAAAAAGTTGACATAGGGGACCCAAGTTTGTCCCTCAATATCTCTCTAATGTGCTTTTCAAACTTCTTTTATTTTTTCTTCCACTTTTGCAGTGAGTATATATGCCATAAAAAGAAGATAAAGGCGCAAGAAAGAAAGAGGTAGTGTTTGGTTGTTTTATTTGTTTATTTTTGTCTCCTCTGTCATTGTACAAACCATGAAACCAAGTTTGAAAAAAAAGGTAGAAAACTCCCTATCTATTTTGTCCCTTTTTTTTCTTCTTTTGAACAATGCCAAGACGACGAAGCTAACACGTCAAATGTGGACCTATGTATGGACCAATGTGGCATCTGATAGGTATTTATGCATGTTATGCCTCAACATTTTAATATTAAGAAAAATGCTGGATATTTAATCGTAACAAATTAGTCCTTTTAGTTTTTTTTACCACTTAATGTCCTTTAAGTTAATTAATTGTAACAAGTCGATCCTTTAAGTTTTTTCATATCAATTAGGTCCTTTAAGTTATTTAACCTGTAACAATTTGAAAAATTTCAGATCTTAAAAATTTAAGTTATTCAGGGCCTAAAAGTTACAATTAAATAACTTAATGGATCTAAGTAGTACGAAAAATACTTACAATTAATCAGTTTAATGGATTTAAGTGGTAAAAAAAACTTAAAGGATCAATTTATTATAACTAAATAACTTAAAAACACGTGGTCTAATTTAGCCTAAGAAAAATGATGGAACTTGTTAGAGAAGTCTCACCTTCACTAATCACCAAGCCGTATTCTAGAAGAAAAAACTGGAGATTTGAAACATGAAAGGCCCACAGACCCAAAATTAAGGTTTTTACTTTTTCCAACCTATGTTATACTCGCGTGCCCTATTGTTTTTCCAAAAATACCCTTTGTCTGGATTTTAAAATCAGAACTAGATTGTTGGGGTATTTCTGATTATATTTTTTGAGAAAATCCGAAGTGTATTTTGTGTTGTATTTAATGTTAAAGATCTCTGCTGACCGTCATAGAATCCCTGCATAAATTGCAAAGCAATTATAGGGATTCTATGAACGGTTAGCAATGACCATGACACTATAAACACTCCTAAAAAACTAAAAAATGTTTTAGAAAAAGTAAGAAAAGATGGGAAGTGAAGAATGAATGGAATTGTTGAAGCATGCAAGACTATTTATAGCCTTAAAGCCAGTCCTAGACCATAACTATAGTCAAAGTAAACATTTTGCATGGTCCAACCGACCAAAAATGTATTAAACACACCACAAACCGTTCAAACATTGGGTGAAACGCCACTTGTCCAGCTAGTCTGAGGGGGTTCAGATTATAAAATTGAAACTTGTATAAATAGTTTCGTATTTTATAATCCGAACAGAACCTAACTGTGTTTAAGTTTCATTTTTGATAGGCTTTCATGGCCAATGACATAGGAAACAATTTAAAAAAGGTACAAAGATTTGACAACATGATGAAGATCTTCAAAATCTATCTATCTATCTATATTTGACAGCATGATGAAGATTTTCATCATCTATCTATCTGTCTATCTTTGTTTTACAACATGATGAAGATCCTCGGCAAGATGAGGATCCTCAGAATATATTTAAATATATTTATATTAAGAACATAATTCAACACATAAAACACACCATAAATATATTTATTTTAACAACATAATTCAACAACATAAAACACACCATATATATATATATTTCAACAACATAAAACACGTAATAAAATAAAACATAACAAATCACATGTCAGCTAAACTAATGCCTTCTTCTAGTCCATCCAGCAGAGCCCTGATTTCTTCAACATATCTGACCAACGAAGCGTCAAACTCGATCAGTCCTTTAGTACTGTACTGACCAAAGATCGAGAACATGGTTCTCAGGTCGTCGTCGTTCATGAGCTTCATCCAGTTGAACCGCACAGTTTCGACTGAGTCGATCGATGGACGTCGATACTCAACACCGTCCACCCTCCTTGTGTCTATGTGGTTGAGTTGACGGTTGATTTGATCCAACTGATCCTTCAACCCGGAGAGTGTGACATCAGTGCGAATCTTGGGCAGATGGGGTGGTTTTCCCCCATTGTAGTAAACTGCAGCTAACTTGGTGTTCGGATCAATGACATAAATTTCCATGGTTTTTTTTTTGTGTGTGGTTTACTGGTTATTAAAACATGGACACCTATTTATAGAATTTTTTGGACGTCGTGGACCACAGAAACTGTCGGTGCAATGTGGACCACTCAAAAAAATCCCTGTACATAAAATTTTCAGATTATATAACCCGAACCATCCCTCACCATACAAAGTACATAGTTTCTCTTATTTTTCACCTAGTATTGAAGCATTTTGGATTATATAACCCGGAAAGCTTTAATATATTCCGGATTATATAATCCGGACAAAGTCAGAGTTCCGGACAGTGTTGAATAACTCATGAAACACGTTTTTCAAAGGTTTTTACCAGCTTTAATGGTTGGTAAAACCCTTTGAACACGTTTTTTTTGACTTACCATTATGAGTCGTTACACTCTATGCACCCATTCTTCTCAAATCCCCCTATAAATACCCTTTAAACCTTCACCATTTCTCACACCATCATCTCACACTCTCCTCCTCTTCCTTCTACAACAATGTGTTTCCATCGTTGGTCTTTCATAAAAAGATGCTACTTTGAAAATGCAGGGATTGTATGAATGGTCAATGGAGATGGTGACGCGCTGCAAAGAAGCACAGTCTGTCTGGGTGCAAGGTTGACCATCAAGGTCTCTTTCTCCCTAGAGAGGAAACAAACCTTACCCCAGTCACTCCCCCCCTTCCATCAGCTTGCACCACTGGTTTAGCTTTAGGTTTTTAATAGTTTAGCATTAGATTTGAATATTTTATGTAATAAGCCTTACACTTAAGCTTTATTTTATTGTAAATGTATTGATATATTAATATAATGAGATTTTATTTGTATCATTTAGTCCTTTTAATTTTGTTTATATTTGCATTTATTTTATATTTTTGTCATTTATATTTATGTCATTGAAATAATATAAACACAATCTTTGAAATTCTGGGCAAAACTCAGCTCTGAAAATATAACCTGAAATCCCCTAACAATTTAGTTCGGATTATAAAATCCGGACAAAATGTATTTTTGAAAAAAAAAATAGGGTGCGTGAGAAACACATAGGGTGGAAAAGTAACAGTCCAAAAATAATTGTAATATATCAAAAGACCGAAGGGTATGTGGATACAAGTAGATTTGTGTTGGGCATAAAGGGTATTATGGGCATGTATGAAATCACGATGATTTTTGTAAAAACCACGGTGATACCATAATTTTGTTGAAGTTTTAATCTGTAATTTTATTACAATGACACACCAAAATTATGGTAAACTCAAGGTCAATTCAAATATTTTGACCTTTACATATTTTGTTAAAGTTTTTATGGTTACATATTTGAATTGACCTTGACAATACATTACCCTCAAAACTATTTCAGGAGAAGTGCAACTATAAAAACTTTAATTGTCGACCGGTTACTGCCTCCGATTTCCGGAGGGAGATGATATGAGAGGAGTTAAAAAGAGAGGAGGAAGTGGAGGGAGATTATTTAATAAATATAGGTAAGGATATATTATATATTTTTTTTATGATTTGTTCATGACCAATTTTATGTACAATAACTTTGTAAGATTTTGAAGTTTTGTCCGGTCTAAACTGCCGATGGTTCCCATCGGCAGTTAGTTGCCGCACGTTCCCCATCGGCAGCTAACTGCTGCTGCGATCTGTACATAACCAGAACAGCAAAAAACAACTGCATCAGAAGCAGAAATCCTTCAAATTTCCAAATTTTGCTCCAATCCTCTCCAATTCCCTTCTCACGAAATTGAAGCAAATCATCTCCACAATACAACAAGTAAGTACTATTAATCATTTATAATGTTAATGTTAGTTTGTGTAGGTTTATTTTTGTTAATTTTGGTAGATTTATTTGGTTAGGGTTTATGTAAAAATTGAAATTTTGTTAGTTTATAATGTTATAGATGAATGTTGTTGCTGTAAATGTAATTTAGATTATGTTTAAGTGCAATGTGAATGTGTAGAAGTTGAATTAACACAGTGATGAGTTGTTTCATACTTTGCACTCAAAGTGTTTGATAAAATGCCTAAATGAGAATTGTTTAGATTTTTAGTTAGTTTATGTTGTTAAATTGTGTTACATTGGATGAGGATTTAGGCCAACAGTACCTGCATTATCAGCAGCAGCTACATGATGCCACAGATGGTGGCTATGACGTCCAGCATGTTACTGATGAGGGTGGGGACGACGATGCGGCTGCGTTAGATGAGGATGAGATTGGGGCTGTGACAGCCCCCGAGGAGTTACCTGATGTGGCTCCATTCCTGGAGGGCCTTATGATGACTCATTGTTGTCATCATACGCTTCACACGTTGCATTACCGTTGTGGTATAATGCAAATAATGTAAGTTTTCATTTTTCTTTTTTAACTTTTATATATGAAGTCGATATATTTTTTTTGTATGATAACGTTTTTAAAAAAATGACATGAACACATGCCGTTGTTCGGATCATTTTTTTGTCTTCGATTATTGTTCGCACGTAATTTTTTATATATGAAGTATATTTTTTTTTTGTATGATAACGTTTAAAAAAATGACATGAACACATGTCGTTGTCTGATTATTTTTTTGTCTTCGATTATTGTTCGCGTGCAATTTTTTATATATGAAGTATATGTTTTTTTTTTGTATGTTTTTGATTTATGTGGTGTTTTTTATTATTATTTTAGATTCGTAACACCCGTAGGATGAGATGCATAAATCACGGGGCGAAGGTGGCAGATCTCCAGCGTCCACGTATGAATCAACTCTGGTTTTGGGATCCTATAAGGGCGAGTGGGTTGCATGATTTGTTGTACACAGGGTATTCTACTGTTAATCATGCTCTGCTCCAGGCGCTAAGCGAGAGGTGGCATTCTGAGACCAGCAGCTTTCACATGCCTACTGGGGAAATGACCATCACTTTAGATGATGTGGCGTGTCTGCTGCATGTTCCTTTTGAAGGACGGATGCTGAGCCATAGGAAGAAGGTGTCTCAGGTTGATGGGGTGGAATTGATGGTGAGGAACTTAGGTGTCATCCAGAAGTATGCAGTGAAAAACTACAAGACTGAGTATGGTGGCTACATTAGCTATAAGGCGCTGAAGGAGCTTTATGAGGATCACCTGAGTGTGGCCACCAGATTAGCGCTTGCTGAGACACAGGAGCAGCTCCAGGAGCTAGCCAGGCGTAGGGATGCCTGCCTGAAGTGTTTCCTCCTATACCTGCTTGGATGTACGTTGTTCAGTGACTTGAGCAACAAACACATCGACCTGATATACCTGCAGACGATGGAGACCTTTGCTGGGATGAGGGACTACTCGTGGGGAGGAATGACATTGACATACCTTTACCACACTCTATCCGAGGCCTCTTCGCTTGCAAGAAAGAGGATCGGGGGAAGCACGACACTTTTGATGGTAATAATTTTAATTTACTATGTCTTTTAATAATTCACTATGCCTTTTAATTTACTATGTTTACTAATAACTTATAAATGTGTTTGGTTTGTGCAGGGATGGTTCTTGGCACATTTTCCAGAAGTCTACCCACATGACCATAATGATAAATACAAGCAAAACTATCCTTGTGCGGCCAGATGGATTCCACACAGGGGCCATGCGAATCCGAAGCCATACCGTCTGGCGCTGGATCGTTTGGAGATGGATGATGTTACCTGGATGCCATACGAGGATCATAGGGAGATCCATGAGTTTGAGGAGATATGCTAGTATTCAGGCTGGATTATGTGTGGTCGTGACATCATCTACCGTCACTTGCCTGAGCGGGTTAAAAGGCAATACAGGTACGTGCAGGACATTCCCCGAGCTCCGACGTATGTGCTTCCTCTCCCTTTTCAGGTCGTTGCACATGCTTTCCTAGACTTCCGTGTGCACATAATTCCTCTGGCTGCGTGGGGTAGGGAAGTTGATCAGCCATGGCAGTACGAGGAGGGATACATGATGTGGTACGAACATGTGTGTCACCCAAAGATTCTGCCACCTATTGATGGATCTCCTCCGAGGCCAGCAAATGAGGAGCAGATCATTGCACGCCATCAGCAGCGGCACTAGGAGAGAGGCTCGTCTGATACCATTGACATGGTTGGTGGACTTGCTAGCCAGGCTGATGACTACTTGGGTCAGGAGGCGATGAGCAGTGAGCAGCTATATCAGGCGATGCGCCATATCAGGGACATGATGACACCGATACTATCCAGGAGGTCGAGGAGGCGGCAGCAGCAACATGATGACCAGGATCAGGATTATGACATTTTTTTTAGGACTTTTGTTAGTTTTTTTTTTTACAATTGTTAGATTTTTTTGTAAATTTATGACACATTATCGTAGTTTTTTTGGTACAATTTTAACATGATTTCGGGTTTAATTTGCTTTATTTTGATTACTTCGAAACAACAATAACAACAATTCATTCATGATCCGAACTAAAAATTCACACAATAAGCGTTACATTACATTACATTATCCCTAAATATGTTGTATCATCGTGAATGATGTTGGGTTTTAATTTAATTCTTGAAAGTTTGCGGAAAACATATATATGCTCTCGTGTCTTATACTTAGTGTTGGACTCAAAATAATGAAGAGAACACAACACATGTATTCTACCAAATCAGCTATATATGTTTTCATATCGAATTCCCTCATATAAGATGAGTCATGACAAAAAGGAATGCATTCCAATATATTATTTTGAACTTAATCCTACTGCCATGCCAACTGACAAAGTTTCAATTGACAGAGGAGCATGATCAAGTACAAAACAACATCTTAGAATTGCATTCCCTTTTGCCACACTCATCTTATACGAAGGAATTCGATGTGAGAACCTATATAGCTGATTCGGCAGAATACATGTTGTGTTCTCTTCATTCTTTTGAGTTTCCAAAAAGACTTGCAAACCTTGCAAACCTTTACTCTAAGTATAAGACACTTCAATGCCAAGATTTTCCGCAAACTTTCAAGAATTAAAAAAAAATCCAACAAAATAACGACACAAGATAATAATACTACCTAAACATCTTCATCCGACCGAATCAAACTCTTGAGAATATCTTCAGGCGACCTCAGCAACGTAACATCCATCTCGAGGGGGATCATGTTCGACTCAGCAAATATCGAGAACATGCTCCTCACGTCGTCGTCGTTCGTTAACTCCGACCGAGTGAACGACAAATTACCGTCTGAGTCGAACGATGGATGATGATACCAAACGTATTCCACCCTCCTCGCGTCTCCGTGGTTGATTCGTTGGTTGATTTCATGAAGTAAAGCCTTCAATTCTTTTAACGTCACATCGTTGCGAACCTTGAAAAAATGTTGGTTACTACCGTTGAAGGATACATGAAAGTATACTTGAGCCATTTTTTCAGATCTACACCACAAGAAATTAAAAACAATCCAATTAAAAACTCATTCAAACATTTCATCAAACACTTGTAGTGCAAATTATACATAAATCCTAAAGCTAAAAATTACAACATAAACATGCAAAGATCTAAACAATTAAGTAACATAAGTCATTTCCATGTAAACAATCTATCATTTCTTGCCAAAAAAATAAAAAATTAAACAAAGTCTAAAACTAAAAAAAATTAAATTAAGATAATAAATGTAACATATAAGCATAAGATGACAATGAACTTGATTATGAAAACTTACTTGTTATTGGAGTATTGGTTGATTTGAGGTTGAAAATTTTGAGATTTTTGGAAGATTTGAGAGAGTTGAGTGTTGGAAGATTTCTGATGCAAGTTCTGTTTTGCTGTTCTGGTTATGTACAGATCGCAGCGGCAGTTAGCTGCCGATGGGGACGGCGGCAACTAACTGCCGATGGGAAGGAAACCATCGGCAGTTAATTGCCGCCGGATCCTTCCTATCGACAACAAACTGCCGCCGGGGTAAAAACGTAAATTACTGATGTGATTTAGCTTTCTTTGAAGTGAGAAAAACAATTATCATATTTTTTTTGTTGGTATAGCCTGGTCTTAAATTTTCTATCCTCTGCTTATGTGAGAGACAAACGATACATAATATATAACTAAAAATCGACGTCTAATTACATAAAAGTATTGGAATGTACGAGAAGGGTAATCTTAATCATCTATTGAATTTTAAAAGAAAATTTCCTGGAATATTAAATGAATGTTTTTTTGGTACAAGAATTCTTAATGAATTTGACAGAAAGAATTTTAAATGATTATTACTAAACACTTTTTCAAAAAATAATACAACTAGCAATAGAATTTCCAACACTTAGGCTAGTGTTTGGTAAGGACGAAAAGCTTAGCTTATAGCTTATTGAATTAGCTTATAAGCTTGTTGGATCAAAACATGACTGTGTTTGGTAACAAGCTTTTCTCAGCTTTTTCTGAGATGCTATTTCAGGTAGCTTTTGAGCTTATAGCTTATTATATTTTCTTCCAATTTTAACCTTATTATTTTAATTTTACTATTTTTTAATAAAAAAACTACCCATATTCATATGTAACTACCCACTTTTTTTTTATATATATTTTTTAAAAAAATATCCACTTCCTATGTATTGGTGCAACCAACTTACGTGACTATCCATATGTATCACTCAAGTTGTAGTTTTTTTTTTATATTTTTTTGTTTACTTTTTTTTACGTTGCTCTTATTTCATATAATATAATATATAATTTTAAATAAAATATACAGTAAATATTGAAGCCATTTTAGTTAAATAAATATTTTTTAATTGAATTCATAAAACACATTTATCATTTTGGAGATGAAAGTAATTTGAAATAAATTTAAATATTTTAAAAAAAACAAATAAGTAACAAAAATTATGTATATAATTTATGAAAAATATATTAAACAAACATGTCCTTTTATGTCATTTTATATTTATCAGTCACTTTAACAGCTAATTTTACCAAACACATTATTTTTAATAAGTGAGTTTTTCAGCTATAAGCTATCAGCTATCAATCATCAGTTATCAGCTAGCTTTTCAGCCATCAGCTAGCTTATAGCTTATTTTTTACCAAACAGCGCCTTAATACTCCTGAAGTGATTCCGTGAAAGAAAAATACAAAAAAGGAAAGCACAGAAGGACAAGAATTGAGGATGTGCGCATGGAAGGTACACGTAACGCAATTAGCGCAAGATATGATGTTTGATGCCTGATTTCCTCGTAACCACGTTCTTACCTTCAATGCCATAACTATTTAGTGCCATATTTTATGAATATGATGAAGCTCAAAATGTTTCATACGCATGTTAAAATAGTAACTTCAGAATTAATTAATTAATTAATGAATGCATGCATCAGAAATGAAAGACACAATAATTCATTTAAAATAAAAAAGGAATGTTGACTAGATCGTTTCATGGGACCAATACCATGGAGTTGGCGTTCATCTGGATCAATCAATTGAATAAAAAAAATCAATCTAAATTGTCAAAAGATAAAAGTCCCAAAATCTTACAAGTTACGAGTACAATACTAATTCCTCAAAATATGCCATTTATCAAGGATCACGATGATATAGATATATGATGATAATAATTAATCGTAAGTTAAGTCAAAACAAAAATAACTTAAGTCGTAAGGAACACTAACACAATACCTCCTCAGTGTACACACTGTTTATATATGGATATGTTTATTTATTTTATTATTTAGAACAGAAAATGCAATAACTATTTTTATTTATGAAAAAGACGAATAAGACTTTGTTTAACTTAATTTTTTTAACGTTAAAAAAACTAAAGTTAAAAATAAAAACTTAAAAAACAAAGTTAAACTTGCTAGATAATTATTGTTATATTTTAAATTAAAAGATTGTATTGTTTTAAATAGAAATAGAATAAAAATAGGTAAAATTATAAAAGATTTCATACTTTTGAAAAGTTAATCTCCATTACTACTACTTTGTAAAAAGGCAGTCAAGAAAATAAAAAACAACTTTGTAAAAATTGTTTCTTATACATAGACATAAGTTCCTTCTATATAAAAGCCAAATTACTATTTGGTGAAACTTGTTCTTTGAGTAAAAAATAAATGAGACTAAAGACAATGAGAATGGAAAGCGTTAATAATAAGTCCAAACCAACATAATCAAGATTTAAATGATGACCACTAAAAGAGAGCCAGAATCCTCGCTGTGTCTTATGTAACCATACACACTTTTTGTCTGTCTAAAACACATCCTATCCTAGGTACGTAATAGGTTGTTACATATAGAAGAAGACCTGTATGTAGTATATGCTTGAGGTTCTTGTGTCTTTCTTTTCACATAGTAATGGTTTGTGAAGAGGAGGAATCCTCATCCACCACGGTTGAGCTTCTCAATATTCATTCCACCTCCTCTGCTGAATCCAGCTTCCGTCAACTCGACGATGCATTCTTGCAGGTTAATCAATCATCACTCTCATCTCTTCATTTCACTCACTATTACTATCACCATAACTATTTATTCTTACGTGTTTAATTTCTGTTTTCTCATTAATTTACAGACTCAAACGAGAATATGGTTAGGAGAAGTTTTGCAGATAAGATTAGTTGAGCAACTCATTATATCAGAATTACTTGCTGATGGAGAATTGCTGTAAGTATCTATCTGCTTTTTTACCTTTTATAGATATTTATAGACATATACTTATGTTTGCTTTCCATTTATGGACAGGATTGATTTTAGAACAACTACTAGAGTTGAACTTATTTTGAAAAGAAAAAAAAAATTAAATTTCATTATTTGTGTTTACATATAGGATTTGTAAGTGTGGATTTAAAGATATAATTTTGGTGTGCAAACCAAACAATCATTAGATTGATACTCATAGGCATAACACGCATGTCCACACGAAAAATTTAAGATAATTGCTTAAATGCAAAATGTATAGCTAACATACAAGTGTCGACTGATTAGTAGAAAAACTAGCAAGTATCCTGTTCTCATTCTCAATAGTCAGGGCTCAAATTTTTACTGCGATTTAGACTTTAAAAATGTGACCAGGTTTTTAAGAACGTAACATCCATCAGGGTAAAAATAATTATTATGTTATAGTTCTACAACAAGATTCAGATCACTTCCTCATGAAAGAAATTAACCCCAAAAGGCATTGGACAAAAATTAAGCTTATGCATTAGTATTATACATTGCTTTGAATCTTATTACAATTCAATCGGTTTGTAGGTTTGAAGTGTCAAAAGTGATGTGGAAATTGCTGTTGGAAAAAGCATATGGAGCTTAGGCACATAAAATCATACAAAAGTCACCCATTTGCTTTTAGGAGGAACAGTGGGATGTATAGGCCTTATTCTAATGTTGATTCATTTCTGAAGGTAAATTATTATTGACCATTAAATCATATCTATGTTAGTTTGAAATCTATGATGTGTTATACTGAATTACTGATAATGACTTTTTGAGAACTTCTTTTGATGGTAGACATATGAATACAAGAAAGACAAACTCCGAAACATACTTTTGTGTTTGTTTATACTTTATATTTTCAAGTTTTGCAGGTATTATTAATTAGATATCTAAATAATTACAGTTTCTTTTGATGTGTAGATTTGCAAAATCTTAGGGTTGACTGGAGTTGATCTGTTCACTCCATCAGATGTAGTTGAGAGAAAAAATACTCGAAGAGTTTGTATATGTATTCGCTCATTCTCAAAAAAATCAAGGTCTATGAATATAAACGTAAGGAAGTTTCATGACATTCCTCATAATCTTAATTTACCTGTCCTTATATTTTGTTCTGTAGTTTTATCTAATATAATGTGGTGACAGGTTCCAGATTTTGATATTGTGACATGTATGGTAGCCATGCCCAAGGATATGGTTAGATGCATCCGCAGAAGCATAGAACTGTCTCAAAGCATCCTTGCAGATTCTTCTAATCATCACTTACAGAACCATTCGAGACGAAAATCTAATCAGGTCTGTCCTTGAGTTCACTAACTAATTAAAAAAAACATTAAATTGTAACTCAATTGTCACTTATCTAATTCTTTCAAGACTCGAATGTCATGATGAAGTAGAAGGTTATATTCCAACAAATGTTTTTAACTCCAATGTAACCCAAAATTAAATGTAAATAAATTGCTATGTAAATGTCATCCGTACCTTGTGCATGCTTCTACCAAATCATTTTGCAACTTTTATATCTAAAAAGCTTTATGCTTCTGCTTCTGCAGGGTTACTCATTTACAAGCTCCAACAGAGACTACTTGACATATTCAGACCCTGATAATGACACAGATATCATGCATCCATTTCCTCAATTATATGACTTACATGCTGACGACTTGTATGATTACAAGTCAGAGATAAACTACAATATACCGTCTCTAACGTGTGAAAGTTATTTTGTGTCCGAAGATTTTGATCAATTGGATATTCAAAATCAACAGAGAAATGAGAATTCTAATGACGAGTTGGAAATCTTATCCTCAATGGAATCTTCGGAATACAATGTAGAGAATGAACATGATTGCAAGCTGATTGGTATGACATCCCTTTAGATACTAGAGTAGAGCAAGTCCAAGAAACTAGGACCGCAGACTTTGATTTCTTTGATCATGTTTTATTAAGAAGCAATGCTTCCGTTGTCTGGACTCCTATGAGTACGAATGACAAAACATCAATTATAGATGCTACATCGTATGCAAAAAACAAAAGGGGCTCTTATATGATTGGTGAAGTAAATAGTAAACCAAATGTACATCAAAGTGCTAGCTCTCACGGTTCAAACCCAACTCCACAATCCGTTGAAAGTGGTAGATGTTTTGATCTTTCTGATAATATGGAGGTTCTGCAAGTAGCTGGCATGAGCTGTTCAACAAGGGAACCACTGAATTTGGGAGATCTATTTGATGCAGAGAACAATGTCCAGAACATTGAGTCCTTTAAATCGCACAATGACAAAAATGATCAATGGGACAAGATAAAAGAATATGAAGCTCAAGACATAAAATGCAAGGAAGTGGCATACGGTATCACTTCCTGTGCAAGAAATTCATATTCTGCAAATAAATTTGAGGAAATCGAGCATTCATTATATTCTCCTGACTGTCACTTCTGCAATACTAACTCTTCAGATAGAGATGAACCTCATTGCAATGAAATTAGTTCAACTATACTGGAAAAGTCTCTAGCAGATGAAGGCATGGAGTCTCAAGTTGATTCGAGGTGCTTGGATAATGCTAGTTGCAACCAACCTGGGGAGCTTCTGTCCTGTCACTCTTACTATTTGCCTGAGTTTTGTAAATGGGATCAGAAAGGAAAATGTGCTACGACATCAAATAGAGTGAAAGACAGCCAAAGTTCCTCATATTTTTTGGAAGATGCCTCTCAAAAGGAAAATACACCTTGTAAACAAAAGGATTCCGAAGTCTTGATGTCTAAGGTTATGCTGTCCTGCGTGCCAAACGAGGAAGGTATAGTTAGTGCAGCTGCTATTAAGTTGGGAAGTGATGGTAAACTAAACAATGGTTGTTTGGATCCTGCATCTGATGCTCTAGGTGTAGATAAATGTGAAAGATGTCTCACTCAAGATGATGATACTAACGATTCCTGTGACGAAGGTGTCACAACTCAAGACATTGACGATGGAGGTCAGAGAATACTAGATACGATAACCAATGATGCTGTAGCTCTTACTAACTGTGATGAAGATGTGCCTCACATTGGATGTGGCAAAACAAATAAAAGCTTAAAACTTGAATGCAATGATGCTCATCAGGCATGTCAATACTACGAGGATCACATGTATCATCCAGAACATGCTGACATGGTGCGTATTAATGTAAGTGTAGACTTTTGATCCTTTATCAGGAAGGCTTATGTTAACTCATTTCTGTATGCAAATTGAACCTGTCTTGCAATTTTGTTATGTAGGAAGAAGTAAAACTAGAAGATGAGAGTGTGCACTCTTTAGAATATTTAGATGAAACAGAAGAAGGCAGTGTAGAAATACCAAAATTAAAACCCAAAAAGAAGCTACTGTTAATAACAGTCATGGGTGGTGCCGCCGCCGGTCTATTATTCATGTTTTTGCATCTAAGGTTTGTGCACAGAGCTTAGACCTATTTTTTAGGTTGTCAGATAATGCTGCTTTTGTTAGTCCATATTTCGTCCATTTGACTTTTTATATTTTGTTTTGCAGGAGGAATGTTGGAGAAAAAGTTGCACAACCAAATAAAATATCAAGTCATACAAACAAAGAGAAGGTTCAGAAAAACTCAACGCAGAAAGCAAAAAGGATAAGTCAAACAAAAGAGGTTTATCCAGCTGAAAATCTCCAGTTAAAGTGATCCGGGTTTAGGTCTTTTATACACAAATAATAATAAAGGTTAAAAAAAGGCATTAGATTTATTTTTTAATGAATTTAATAACTATACATTCTGCGTTCCCTTCAATACAATAAAAAAAAAATCCATTCTGCGTTAACATATTTAATATGGTCATGCAATCATATTACACGTGGGTAGAATGGAGCCATTAGATGTAGTAAAACTACCACGCGTGGGGTAACTATCTCCTTAATGAGTACAACGAGTAATTATATGCAGAATTTATGGGTACCAATAAGGATACGCGCGACCTTAGTACCCAACTTGCATATACAACTCATTTTCTCAAACACAATTTTAATCAAATCAATTTTACAAGCTCAAGTTTTTACCACACGGCTGTCAAACATTCAATCATACACATGTTAAAGGGTGTCAGTAAAAACTAATACAGCTTCTGGCGTAAAGCATCACCAAATCCAGCTAACTCTGCAGGCAGTGAGCCACACAACAACATCAAAAGGAGGTCAACTGATCACTAAAGCACTGTTAAGAAGTTTTGATCTCAGACTGTACAAAAGCTCAACAGTGAATACTTAACAAGGAGATATATTTTCCCATTGTGTACTGAAAGCTTTGCTCCGGACACAGCCCAATATCCTGGAGTGTCTTCTGGTCCTCTGATCCTTTCTAATATGTCCACATACCTTTGAAGCTTAGGTGTCCGCACTGGTCTAGGGAGGGCACCAGAATATAAAAGAGGACTAATGGTCTCATCACCAGGCATTGGATAATCCATACATCCCTCTTTGGACTTGCCAAGATTGGAGGATTGGTCCCACTCAGGTGGCTTCTGAAGGGTAGCGCCAATAACTTTGGAAAAGCGCAGCCGTAAAAGGAGACATTTCTTTTCAACATGTAACCGAGCTCCTGTGACAATGGAAATACTATCATCTGATTCAATCGGAGCAGTACAAACATATGAAAAGCAGTTCCATTTCAGTTTCTTGTGGTACTTGCAGCTATAAGAGTCACAAGACAAATAACCATGTGCATTGTCTTCAAGTTGTAAGGACTTGGGTAGAGAAGCCAGATGCTGCAGATTAATGGCCAACCGGTTGCTTCTTTTCCCTTCCAATTGTAATCTAAGGCCTGTTACTGGCCTAATACCTACATCTACCTGTCATCAAGAAAAAAAGAAGCTAATGCAATTGTAGAAAATCTTAAGAGGAACCCAGAGTTTATTTATTCTAATGAAAGAGTGCTCCTTTTATAGGAGAGAGTACAAAAGTCAGTTCCTTAAATGAAGAAGTAATTTACTATTGTTCTCATTTTCATCTTTTAAATATTTTAAATTCACACTTTTGGTCCTTGACGTTAACGGATCTCTAGTGATAATTAGTTGGCTAATAGAAAGACACAAAAATGTCAGAACTTGTGCTATGCCAACCCATCCCTACTTAGAGATTCAACAACTAATGCAAGGAAAAACTCACGCCTTCTCTTTATTGGTACCTAAAAGGTTACATCGTTGGAGCCTCACAGTTTACAACCAGTACATTGAAAGCATGGGAAACACCAACTCAATAAACATTAAAAATACAAGATTGAAAACTTACTAGATTTGTATTTATGTAAAGCTTAGGACCCAAGATACTAAATCGTAGCGAAGCGTTGTTCACTTGATTCTTCCAGTTAGAATCAAGATGTATCTTGCCATGTATAGGGGCCCATTCTCTTGGTAGTTGAAACTCTAAAAATTGACGGAGATCTTCAATTGGAGGTTTGTCTGTTTCAGCAGTCACAATTTTTTTGCAAGTTCAGCTAAATCAGTTACAGTGAGAGATTATTATATTTTCTTAAAGCTCTTTCAGCTTTGCAATAGAAGAGCACAAAACAAAACAAATCAAATCAAATTATTACTTACATCGAAGATAGAGGTTTATTGCACGGGCAGCAAATCCATATCCCGGGATACCTGACAAAAGGGTCGTCAGAGGGAGAAGATGCATTGATATGATGTCAGGTTCTGAGTCAATTGTATCCAACCATTCACTATGGTTCATCTTTTGACTGCTTCCACCCCTCCTAATGTGTATCTCAAAAACATTATCTCAAAAACATTCTGCAACCCCAGTGAGTTTTTTTAATAGATGATCAATGCAATACAGATATTAAGATATAACATAACAATTTATGTTTATTATATTGAGCATAAAATGGTATAAAGGAAGGTGTCGCGTCGAATTTCGGATATCAAGCTATTGGAAAGCGTTGAATCACTAATGTTAAATCACAGACTGAACTTTTAATTTTTCGGGGAGAAAAGGAAAAAAGTTCGAAATTACCTTGAAAAAGATTTTAGGTTCGAAAGTCGATTATGCGAGGGGAAGGTATTAGCACCCCTCACATCCGTTGTACTCAACGGGAACCTCTTAGTCGGCTTAGGCTTAAAATGTTTCGAAGTTTTGCTTGCGTGTTTAATCATATATATAAAAAATATAATAATATAGGGGAAAAAGAGATAAAAACAAATGAAAGGGAAAAAAGAAAGTTTTATTAATGGGCTTGACAAGATGTCGATCTTGCTCCTACGTATCTCCCGGTAGTCGGAGAATTCAAAGCGTACGTAGTTCTTTGGTTGAAAAAAATTTGTATGTTGGTTCGTTTTAGTTAAAAAAGATTTGATCGCGTCAGAGCGAAAAAAGTTTGAAAAAGAGAAAGTAATGAAAGTAAATGTCAACTGTTCGGGTTGTTGCCGAACTGGCCATTGACGACAATGCATAAAGGTAAATGATTTGATAAAAAAGATTTGCACTCGGACTTGAACAAAGGTTTTAAAACGCACGAAAGCGTAAAAGGTTTTAAATGATATGAAGACAAACGCTAAGGCGATAAACTTGCGCAAGGCGTAAATGTTTTAAAAAAGACAGACGCGCGGAGGCGTAAAAAGGTTGAAAATAAACGCGCAAAGGCGCGAAGGGTTTGGATTGACCACGTGGGCCAAGAAAAGGTTAAAAATGGCCCAAGGGGGGCCAAGGGAAGGTTGAGCGTGCTAGACGCGTCAAGGGTGGAATGACGATTGCCCGAGCGACGAGACATACGTCACGCATTCGTGCAACCGAGGTTTGGGGAGACATACGTCAAGCCATTCCCGTTTCATTCAAGTTTGGTTTTGGAACTCTAAGGAATCTCAAAGGGAACCAAAATGCTTTTAAAGGGAAAGTAAAAAGGGAAATCACGAACAAATTTGTTGTTCGAGTTTATTAAAATCATGAACATTGCTTGTTACTTAAGTTATCGAAACTCAAGAACAAGCGTAGTTCAAGTTTGAATGATGAGCAAAAATCATAAAACATACACAAATTTGGAAAGTTCACAAGTTTGGCTCAATCCGAGCTTGGTTTAAAAAGAATGAGCAAGTTCGGCTTAAGTTCGCGTTTGGATTGAAAATCATGAACAACATGGTTGTTCAAGTTTGTTTTGAAAATAAACGAACTTAGCTTATCGCTCAAACTTGGTTTTGAAAATTGAAGAACATAACTTGTTGTGCAAGTTACTCAAAATTTATCGCACGAACTTGTAAAATTTCCAAAGTTGTGCATGATTATGAATATGATTTGGACAAAAATGATTTTTAACCCTCTTTAGGTTCTGAATCAAGGGCTGGAACCCCAAAAATTTGGCATTTGGATGCCTGATTCATGTTCTGAATTTCATATACTTCGCAGAGCAACCAGAACTTGGCTCTGCGAAGTCAGGTTCTGATGTGTTCGCAGTGCGAGCAATACTTTGCTCTGCGAAGTATGCGAAATTTTGAACTCAGAAGCTGTTTCTGAACAGAAGTTCAGAAACTGCTTCTAAGCAAGCTTCAGAACCTAAAGGGGGTTAAGAAGCTTTACAAAATTGAAGAAAAAGGAGTGTAAAAACTCAGTTTCAAGGCTTGGCCCCTTTGAGATCCCTTTTGAGTTTCAAAAGGGGTTTTTGTGCACAAAGTGAAATTGAACAAAGCAAATGATGAAAACAGCAAACACAATGAAAGACAAAGATTAAAGGAGACTTACAGAACTCCTAGCAATGCTTGAGCAAGAGGTTGGAAGTGGCTTGCTTGATTGGTTAGAGGTTATGGACAATGAACTCTAACTTGCTTTGGTTTTTGTATGAACTGTTTTGATGCTGCAATGTGATGGATTTTGGTGTGAATTTCGTGTGTATTGTGTGAGTGTAAGGCTGTTTTTCTGGTCTATTGATTGTGTGAAATCCTTGGGCCTTGGCATTCCTTTTATAGGCCAAAATGCAAATCTATGCAATGATGAACAAAATCCTAGAACCTAGCTGATTTGGGGCTAAATTCAGGCTAAATCACTTTGCATTTAATGCTAATGGATAGAAGTTGCTTTGCCTTGTGCCAAGGGGCAAGACCTTGACTGATCTCAGCCATAAATGCAGCTGATTCTAGAAGGTAATGATGGGAAAAAGCTGAAAAACAGGGCAGCTTGAGATTGGGTGATTCTTGGGATCAATCCTTGCAATCTTGGAAGTCCAAGCAATGAAAACGTGTACTGCCATGTACAGGGAGATTGGGGGAAGCAAACTGAGCATGTAGGCTGGTGTGTGGGAGGAGAAATCCAGCTCAAAACAGGACAACACAAACAGCTTTTTGCAAGCAAAAACCACTTGAGTTTGACTGGTTTTGGTGAAGAAAAAGGGAAGGAAAGGGATCAAGTAGCTGGCTGGCAAGCTCAGGTTGGATGATGGGTCAATTTGGAGGGACAAGAGCTGACCAAGGGCAGCCAATTTGATTGAGCACATGATAGGTTGGAAGAAAATCCTTCTTTCCTTTTACCTTTAATGTCACACTTTGATTCTTGCCTTGCTGCATCATTTCAGTCAAAAAATAACAATAACAATAATAATAATACTAATAATAACAATTACAAATGAAAACAAAACAGATAAATCAAAGAAAATAAAAATTCTGCAGAAAATCGCAGAAGTCGCAGTGCGAAGGTCACTTCGCACTGCGAACTCCCCTTTTTTTTGAATTTTTTTGTATTTAAAATAAAAGGTAAAATGAGGAAATAATAATAATAATAACAATGAAAAATGATAATAATGAAAATGATAATGCAAATAAAAATAAAATAAAAAAAGTAATGTGAATGAAAATGATGATAATAATAATAACATGATGAAAAGCTTAATATTATTAATTAATAAAAACTTAATAATAATAAAAGATAATAATTATATTATTAATGAAAATAGAATAACAATAATATTAATAATAATAAGGAAGATGATACTATTAATAGTAATGCTAATAGTGATAAATGCAAATAAAAAATTCTATGACAAGAATGAAATAATGAAAAGGTAATAATAAATGATGAAATAATAAAAGATAAAACAAAGAAAAATATAAGTCAAAAAATGGGGTATGACAGAAGGTCAAACCATGTGCGAAGATGAACGTGCATAAAATGAATAATCATTCTTAGAAGAAAATATCCATACTGGGTGAAATATTCCAGATGTAATGCAAGATACATTCTATACTGGGTGAAATATTCCAGATGTAATTTGCATTTGTTTTAACAAGTATGTAGGTACTCGTTTGATGAACACCAAAGGAGTTTTAATCAGGAGGTCAGGTATAAACCTTGAAAACTAACATAAGATTTTCCTAAAAAACAATGTAAAACTGGAATGATTTGAAATTTATGTCCAACTTCACACCTTAAAATACACGAGTTCAGCATAGTAAAACTATAAGTAAATTAACTCAATCAATTACAGGGAAATTAACAACCAAGAAAAAGAAACTGCTCTTAAAATGTCAATCTTAAAAAGTATACTGCCGAAAAAAACTTTTTTAAGGGAGCAACAACTTCATGTTACTTATACGTATGCAAAGAACACGCATACCCAGGTTTTTATGTTTTGTGGGGGAATGGAGGGGAAGGGTTTTCTAAAAGTCTTGCCTTAGAATTAAACCAAACAAAACACGCGCAAAGTCAAAATAAAAATGTTCACGGTACCTTTTTTTTGTTACTTAAGTTTTGAGAAGCCAAGCAATGATTATTTGCAGAATCCATAAACTTCATGTTAGCTGTTTCTGTCAAAAAATTTTGTATAGTAGCTGGATCATGGTGATTTGATGTATTATCTTGTCTAACATATAGCACATCCTTTCCTCCCATGCTCACCCCTACTATGACATGAGTTCCAAAACGTTCAATGAACCTAGCACGAATCAGCATAAATTATTTTATCATTGTGAAGTTACAAATATAGATTGTCAATAGTTTCACCTAATGACATCCCATCATCACAATCAAATAATTAATGAAGAGCAATGCATAATACAAATTTGAATGAAATTAGGGGGAGGGGATTAACGAAGTTATTTTCATTCAATATAACTGGTAAAAAATATATAATAGGTTGAAATTGACAGAAAAAGAATAACAACTTGCATATGTATATAAACTTGGTTCATGAGTTGTAACTTGTTATTATTAGTTGATGGAAAGAATTAACTAGAGTATTTAGGAGCCTAACCTTGTCAAGGCCTCAGGGTCCCATGATGATGGCACAACTTCTTTGACATGATCATGGAGTTCACCATGATACTTTTTTAATTCAACAGCATAGCGTTTGATGAACCAACCATCATAAGCAAGATGGATGATTGAATCGAATTCTTTTGTACCGCGAAAATGTAACCCAAATGAAGCACAAAAGTGACCGGATGCAGTTTTTCCATCCAGGCGCATTTCATGGTTGAAATGTTGTAACATCTGAAACAACACATTAAAGACATGATCTAAAAAGTGTTAGTTATACTTAGAGGCGGTAATCGTGGGTTCTTCTTGGCAACCTACCACTTCGTACGATCGGGCTCAGTCCCATTTTTGTGGAAAGTAGAAACAAACCTGTTGCAAGGTGAGGACATCTGAATTGATTCTAATAGATTCTCCTCCCACACATCTGATAGAATTTGAAACATCTGGAATTGAAACCCCTCCCGGAATCTCCAAACGACGGCACTGTTCTTCATCGATGAGGATCAACCGTGAACCACTCTTACAGTTGTCAAAGTTGATATCTTGTGTTAAATCAAAGCCCAACCCAAGTATGTTTATTGCTTTCTGGGCTGCTTCAAAACCAGAAATACTTGGTGATTGTGCCATTATACTCTACTTGAATGTCAACTGCTACATGCAGACAATACATACACAGAGGGAATCATTGCATTTGCATTGCATTGCATTGCACACTTATAATTAAGATGAAGCAAAGTTAAAAGATGAAGGCTGACTTGCTTGCTGGAAAAGTGTTGGAAGCAGCTAGGAAACAGGATAACGTACAGACATACAGGGCGGGAGATGTTGACTTGTGAGGATCAAGTTTTTCCATTTTAGACCATTCGTATTAGGGAAATGCTTTTTGTCGCGAAACACAGTTCACGAAAAACTCACGAATTAGACAATAAAAGAAAAAATAACTAGTCATCATGCTTTTTAACGTGTTCAACTTTAACTCCTCTGAATCTGATTTAATATAATATTAAAACCAACATAGAAACATATATCTGTCTTACTTTGTTGGAAAAATAGCTTTGCCTACAATGAACAAAGTAGAAGTACATGGAGACACGTTTAGTAACACTGACACAAGTGGTGTTGGGTGGCAAATTGTTAATTATCAATCCCTTTTGATTTTAATAAAATATGAAAGCTTTTAGTACTTAAAAATACAGAGAAAAGGAAGTTCGTGAAAATTTCGCTATCAATTTTGTCGCTGGATATAGCATTGCCGTTCATATTAAGGGTAAATTTTTTACCACCTAATTTCATTTTAATTGTAGTTTTAAGGCTATTTACATATACCAAAAGATATCATTAAATTTTTTTATTTTTAATAAAATTATTTATTACTGACTCTGTAACAAAATATATGCAAAAGGAATCCTAAAAGTCAAATATATTGGTCTAAAACTTAAACAAAAAATATTTGACCTTTTGGATCTCAAAATAAAGTACTAAAATCAAAACCTCAAAAATAAGCCACTGTTAAGATAAGTCTTGAGTGGTGCAGCTGCCGTTGGTTTGTTATTCATGTTTTTGTTTCTAAGGTTTGTGCTTGGACGTAATTTTTAGGCTGCCTAATAATGCAGATTGTTTGTTCATACTGCGTCGATTTGAATTTTTTGTCTTTTGTTCTGCAGGACGAATGGTGGAGAAAACACTCCAATACCAAGTAAAACATCTAGGAAAATTGCTCCTCTCAAAAGGGAATTGCTCACTTCCACGTGATCTTTCTAAAATGTCCCTCACATGACTAAAGTCACGTTCGGTAGCATCAGTGTGACTTAAGACACATTGGTTTTAGGTAAGTTAAGTTTTCATCAATTTTGCACAAAGATGGTATTTTTTTAATACCTCAAACGTACAATATGTTATGTTCTAAAAATACACAAGTACGCGTAATAAATTCTAAAATTAATAGAATACGACAAATTTATTTAGATTTAATTTCATCTCCGTTCAAATAAACGAAGTGTTACGTTACATTACATTCTTCCTAAATATGTGGTATCATCATGATGTTGGGTTTAAATTAAATTCTTTAAGGTTTGCCGAAAATGTTGGCATTGAAGTGTCTTATACTTAGCGTAAAAATTTGGTAGTCTGTTTGAAACTTAAAAGAATGAAGAGAACACAACACATGTATTCTACCAAATCAACTTTATAGGTTATCACATCGAATTATACCTTCATATAAGATGAGTACTCACAAAAAGTAATGCATCCCAATATATTCTTTTGAACTTAATCCTACTGTCATGCCAACTGACAAGTTTCAATTGACAGAGGAGCATGAAGCTCAAACAACATCTTAGAAATGCATTCCCTTTTGTGGCACTCATCATATACGAAGGAATTCGATGTGAAAACCTATATAGTTGATTCGGCAGAATACATGTTATGTTCTCTTCATTCTTTTGAGTTTCCAAAGAGAATTGCAAACCTTTACGCTAAGTATAAGACACTTCAATGCCAACATCTTCAGCAAACTAACAAGAATTAAACTAAAATTCAACAAAATAATGACATAACATAATAATACTACCTAAACATCATCTGACCGAATCAAACTCTTGAGAATATCTTCAGGTGATCTCAGCAACGTAGCATCCATCTCGATCCTCGGGAACATGTTGTGCTGACCAAATATCGAGAACATGCTCCTCACGTCATCGTCGTTCGTTAACTCCATCCGACTGAACGTTAATCTCCCCTCAGGGTCGAACAATGGACATTCATACCAAACATATTCCACCCTCCTTGTGTCTCCGTGGCTGAGTCGTTGGTTGATTTCATCAAGTTGATCCTTCAGTTCTTTTAACGTGACATCGTCCCGAACCTTGAACAAATTAGGGTTTCCACCGTTGAAGCATACTTGAGCGTTGAACAAATTGTCCATTGTTTTAGATCTACATCATAAGAAATTAAAAACAATCAATGAAAAACTCATTCAAACATTTCATCAAACACTTGAAGTGCAAATTATACATAAACCCAAAAACTAAAAACTACAACATAAACATGCAAACATCTAAACATTTAAGCAACATAAGTCATTTACATGTAAACATTGTATCATTTCTTGCAAAAAAAAAAAAAAATCAAAATTTAAACAAACCCTAAATAAAAAAAAATTCTAATTTAAGAGGAAAAATGTAACATATAAACATAAAATGTCAATTAGGGTAGAGCATCGGGCGGTTTTGGGCTCGAAAACACCATATTGGATGAAACCGAAAACAACAAATCTAGACCCAAATTCGACCGTATGCAGGCTCGGTTTTGGCGGATCTCGGATGTGTCGGTTCGTCGGTTTGCACGGGTGGGTTGAATCAGTTAGGGTCTCAACAACAGAAAGGAAATACAGAGAAATGGCAAAGAAGAGGTGAATGAACTGGTTGAGACGGCTTTCCTGGGGTGCTTGTTTCTTCTATGTTTTTCTTTTCTACAAGGTTCCTGTTTCTTCTCTCTAGTAGCCGGAGTTTGATAGTGGTAAGCTCAAGTGTCAATGTATAATGTTCATATAATAAAATAAAATATGTGAGAGCAACAATTTGATTTCAATTAAATATAATATATGAAAAGCCAAAAAGAGAAACATGACTTGACAATTGCAAGGACAAGGCATGTCACATCTGTAGTGCAGACATTGGATAATGTGTTGACTTTGGTATACTGGATTAAACTCTGATATGTCTCACTCTCTCACACTTTAGGCACAAATAGCTACTGCAGAAAGGAAATAAATATCAATAATAAGCGGGTGGGTTCGGACACCGCTTGTTCCAGATCTCAGAACCGATTTCGACCGTTTTAACCCATATGTAACTAATTTCTTTCACCTCTATCACTCGAGACCCATTTTAACCCGCCCGATGGACTCACGGTTGACTCGGATATATCGGGTTGCGGGCAGGTACGGTAATTATGCTCACCCCTAATGTCAATGGTACTTGATTATGAAAACTTACTTGTTATTTGAGGTTGGATGATTTGAGAGAGTTTTTAGAGATTTGAGATGTGAAATGGAGAAATGAGGCACTGACTGACCTATAAATGAACGCCACGTGACTTACCTCACGTTGGATGTACCGAATGTGAATTAAGTCACGTGGGTTATACACCAACGTGAGTTAAGTCACATAGGTTATAGGCCAACGCGAGTTAACTCACATTCTGCCTGTGTCAAGTAGTAGAACAACACAATTGACTTCTTTTTTTTTCCCTATTTTCCTTTATTCATTCATACTTCCATACATCCAAGCATTCATTTTCATCCATGAATTCATCTATTTATGCAATAATTCATTAATACATACATTCATTCAATCAAAATTAAAATACGCAAAATTAAACCGAAAAACAAATGAAAATGTCATAAAAATGCGCAAAGGCACGAGTGTAAATATATTACATCAAAATCCCCCGAAATGTCATAAAAACATCTAAAAATATACAAATAGATGAAAAACACTAGAATAAGACCCTACTCCCGTGGACTATGACTCCTAGTCCTCCTCCGGGCAACCGGCTCCTCCTGAAGAATGTGATACTCCAACTGGATGCCATGCAACACAACGGTAAAGAATGGATGAACATCAGAATACTTCAATGCTGACTCGACTCTGGCTCTGATGTTCACAATAATCTGGAGTGGGTCGGGAACCTGTCTGGCCCACTATTGCTGAACAATAACCTCCTCGTAAGGAGTGACATGAGCCGTGTACTCAGCAACGGGCGCAGGGTCGCTCATAATAGGATGGGATACACGGCAGAACCAACTCATGTACCCCCTCTTGATACCTCCACTGCCGAGCCTCTGCTGTCTGCCGACCCCGAAGCACCTGTGGAAGGACATGGACTAGAAAATCCTGAAAGGCCACAACCACATCCTCTCGCCTAAGAGCGTCAAACGTCGTCGGAGATCTGAGGATGGTCTGGACATAGCCGTACTGCCTAAGAACCCGCTCCGGCAAGTGAAGGCACATCGTCGTATTGCTGGCCATGATCCAACCCGAGTACCAACAGATGTCATGGAAAGGCGTAACGTCCCGCTGATCCTCGTACGACCTCCAGATGACATCAACATTCACCATCAGATCAATCAGGCCTCAGTAATGTCCAGGATCAGATGGGCGGTTTCCATCTGGCAGCAAGCGGGTCAGCACGATCGTAGTCCTGTACAAGATTCCTCGGAAAGAGCTTCTTGAAGTGCTCCAAAACCCATCCCTACAAACACAAAGAGACACAATAATATCAACACAAGTATCATACAACAAATATTTCAGCATCACAAATGCATAAACAGACACAATAATATCATAAATCATTTATAATATGTTATAGAAAAGAGAAAAAAACAAATATTTCAGCATCACAAACGCATAAACAAACACAATAATATCATAAGTCATTTATAATATGCTATAGAAAAGAAAAAAATTACCTCAAGTAGAGTCATGTAACCGCCAACGGCGCCAATGGTCGGATCCGTAGCAAGAGAAAGCTGGGTGCAGAGAAAAGCAAGTGTCATCCCGCCCCAGGACCACTCGTGCACTGTTTCTAAGTCCTGCAGCATAGTCAGCCATAACAGATGAACGCTTTTGCTGTTCTTGTTGGCGAAAATGGTGACGCCAACCAAGAACAACAAAAACGCCTTAATGCTCATAGTCTTAGTCCTCTCCAGCTCCTCCGCCTCCTCCTCATCAGTAGGCTGCTCCAACTTATTACACCTATGCAGGAGTCTGTCATAAACCATATTCAGGTTAGGTATACTAATATACCCACCCCACTGTTTATTTGCCTCAGACACAACTTCTGCCTCCGTCAAACCCAGCTCGCTCTGCAACAGCTCCATACCTCTCTCGTAGTCTATATCCTCGTCACCCATGAGCCTCCCAGCGATGGGGATGTATAGAAGACATGCTACATCATCTAGTGTGACGATCATCTCCCCCAACGGACAGATGGAAACTGTTGGTCTCCCCATGCCATCTCTCTGATAAGGCGGTGATGAGGCCAAAGCTGATGTTCTCATACCTAGTCTAAAGGAGGGGGGGCAAGACCGAATGCATTAATCTGCTGTCAGAACCATAAAGCTCTCCGTCCCGGGACTGTCAGCTTCTCACTCTTAAGCTTCATCCCGTGCGAGGCAGGGGTCACCTTATGCGTCCTCCGAAACTGAAATACAAAATATTAAACGAACAACAAACCGTTAAAAATATAAACATTTGAATAACTAAAAAAGACCTAACAATTTAATCGTAAAATAATAATAATTAAAATAAACATTAAACATTTTAACATAACAATTAAATCGTAAAATTAAAATAAAATAAACAATTAAATCAACACGTAATTAAATTGACGCGTAATTAAAATATTTTAACATACAATTAAATCATAAAATTAAATTAAAATAAACAATTAAATTGACGCCTAATTAAATTGACGCGTAATTAAATTGACGCGTAATTAAAATATTTTAACATAACAGTTAAACCATAAAATTAAATTAAAATAAACAATGAAATTGACGCGTAATTAAAATATTTTAACATAAAAATTAAATCGTAAAATTAAATTAAAATAAACATAACAATTGACGCACAATTAAATTGGCGCGTGATTAAAATATTTTAACATAACAATTAAATAATAAAATTAAATTAAAATAAACAATTAAATTGACGCGTAATTAAAATATTTTAACATAAAAATTAAATCGTAAAATTAAATTAAAATAAACATATCAATTGATGCACAATTAAATAAAATTAAACAATTAAACTTACCGTGGCGTCGCTCCAAAGCTGGCATGCCACGTGTCTACCAAAATTCGGTAGAAGCGACATGTCAGTAGGGCCCCCGGGAAAACCCTCCGGTCCGGCCTCCTCCTGAGCCTCCTGCTGGGCCTCACCCTCCTGATGCTGAGTCTGCTCATACTGAGGCTGATACTCCTTCTGCTGCTGCTGATGTTGTGTGGGGGTCCACTACCTGAGACGCACATGCCTGAGACGACGTCCCCTCCACATCCTCATTCCTCCTGCTCCTAACGCTCTGTCTCCTTCGAGCAGGAGGAATCGCAACCGCCTTTTCGGCCTGTGCACTCTGGGTCATGCTCTCCCTGCCTGCTCTCAGTTTGTCCGGTCTCTCAGACATATCTACACAACATTTTTAAAAGCAAAAAATTAATGATTTTCATAGGGAGATTGTGTCATTTCTAACTAATCAACAACATTTCAATTTCGGCAGTGTCATTTCAATCTTTAAACTACCACATTGCACTCGAACTCACTATAATCAACATTAACAATCCAATTTCTAATTAATTTCATCATTAACAATGCAAAAATCAAACAAATTTTCATTGAGACATTTTATCAAACACCTAGAGTTCAACATAAAATCTAACAATTTCTAACTCTAACCTACCACATTTGAGTCAAACCTACTCTAATCAACATTTAAACAACAATTTCTAACTTAATTCATCGTTAACAATCCTAAAAACTAACATGCAAATCAAATCCTAAAAACCTAAATATGTGAAATTTCTCCAAAAAAAAAACAAATTTAAACCATAAAAAGTCAATGCAATAGGATAATAAACACTTACTTGATTCTGGGGTATAAATTGACGTTGATTGGCGCAAGAATGAAGGATATCGCACAATTTGGGAGCAAAATCGTATTTGACAGTTTTGAAACACGGTGGTTTTCTGTTTCTGCCTTTCCTGTTCTATACCAGAAAACTACGTGATTTAAGTCACGTTGGTATGTACAGAGCGTGAGTTAACTCACGCTGGCTCACCGTGACTTAAGTCATGCTTATATTACCGAACGTGACTTAAATCACGTAGGGGTAGTTTCGGTACTTTCTATGGAAATGAGCAAAAGTATGGGAGAAGAGCAATTCTCAACATCTAGTCATAAAAACAAAGAAAGATAAAAAAAAAAAACTCAACCCAAAAAGCAAAAAAGATATACAAATGTTTATCCAACTGAAAAACTCCAGTTCAAGTGATTTGGACTTGTCTTTTATCTAAGGATAATAACAGAGGTTTAAAAAGGTATTAGATTATTTTTTTAATGAACTTAATAAGTATTCACTCTGTGTAAACTTATTTTATATGGTCATTCAATCATATTTTACCATGTGTGTATGAATCACAATGGGTAAATGTCCCAATAGACACAGAAAGCTACCATGTGTAGGGTAACCGTATCCTTAATGATTTATAAGGAATAAGGATATGGTAGCTCAGAACCCAACCTATTTTTGTAAATATAAATCATCACTCTAACTCAATTTTAATCAAATAATAAACTTTACAAACTCAAATTTTCTACAAATAGTTTTTTTTTTTTTTTTACAATATCATACAAATCAATATTGTCAAGCACTCAGTCATACACATGTTAAAGGGTGCCAATAAAACAATACAGCTTCTGGCACAAAGCACACCAAATCCAGCTAACTCTGCAGGCAGTGAAGCATGCAACTTCAAGAGGAGGCCAACTGAGCATTAAAGCACTTTAAAGAAACTTTGATCTCATACTGTATAACTAAAGCTCAATAGTGAATACTTAACAAGGAGATAGATTTTCCCATCATGTACCGAAAGCTTTGCTCCAGACACGACCCAATATCCTGGAGTTTCTCCTGGTCCTCTGACCATTTCCATTTTGTCCACATACCTTTGAAGCTTAGGTGCATTACCGGTGCAGGGAGGTTGATAGCATGCACAACAGAACTAATGAACACCTCACCAGGCTTTGGATGATCCCTATGTTTATTTTTGGGAATAAAAGTGATGCCCAAAAGCTTGCTCCTGGACTGGCGAAGATTGGAAGATTGATCCCACTCAGGTGGCTTCTGAAGGGTAGCACCAATAACTTTGGAAAAGCACAGCCGTAAAAGAAGACACTTCTTTTCAACTTGCAACTGAGCTCCTGTAACAATGGAAAGACTATCATCTGATTCAACAGGAGCAGTACAGATATATGAAAAGCAGTTCCATTTCACTTTCTTATGGAAGTTACAGCTGTACGAGTTACAAGATAAATAAGTACTGGTTCGTCCATTTTTATAGGAGTAGTTTACAAAAAAATTTGTTCCTAAATATAAGATCATATATTGTTGTGAAAAACGATGTCAAGAACAAAGTATAATGGAAAAGGAATGGGAAAAACAAGAAGAACAACAAGGATTGGTTATAACTGCTATTCTTTACTTTCTCTTAAAACAAGATTACAAGCGTTACAAGAATAACAAATAACCCTCTCACCCTAAATTAGGATTAGCCGTCTTAGGGTTTTCCGTCACATCTAAGATGAGAGACTAGTATGCTATTTATAATAAACCTAACATACTAACTAATGGGCTTTTTCACAATTACCCATTACAAGCTAACTTAGGGTACAAGCTAACTTAAACAATTGGACATAACAAACAGGCCCAATTCGATATGCTAACAAACCTAGCAATATCCACTAATGCATGTTAGAACAACTTCGACTACAACATGCACTACTTCGACAGCAGCATGCGAACAGTCTTCGACCTCATGCTTCGATCCATGTCGAACCAGAAACTACCCTAGAGTTCGTTCCAATATCTCACAAATCTCCACCTTGGAACAAACTCTAATATCAATCGAACCAGCTAGCTTTCTTCATGCAGCTTTACCAACTGCATACAGTGGAAAAACTTGCAACTTGGCAATGTCTTGGTGATCATATCAGCAGCATTGTGATCTGTCGAAACCTTCAGCACTTGGACTTCTCTACGCTCGATTACTCCTCTGACGAAATGCAGCCTCACATCAATGTGCTTCGTTCGCTCATGATAGGCTGAATTCTTCGACAGATGTATTGCACTTTGACTATCACATTTAACAGTTATAGTTCGACCTTGAAGTTTCAGCTCCTTAGCAAAACCTTCAAGCCACAATGCTTCTTTCACAGCTTCAGTGAGGGCAATATACTCTGCTTCAGTAGTTGACAATGCTACAACCTTCTGAAGTGTTACTTTCCAACTAATTGCCGTGCCAAACATAGTGAAAACATATCCAGAAATGGATTTTCTGGAATCCATACATCCTGCATAATCAGAGTCGACATATCCTTCGATCACTGCTTTACTATCTTCACCCAAGACTCCACCATAAATCAGGACTCTGTTCAGAGACCCATTTATGTACCTTAGAATCCACTTCAATGCTTGCCAGTGAGCCTTTCCAGGATTCGACATGTACCTGCTTACAAGACTTACTGCATATGCTATGTCAGGTCTAGTACAAACCATAGCATACATCAAAGAACCTACTATATTAGCATATGGGATGCTATTCATATAAGCTCTTTCGTCATCAGTACTGGGACACTGATCTATACTCAGCTTGAATTGAGGGTTTGTCGGAGTCACAACAGGCTTTGAATTCGACATACCAAACTTGTAGAGAATCTTCCGTAGGTATGCCTCTTGAGATAAGCATAATTTCGACTGCTTTCTATCTCTTCGAATGTCAATCCCAAGAATCCTGGATGCAGCTCCCAGATCCTTCATGTCGAACTCCTTATTGAGTTCAGCCTTCACCCTTATTACATCTTCGACATTGTTGCTTGCTATGAGAATATCATCCACATAAAGCAACAAAATAACAAATGAATTACCAGGTCGAAATCTGAAGTAAACACAGTGGTCGAACTGACTTCTGATGAAACTTATCCGTGCCATGAACTTGTCGAACCTCCTATTCCACTGTCGAGGAGATTGTTTCAGTCCATATAAAGATCTCTGCAGTTTGCACACATAATCTTCCTTCCCCTTTTCGACATACCCTTCAGGTTGCCTCATCAGGATTGTTTCATCTAGATCACCATACAAGAACGCAGTCTTTACATCCATTTGTTCCAGTTCAAGGTCGAACTGTGCCACCATGGCAAGCAACATTCGAATGGATCTGTGCTTCACAACAGGAGAAAACACATCATTGAAATCGACACCTTCTTTCTGAGTGAAACCCCTAGCGACCAACCTTGCCTTGTATCTTTTCGACGCCACTCCTTCAATTCCTTCCTTAACTTTGAAAATCCATTTACAGCTGACTAACCTTGCTCCAACAGGTTTCTCGATCAGTTCCCAAGTGTTATTATCATGAAGAGATTTCATCTCATCATCCATGGCCTTCAGCCATTCAGTCTTATTTCGACTCCTCAGAACTTCCTTATAGTCTCTAGGTTCTTCATCTAGAACCTCACTTGCAGAGATTAAGGCATAAGCTATAAGATCTGCATATCCAAGTCTCTGAGGTGGCTTGATGACTCTTCTCTGCCTATCTCTTGCCAACAAGTAGTCATCGACAGTTTCCTCAACTTCCTCAGTATCTACTTCTTCTTCGACTTCATCTGGGATACGCAATTCAGCATCAACATGCTCCACCTCAACAGGAATCTCTCCCTGTTCCAGCTCTTCGTCAGAAATTTCTGCACTTCGATCAACATCATCAGTTTTCTTGAAAGCCATTTCAGCTTCATTGAAAACTACATCTCGACTGGTGATACACCTCCTGTGACCTGGCTCTAGGCACCATAGCCTATAAGCTTTGACTCCTTCAGGGTATCCCATGAACATGCATTTTAGAGCTCTAGGTTCGACCTTGTCTTGCCTAATGTGAGCATAGGCTACGCAGCCAAATACTCTCAGTTTGTCGAGATCTGGTGGATGTCCCGACCAAACTTCTTCAGGTGTCTTCATATCTAACGCAGTCGACGGACATCTATTTATCAGATATGCTGCTGTCGAAACAGCCTCAGCCCAAAACATCTTCTTTAACCCAGCACTAGTCAACATGCATCCAACTCTTTCCAAAATAGTTCGATTAAACCTTTCAGCCAAACCGTTTTGTTGTGGAGTACCTGCAGTAGTTCTGTGCCTTGCAATACCAGAGGCAGCACAAAAACTGTCGAACGCCTCATTGCAAAATTCAAGGCCATTGTCGGTTCTCAACCTCTTAACCTTCCTGCCAGTTTGATTTTTGACCAGAGTCTTCCAACTTTTGAAATTCTCAAAAGTATCATCCTTAGCCTTCTGGATGAATACCCATAACTTTCTGGAATAGTCATCAACTATGGATAGAAAATACCTCGCTCCTGAATGTGATGGACACCTTGCAGGCCCCCAAAGATCAGCATGGATGTAATCAAGGGATCCATGTGTTCTTTGTTTACCTTTGTTGAACTTCATTCTACAGGATTTTCCAAGTACACAGGGTTCACAAAACTTCAGCTTTTCGACTTTGTCTCCACCAAGCAGATTTTGTTTCCCTAGTTCGACCAGACCCCTTTCACTGACATGGCCCAATCTCATGAGCCAAATTTCTGTCTTCGACAAAGATTTCGTGGATGCAACATTTGTCGAACCACTTACAACTTCAGCCTCAAGGGCATACAAGCCTTGTTTCTTCACGCCTCTCAAGACTTCCTTCGACCCCTTCATGACTCTAAGGATACTTTTCTCTCCTTGGAAAACATATCCTTTCTTGTCGAATTCACCAAGAGAAATCAAATTCCTCTTCAAATCAGGTACATACCTAACTTCAGTCAATAACCTTATTGACTCATCATGGAGCTTGAATCTCACAGATCCAACACCAGCAATCTTGCAAGCTTTGTTGTTTCCCAGCAATACAGATCCACCATCTTGCTCACATAGTTCCTCGAACACGTCCTTGTTTGGAGTCATGTGCCAAGTGCAACCTGAATCCATAATCCACTCCTTCGTTGAGTCGCTGCTTGAAACCACAAGAACATCAGATGAGTCGAAATCATCTTGTGCAATGGCTACGTTGCCATTGTCCTTACCTCCATGATCCTTCAGGCGTTCAGGGCACACCTTTCTTGTGTGACCCTCCTTCTTACAATGATAGCATCGAATACCAGATGCCTCACCACTGTAAGACTTCTGCTGACTTTTACCTTTCTTCTTGTCGAACTTGCCATCCTTTCGCAAGAATTTTCCCTTGACGGCCAAACCTTCACCAACCGTCGAAGGTTTATGCTCCTTTCGTTCGTTCAAGTCCTTCGAATACAAGGCTGATTGAACTTCTTCAAAGGTCAGGGACTCCCTTCCATACAAGAGAGTTTCTTTGAAGTGAGCATGTGTTCTGGGCAAAGCGCACAACAGCAACAGCGCTTGATCTTCATCATCGATCTTCACATCAATATTTTCAAGATCAAGAATCAGCTTGTTGAACATATCCAACTGCTCAGCCAACACTTTGTCTTCACTCATCTTGAATGAATACAAAGCCTGCTTCAGGTAGAGTCGATTTACCAGCGATTTGGTCATGTACAAACTTTCAAGTTTCACCCATAACCCTGCTGCCGTCGTCTCCTTTGATACCTGTCGTAGAACCTTATCACCAAGGCTCAGCAAGATTGCGCTGTGGGCTTTCTCTATCATGGCCGTCTTCTCCTTCTCCGTTAACGCAACATCCATGGCTGCGACTCCCTTCAACGCTTCTAAACAACCCTGCTGAACCAGTAGGGCTTTCATCTTCAAGCGCCACAGACCAAAATCGTTCACTCCGGTGAACTTTTCAATCTCATACTTTGTTGAAGGCATCTTCTCCACGCTCACCGCACCAATTTGTTGTGAAAAACGATGTCAAGAACAAAGTATAATGGAAAAGGAATGGGAAAAACAAGAAGAACAACAAGGATTGGTTATAACTGCTATTCTTTACTTTCTCTTAAAACAAGATTACAAGCGTTACAAGAATAACAAATAACCCTCTCACCCTAAATTAGGATTAGCCGTCTTAGGGTTTTCCGTCACATCTAAGATGAGAGACTAGTATGCTATTTATAATAAACCTAACATACTAACTAATGGGCTTTTTCACAATTACCCATTACAAGCTAACTTAGGGTACAAGCTAACTTAAACAATTGGACATAACAAACAGGCCCAATTCGATATGCTAACAAACCTAGCAATATCCACTAATGCATGTTAGAACAACTTCGACTACAACATGCACTACTTCGACAGCAGCATGCGAACAGTCTTCGACCTCATGCTTCGATCCCTGTCGAACCAGAAACTACCCTAGAGTTCGTTCCAATATCTCACATATATAAATTCCTCGATGCATTGATTACTCTTTTTTCAAATATATCCCTTATTAATACTACAAATTTGTCTTGGTATATGAAAAGTTAACATTAAATATATATTTAATTAAGGGTAATTTAGTAATAGTCACACATATTTGTGACAACTTTATTACTCGAACAACTTTTTTTTAATACACGTGATTTTTGTAAACTACTCCTATAAAAAGGGACGGAGGGAGTATTTTCACTGTCCTCAAGTGGTAGATGATTGTGTCATTACTCAAGTAAAGATGAAGCCAAGTTAAAGATTAAGTTTGACTGATCCTTTTGGGGAAAGACTTGGTTGCTGGAAAAGGGAGGGAAGCATCTAGGAAACAGGATAATTTACAGGAAGGGAGATGTGGACTTTTGTGGATCAAGTTTTTCCATTTCAGACCATTCACACCTACCTACCAAATTTCATTTTTAATTGTAGTTTTAAGCTTATTTACACGTACCAAGATATATCAATAAGTTTTGTTATTTTTTTTTTATAAAATTACTGATGATTCATTCGCGTAACAAAATACAAGCAAAAAGAATTCAAAAATTCAAATGTATTTGGGATACTTTTTTTTATAAAATGTTTAGACCAAATACATTTGACTTTTTGGATCTCAAAAGAAGACGCGTAGAAATACCAGTACCAAAATCAAAACCTCAACAGAAGTTGCTGTTAAAATCAGTCTTGAGTGGTGCAGCTGCAGTTGGTTTGTTATTCGTGTGTTTGCATCTAAGGTTTGTGCTTGGGCGTAATTTTAGGCTACCAGATAATATTGATTCTGTAGTCATAATAAAAACAAAGAGATGATTCATAAAAAGTAAAACTCAACCCATAAAGCAAAAAGGATAAGTACAACAAAAGAGATTATTAAGCTGAAAAACTCCGGTTAAAGTGATTTGCATTTACCTCTTCAATAAACGGATAATAATAAAGGTTTAATAAGTATTCACTCTGTGTAAACATATTTAGTATGGTTATCCAATCATATTTTACCATGTGGGTAGAAATGACAATGGGTAAAGGACACAATATACACAGAAAACTACCATGTGTAGGGTAGTTGTATCCTTAATGAATAATGATATGGTACCTTACCACCCAATCTGTTTATTTAAATATAAATCATCCCTCAACCTCAATTTTAATGAAATCAACTTTACAAACTCAAATTTATTTCCAAATGAAAAAAAACTTTACAAACTCAAATTTTATACAAATCACTGTTGTCAAACACACTCGGTCATACACATGTTAAAGGGTGCCAATAAAAACCAATACAGCTTCTGGCGCAAAGCATCACCAAATCAAGCTTCGAGAGTAGGTCTACTGAGCATTAAAGCACTTTTAGGAAGCTTTGATCTCAGACTGTATAACAAAGCTCAACAGTGAATACTTAACAAGGAGATGTATTTTCCCATTGTGTACAGAAAGCTTTGCTCCGGACACAGTCCAATATCCTGGAGTGTTTTCTGGTCCTCTGATCATTTCTGTTGAATCCACATACCTTTGAAGCTTAGGTGTATGTATTGGTACAGGGAGGCTAGTAGGATATACAGCAGAACCAATGGTCACATCTCCAGGCTTTGGATGATTCCTATGTCCCCCGTTCGGAATACTAGAAATGATGTCCCAAAACTTGCTCCTGGACTGGTCACGATTGGGGGATTGGTCCCACTCAGGTGGCTTCTGAAGTGTAGCACCAATAATTTTGGAAAAGCGCAGCCGTAAAAGGAGACATTTCTTTTCAACTTGTAACTGAGCTCCTGTGACAATGGAAAGGCTATCATCCGATTCAACGGGAGCGGTACAAACATATGAGAAACAGTTCCGTTTCACTTTCTTATGGAAGGTACAGCTGTATGAGTCACAAGATAAATACGCATTTGCATTGTCTGCAAGTGTTAAGGACTTGGGCTGGGAAGCCAGATGCTGCAGATGAATGGCCAACCGGTTGCTTCTTCTCCCTTCCAATTGTAATCTAAGGCCAGTTACTGGTCTATTACCTACATCTACCTGCCATCAAGAAAAAAAGGAGCCAATGTAATTGTAGAAAATATTAGAGGAACTCAAAGTAGGTTTTGTCTAACATGCACAAGGAAAATGGTCTTGCATCATGCACAAGTGTCCTTTTCACCATTAGTTCAAAACGTCATATCATTTCTCATTTAATTTAATGGTGGGATTTATTGATCCAATGGTGAAAACTAGTTTATGCATGATGCAAGACTTGTATCACTTGTGCATCTTCAGAGCCTCACAGGTTACCAGCAGATTGAAAGCATGGGAAACACTAACTCGATAAACATTAAAAATACAAGATGGAAAACTTACTGGAGTTGTATTTATGTAAAGCTTAGGACCCAATATACTAAATCGTAGCCAGGTGTTCACTTGATGCTTCCGGTATGAATCAAGATGTATATCGCCAAGTAGAGGAGCCCATTGTCTCGGTAGCTGAAACTCTAAAAATTGATGGAGGTCTTCAATTGGAGGTTTGTCTGTTTCAATAATCACAATTTTTTTGCAGGTTCAGCTAAATAAATTTCAGAGAGAGATTATTAAATTTTCTTCTGAGAGGTTTAATGGTTTATCCCATCTAACCTCTTTAAGCTTTGCAATAGAAGTGCACAATTCAATATTTCTTTCAGTGTGCTAAACAAGAAAAAGTGATCAACAGTGTTCCCTTGGATTATTAATTTATTCTTTATTGGTAGGTATACCAATTTTTTTCTTAAATTAAGGTAACACATTTACTTTTCTGTCAAATATTTGTGCAACAAAACAAATCAAATAATTACTTACATCGAAGATAGAGACTTATACCATGGGTCACAAATCCTAATCCGCGGATACCTGACAAAAGGGTTGTCAGAGGGAGAAGATGCATTGATATGATGTCAGGTTCTGAGTCAATAGTATCCAACCATTCACTATGGTTCATATTTTGACTGCTTCCACCCCTCCTAATGTGTATCTCAAAAAGATTCTGCAACCCCAGTGAGTTTTTTTAATAGCTGATCAATACAATCATGAAATTTTAAAACTAAAAGGCTATTTTGTTTGTAACACCTAACATGTTGCACAACAGGGATATGGAGACAAATGCACTACAGATATTAAGATATAAAATGTTAGTATTGTGATGCTAATAATTAACCACCTTACACAAGTTCTTCAGAAAGGACATTGTTGAAATTTGGGGCCTAACTCATCCTTACAAAACCGGCTTGTAAGGTGAGGAGTGCCTCCTCTTTATAAACTCTTATCAAGCGTCCTATCTAACCGATGTGGGACTAAATCGGGATTTCCAACACACCCCCTCACGCTCAGACCCAATGGGCATGAAACGTGGCAATGCGAAATACCAACGGTAGATCTTGGATAGGCTCTGATACCATGTTGAAATTTGGGGCCTAACTCATCCTTACAAAACCGGCTTGTAAGGTGAGGAGTGTCTCCTCTTTATAAACTCTTATTAAGCATCCTATCTAACCGATGTGGCACTAAATCCACCCCCTCAAAAATAAGCCAACACAAGACAACTAGGGGCAGATCGCAATTAAGGTAGGATTACCAACACACCCCCTCACGCTCGGGGCGGGAATTCCAACAGACATCAACACAATAACACAACAGACAAAATTTAAAATTTCATCGGGATTTATTTTATTGGAAGATTAAAGGTAGTACATAATGGTACTAAAGGAAATTCCAGTCATTGTGCACAGCTGGAAATGCATAAAATGAATAATCATTTTTTGATAGAATAAAATATCTATATTGGGTGAACAATTCAAGATGTAATGCAAGATACATTTCTATATGCAAATAAGAAATTTAATTTGCATTTGTTTTAACAGGTATGTATTGTAGGTAGCTCGGTTGGTGATTTAAGGGTCGCCGAAAGAGTTTTAAGCAGGAGGTCTTGTATAAACCTTGAAAACTAACATAACCACTAGCTTATAACATTTGCTTACGGAAAAAAAAATCATGTAAAAGCATGAGTTAAGAAAAGTAGAAGTATAACTAGGAAATTAGCTCAAACAATTACACAGGAGTCAATAAACAAGAGAAAGAAACTGCTCTTACAATTTCAGTTTTAAAAAGTATATGGCCAAAACAATTTTTTAAGGGGATAACGTCTTTGTTACTTATACATATGCGAAGAACATGCATAGCAAGATTTTTATGTCGTGGGGAATTGGAGGGGGGAGGGATTTTCTACAAGTCCTGCCTTAGAATTAAATCAATACGTAAATTTTCATTCAAAACAGTTTTTAGCTTCAAACTTTTTATAATACTTATTTTTTATTTCCAACAAAACATGCAGCAAGGCCAAAATAAAGATGTCCACGGTACCTCTTTTATGTTACTTAAGTCTTGAGAAGACACACAATGATTATTTGCAGAATCCATGAACTTCAGGCTAGCTGTTTCTGTCAAAAGTTTTTGAATACTTGCTGGATCATGGGGACCTGATGTATCTTCTTGTCTAACATATAGCACATCCTTTCCTCCCATGCTCACCCCGACTATGACATGAGTTCCAAAACGTTCAATGAACCTTGCATGAATTGGTATAACTTATTTATTTTATCATTGTGAAGTTACAAATATAGATTGTCAATAGTTTCACTCAGTGACATCCCAACATCAGTGTTATTTGCATGATAGGAAAGAGTTTCACAGCCAAATAATTAATGAAGAGGAATGCTTAACAAAAAATTGGATGAAATTTTGGGTGCGATTAAGGAAGTTGTTTTCATTCATTATATCTCGTCAAAAATAGAATAGGTTGAAATTGACAAAAAGAACGATATCAACTTGCATTTATATAAAAACTTGATTTACTGTTAGGATGACTTGTTACTTGTTATTATTAGTTGATAGAAAGAAGTGAGTAGACACTAGAGTATTTAGGAACCTATTAGTACCTACCATGATAAAGGTTTTGTGAAATGGCAAGTGTACAAGAGAAACACACGATTTTTAATAGAATACATCCTTTTAATACAGGGAGTTGTTACTACTACCAGTACTACAATTTGAATCATTGACTGGAATACCCACCCATGTGCACTTGTGTTCTTGTAGTACAACCCTGTGGGCTGTGGCTAATAAAAAAAATAATAGAACATATTTATTGCATGTACCAAACATATGCAGTACCAGGGTCTAACCTTGCCACTGCCTCAGGGTCCCATGATGATGGCACAGCTTCTTTGACATGATCATGGAGTTCACCATGATACTTTTCTAATTCAACGGTATAGCGTTTGATGAACCATCCATCATAAGCAAGACAGACAATTGAAGCCAAATCTTTTGTACCTCGGAAATGTAACCCAAATGAGGCATAAAAGTGACCGGATGCAATTTTGCCGCCCAGGCGCATTTCACGGTTGAAATGTTCCAACATCTGAAATAGCGCAATAAAAACATGGTCTTACAAGTATTTATGTAAAAATCTTCTTTTCTAATTTCCTTGTATCATTTCTTATTTTTATTTTGGGAAATGCTAACAAGTGCCTTTAGGGCTGGTTTAAGCATCCAAAAGTAGTAATTTTTACATTGAAAATTGTGTAGTTATGACTTTTACATGTATTTAACTTGTATTTTCAAGACAAAGTTTCTTTTTGTGGGTTCCTTAAACAATGCCCTTAGGGCACTTGTTAGCGAGATTCTTCTATTTTTTGTTTTTGGATACAGGATATCCATAAATTTTCTCATAGTCCAGTCAGCTATGTTCACTTCTTCTCCACGTGAATTTGATTTTCACAAGTTCGAACTTGAGACCTCCTATTTGGGAGTATCCATGTACACATTTACTTGGCAACTGCAACACTGCAGACCTAGTGCAATGCAGCTAACCAACCCAACCCACTAGACAACAATTAGATATCAATTCCTGATTTATTTTGAACAAAGATCATTACTATTGGGAAAACTCAAGTCCCACTTTAAAAAGAAATAAGATATGAGTTTATAAAAAGTGACACCCCAGACCGATTTTGTAAGAATGAGTTAGACTCAATATCAAAATCTGATAAAAATTATTTAGACTGACCAAGAGTTTAATTGATCAAACAATTCAACACAGGTTCTAGTCAAGCTAGCTCTCTCTCTCTCTCTCTCTCTCACTCACTCACAGAAACACACGCACACACACACGAACACACACACACACACACACACACATATATATATATATATATATATATATATATATAAACTTGATTATATTTAAGGAAAGTAGAAACAAACCTGTTGCAAGGTGAGAACATCTGAATTGATTCTAATAGATTCTCCTCCAACACATCTGATAGAATTTGAAACATCAGGAATTGAAACCCCTCCCGGAATCTCCAAACGACGGCACTGTTCTTCATCGATGAGGATCAACCGTGAACCACTCTTACAATTGTCAAAGTTGATATCTTTTGTTAAATCAAAACCCAAACCAAGTGTGTTTATCGCTTTCTGGGCTGCTTCAAAACCAGAAACACTTGGTGATTGTGCCATTACACAATTTGAATGTCAACTGCCACATGCAGACAATACATATATAGATAAAGAAAAGTTAATTAGTGAATGAACATTCTTAGTAGTTTCACGAGCTTGTTTTTAATTAGGGATGGAAGCAACAAGGAAAAAGGAAAATGTGCAGACATACAGGGAGATGTTGACTTTAGTTGGATCAAGTTTTTCGAGTTTATTAAATGCATAATTAAATAATGGATAGTATTAGTAGTATAATAAATAATACTCCCTAATACTATCCATTATTTAATTAAATGCATACTACTAATACTATCCATTATTTAATTATGCATTTAAACTTTGAAATAAATAATACTCCCTAATAATAATAACAATAAACTTTGAATAAGCTTAAGAGTGTAGTTGAAGAGTAATAACAATGAGTGCAGTTAAGAAGAGAAATTAAGAAGAAAACAAAACCTTAATACTCTGCTCTGAGAAATGAAAATGTGATATCCCCTCTGGATGCAAGGTTGTTGACGTCACAGTAATACAGCGGTGAGAGTTGAAGAAAGGCATCGGAAGATTCGAGAAAGAAAATGGGTAAAGGTGTTGGCCTAAACGTTTTGCCTTGAAGCGGCAGTGCGGGGGAGAATGGGAATTGGGAAAAGGCACTGTCCAATTTATTTATCAAAGTTTTCAATTACTGTATTTTTTTTGTCAAATAAAATTTGTTTAAAATTTGAGAATTTGATCTATTAGAGCATCCATAGTGGACACTCGTTTTTTTAATACTTAAATGCTCTCACGTGTATACATTACTCATTTATAATTTTTTAATAGTAGTACTTAATAAACACTCGATACCTCAAAGTAGTTCTTTAATAGTAGTTCTTAAATGGGATCCACTAATCAACTATCAATAATTTTATATCATTATATTTCAATTTTTTAATATTAAAAAATTGTGGGTCTCGCTTAAATAAATTGGTATTTTTTCATGAGAGATCCAAATATATAGAATTCCATTTTGTTAGAGAGAAAATTGAATCATGTGACATTGCCACAAGTTTTGTCAACCAATTATGTATAAAGATCAATGCCAGATATTTTTACAGAATCCCATGCATGGTCCTTGAATCAGTTATATATGGAGTAAACTTGGTGCATTTAATTTATAGGCTAAAATGTGGTTTTAGTCCCTGCAAATATGCTAAGTTCTGATTTTGGTCCCTGGTAAAAAAAAATTTGAAAAAAGTCCTTGCAAAATATTTTGTTTTTAAAAATGGTCACTGGCCCCACTTTTGTGGTGATTTGTCACATTTGTGCATACGTGGCACTTGTTGATTGTGTCATGGCATCCACGTGGCAATACATTTTATAAAAAATCATTTTTTTCAATTTTTAAAAAAAAGAAAATATATTTTCGGATTAATATAAAAAACAATTATTTTTAATTGATTAAAAAACAATAAGAATGCAGAAAAGGGGAAAAACGTTAGGGTTTCACATTTTCCCCCTTTCTTCCTTCTTACCTTCAATCGAGTATGACACGGTATGACGATTTCTGCAATCCTTTAATGCTTCTTTGTTTCGTATCATTCAATGCTATAATCGTCTTCCCCCTTCTTCCTTCAATGCTTTTATCGTTTCGTACCGTTTCGTGCAAAATCGTTTTCCTAATCTACGGCTTTGATTTGCAGGTTTGCCTGGGATTTTGTTGAAGCTTCAATCGACGGTTGGGATTGGTTGACAAAGCTGTACAATGTAAGCTCAATAAAAAATCCTATATTTAAGGTTTAAGATTGAAGTAGTTGTGTGTATATATGTGTTGTTTTGTCGTTTTCTTAGTGGGGACCACAATGATTTTTATTTGAAATTGATTTTGATTTTTTTTTTCATGTTTTGCATATGGATGTGGTAGTATGTCAATTACTGTTGGGTTTCATCATGGGGGGTCTTTTGTAAGGGACTGGATTATCTACTACAATGGTGGTCAAGAGTCAGTCATAGAGATTGATGTAGATAAATGGTCTTATTTTGAAGCTTTTGGATTAGTGAATGACTTAGTCAAGAAGTTTAAGTATGGGAAAAGATTTAGGATGTGGTGGAAGGTTGAAGAAGAAGTTAGTTTTAGACTGGTTAGTGTGGATGAAGATGCTAGTGATATAAAGGGATATGCAACTAAAAAAAATTGTAAGGTTAACATATATGTTGAGCATGATGTGGCTGATGTGGATGGTTTGGTTAGTCTACCCAATTATGTTAATGCAGATGAAATGGTTAGATAAGGGGAAGGAAAAAGTTGTTGCAGATGACATGTCTAAGGATAATGGGAAGTGGAAGGGGAAGGAAAAGGTCGTTGAGTGTGAAGAGGATGAGTTGGAATATGTTAATGGAGGTTCAAGTAGTGATGATGATGTTAGAGGTATAGCATTTGATGATAGTGAAGATGAAAGAGGGTTAGGATTGGATGATAGTTTTGGCTTACAGTTTTCCCCACCTATGAATGGTACAAATAGAGTGATGATCGAAGGTAATGAGCATGGGAGTGGCTTATGCTTATGCCTACTAAGCTTTGGTGTAAGCATGCTTTTTCTTCCTACTCTAAATGTGATGTTTTAATGAACAACCTATCTGAAGCATTTAACTCAACAATATTGCGTGCAAGAGATAAGCCACCAATTACATTGTGTGAGTGGATTAGGACTTATTTGATGAATAGGATTTCAACTATTAGGCATAAACTTACTTCATGGCAACATAGGGTAATGCCAATGCCTAGGAAAAGACTAGATGTTGAGATTGAAGGAAGTGGAAGTTGGGTACCCATATGGAGGATTGATGATGAATTTGAAGTTGGTAAATTGGTAAGGTGTACATGATGCACAAATTGAAGGTGTACAAGATGCACAAACTGAAGGTTCTGAAACTGTTAATGGTGTACAAGATCCAGAAACTGAAGGTGCTACAATATCATTACCTTCCAAACTTGTGCCTACTAAACATGTGTCTGGTAAACATGTGCCCTATAAATATATGCACGTTAAGCATGCTGCTAAGCCTTTTGATAAGCCTGTTGCTAAGCCTTTTAATAAGCCTACTGCTAAGCCTGCTGCTAAGCATGCCACTACTTCCAAGCCTGTTACTGTTGTTGCTTCCAAGCTTGTTAACCCCCAGTTCAAGGTTCCAGCCAAGATAAGTAAAAATCTGGATTGGTACATTATATACATGAATTAGCATGTGTCTTTTCTGGTATGGTTTATCTGAACATGTATCATGTACCTTTGCTTGACAGAAAAAACCTGAAATTATATATGATGTTACTCAGCTTAAAAACAAGGCAAAGACCACCATGTCGTGGAAAGGAAGAACTTGTGATGGATCTCAATCAAAGTCGTCTTCCAAGGTGCCAATTTACAACTTCAACAACCTTAGAAGGAGTGGAAGAACCTGCTACTTTGGACCACAACCCAAAAAGGGGGCACCAGGAACTGTCGAGCACAACCCTATTGAAGTTGGAATAGATGAGGGAGATGGAGAGCTAACTCAGGAGAACCAACCATGAAGAACATTTCTATTTTGATGTTATGGCTCAAAACAATAGCTTTTTATTTTGATGTTATGACTAAAAACAATAGCCTTTTATTTTGATGTTATGGCTCAAAACAATGCCTTTTATTTTGATGTTATGGCTCAAAACAATGCCTTTATGTTTATATATTGCCTACCTATAATGCACAATTTTTATGTAATCTCTGTTGTTTAATTTTGTACAACAAACAACACAATCAATATACATATGTTCCAAACAAACTTTTTTCATTCATTAAACCACAATGGTACATTAAGGTTCTTACAACTCTTAGTCATAAACATAAAATAAAAACCAACTAACATCAGTTCTTAAAACCTAAACAAAGATAACCCACTAAACCCACACAAACAACCCACTTAACTAAAACAAAGGCAACCAACCAACATCAATTCTTAACAAACCAAACAAAGACAATCCAACTAATGATCATAATCAGTGTGATCCATTTAACTTTCTTCTTCTCATCCCCGTATTTCGTCTTCCACATTGCAATTTCATTCGACTCGAATGCCTTCATGACTTCACCAATGGTTTCACATTTTGTCCAGACTTGTTTTTGGCTTCCATCCAACTTTGACCTATCCTCCATTGATGTTTCCATTGTAGGAGTAACTTCAATCATCGGTGTCACACCAGGTATGATATCATTATCCCAGAGGAATAACTCACATGTTGGCATAATCTGTTGAACAAATCCACAGTCCACAACACAATTATGCTAAAAAAGGATACATTTCATAAACATAGTACACTATCATCAGTTAAAATTGCTAAACTAACCTTGTTGTTCCAGTGACGACACCTCTAAAACCTCCGACCTTGATTTTCGTAAGTGTTAGCAATGTAAACCTTCATTGGTAAACTGCATCCACAACCTGGTAGAATGACTAGAAACATATTAAGCTCATTTTCGGGAATACGAACTTGACTGCGACTTCCTCCGTTCCTTGAAATCGAGTACGACTGTGACCGGCCTCTACTACCTGAATAGCCTCTGCTACTTGACATTGTTGGTCGAATTTGAAAAGTAGAAGGATTGAAGAAGATGCTGAACGAAATTTGAAACAAACAGAGAACACAGAGTGACGAACACGAAAGGGAAGGATATGCGAAGAAGATGGAAGAAGAAGATCAATTGATTGAAGAAGAAGCAGAAATCAAGTTCGATTGAGGGATTGAAGGAAGACAGAACCGGTTTAGTTGAAGGATTGAAGGAAGAAGAGGGGAAAATGGGAAACCCTAACATTTTCACCCCTTTTGTGCATTTTTTTTTGTTTTTTATATTAATCCAAAAATATATTTTCTTTTTTTTAAAAAAAATTGAAAAAAAAGGATTTTTTTATAAAATGTATTGCCACGTGGATGCCAGTTGGACAACATGACACAGTCAGCAAGTGCCACGTATGCACAAATGTGACAAACCACCACAAAAGTGGGGTCAGGGACCATTTTTAAAAAAAATATTTTGTAAGGACCTTTTTCAAAAAAAAAATTATCAGGGACCAAAAATATATTTTAGCCTAATTTATATGTCGCATGTTAAAGAGGAGTGTTGATATTTAAAGAAAATAGAATATTCTGTAAATACAGGAATAGCATATTCTATTGTAATTAATGTTTTGGAGCCTATATAACAAACTTCTGTGGTGTAGTTGAGACACGAGTTATGCATGTCTCTTATTCAACAAGTACCTTAGGACCCAACCTGTTTTTTAAATATAAATCAACACTCAAACTCAATTTTAACCAAATCAACTTTACAAACTCAAATTTTATACAAATCACTGTTGTCAACACACACTCGGTCATACACATTTTAAAGGGTGCCAATAAAAACCAATATAGCTTCTGGCGCAAAGCATCACCAAATCAAGCTCGAGAGGAGGTCTACTGAGCATTAAAGCACTTTTAGGAAGCTTTGATCTCAGACTATATAACAAAGCTCAACAGTGAATACTTAACAAGGAGATATATTTTCCCATTGTGTACAGAAAGCTTTGCTCCGGACACAGTCCAATATCCTGGAGTGTTTTCTGGTCCTCTGATCATTTCTGTTGAATCCACATACCTTCGAAACTTTGGTGCCTTTACTGGTGCATGGTGGTTAATAGCGTTTACAACATAACTAATGGTCACATCACCAGGTTTTGGATGATCCCTATGTCCCACTTTGGGAATAAAAGAAGTGATGCCCCAACTCGTGCCCCTGGACAAGCAAGATTTGTGGATTGACCCCATTCAGGTGGCTTCTGAAGGTGTGGTACAAACATATGAAAAGCAGTTCCATTTCAGTTTCTCATGGAACTTACAGCTGTATGGGTCACAAGATAAATAAGCATTTGCATTGTCCGCGAGTGGTAAGGACTTGGGTAGGGAAGCCATATGCTGTAGATGAATGGCCAACCGGTTGCTTCTACTCCCTTCTAATTGTAATCGAAGGCCAGTTACTGGTCTATTACCAACATCTACCTGCCATTAAGAAAAAAACGAACCAATGCTATAATATTTTTTTTAAGTATAGAACCACAATTCTACCAGTGTTACTAGTAACTAGTATGATAGTAGTCCGAACATATGACTACTGTCAAGTATATATATATATTAGTTCCCAAAATATTACTCATAACTTTTTAAATCTTATTTTACTCATTACAACTTTTTTCGTTTTCATCTTTTAAATATTTGAAATTCACACTTTTGGTCCTTGACGTTTGCGGATCTCTAGTAGTAATGAGTTGGTGAATTACACATAAATGTCAGAACTTATGGTATGTCAACACATCCCTTCTTAACAAGGTGATACATATTGTTAGGATATAAGAGGGAAATTAGACTAAATAGGGTAAGGGGACTGCATGTATAAATAGGAGGACACTAGGGGAGAAGGAGAACATTCAAATTGTAAACATTGAGTGAATAGAAAAGGAAACTCTTGGAGGAGTGTCTTCTCTCATTCTAATTCTTTGAATAAAATTGTTTTTTTTCTTCATTTCTTTCTATCATTTTTCCGACCAATTTGCTAGGTTCTGAACACAAATCATCTCATTCTTTTCATCTTCTTCCTATTCCCCTTTCTAACCCTGGTATCCTCTCTACCTTTTTTTTCCATGTGGCCTTAACCTAAAAGACGAACTCCTTTCATCACAGAAACTGCTACCAAAATGGACAAAATAGATTCGAGCAATACCGGGAATGGGAGTGGAGGAGCCTCTTGACGATAGTATAGTTGGAGAAAATATTGCCAGAAAGATATTATTGGGGCCCTGTATCCAAGTTAATATTTAATCCTTGTAGTGTGTGTATGCAGAGGCTATCACAAAATGCATATAATGAAGACTGTGTCTTTCATATCACTTATTGAGGAAAGCAAACATGCACATTGGCCACCTGCATAACAAATTTTGACATGTGGCACATCTAACATGGTCTTTTAGTGACCAACCCATTACTTATAACAGAAATCTATGTGAAGATCAAAAGTGAGCATGTCATAGATTTGAGAGAAGAAACAGGAAAAAAAACTATTAAACCCTTAGGAATGCAAAATTGGCACTTGTAAATGCCTAGTGTGATGATTATAGGAGACGATGATAACAATTATCAGATGCCAAATCTAGAGCCGGCCCAAAGACCAAGCCATCCAAGCAATGGGATTTAGGCCTCAAAATTTTAGGCCAAAAAAAGGCATGTTTAATATGACATATTAATAATGCATGTTTATCTAGCTTAATTGGTCAAGATTAGGGCCTGAAATCTTGTACTCAACAAAACTTGGTTTTTTAATGTTTTTTATAAGCATTGTGTTACTTTTTTATTTTATTTTATTTTAAAAGTCAGCGTTATAAAATCTGCTTTTGGCCTATTAGCATGTTGGGTCGGCCCTGGCCAAATTGTCTCTTAGCAATGGAGTTATTTCTGGAAGTTTTTATGCATGCATTGGATTATGAACAATGATATTTCTCATTAACTCTATCAGAGTAAGAACTGAGAAGTATCAAAGAACACCCCTAAGAGATTCAACACCTTTGCAAGGAAACAACTCATGCATTCTTTTTATTAGCACATTGAAAGCATGGGAAACACCAACTTGATAAACATTAAAAATACAAGATGGAAAACTTACTGGAATTGTATTTATGTAAAGCTTAGGACCCAAGATACTAAATTGTAGCCAAGTGTTCACTTGATGCCTCCTGGTAAGAATCAAGTTGTATCTCACCAAGTACAGGGGCCCATTGTCTCGGTAGCTGAAACTCTAAAAATAGATGGAGGTCTTCGATTGAAGGTTTGTCTGTTTCAGCAGTCACAATTGTTTTTGCAAATTCAGCTAAATCAGTTTCAGAGAGAGATCATTATATATGTCTTCTGAGAGGTTAATTGGTTCATTTATCCAATCTAACATTTACAACAGTAGAGCACAATTCACTATTTCTTTCAGTGTGCTATACAAGAAAAAGTGATAATTTTTGTTCCCTTGGATTATAATTTTTTTTTTATTTCTCGGTTTACCTTTTTTTTTTTTGACATAATCTGCTACACTTTATAGATCACTTTCTTAAATTTAGATAGAATTAAAAGCACACATATTTACTTTTCTTTCAAATATTTGTGCAATAAAAGAAATCAAATGATTACTTACACCAAAGATAGAGGTCTATAGCATGCATCAAAAATCTGATTCCACAGATACCTGACAAAAGGGATGTCAAAGGGAGAAGATGCATTGATGTGACGTCAGGTTCTGAATCAATAGTTTCCAACCATTTACTATGAGACATCTGTTATGAAACATGGTATCTATGGAAAGAATGAGAGAAAAGCTATGAAACTATTGTATTGATAGTAAAGAGTGATATTACAAAATGAGAAAGTTAGTTACAATGTGACACCTTAAGCCTATTTATAGGCACTAACTAACTAGTAACTAGATGACTAACATATATCTCCAATAGTCCCCCGCAAGTTGGAAGGTGTTCACAACACTTCCAACTTGGGATGAACAATAGAATAGTACATCAAACAAATGAAAATACAAGGATAGATGCCGGAAATGCATCGGCCAAGAGCATAGTCAACAACCAAATGTTTATCCAACAAGAGGAAACCACAACTCAAGGTTTAACCGCTTGGAGGAAGAAGCAACAAAACAACGATTAACCACCATCCGGTAGAAGCAAACAACAACAAAGCCTATAAAGGCACAACGCTTAACCACCAAGTAGAAACTATATGTCAAGTTTAACCACTTGGCAGAAGCACAAAAACGACGCTTAACCATCCTTGGACAGAAGCACAACAACGCTTAACCATTCATGACAGAAGCTTATCAACATGGCTTAACCATCATGAACAGAAGCACAACACAAGAATCAAAGCCATAGGCTAACAAATCAATGCTTCCAACAATGAAGCTGAAGAAAGAACCAGCAGATAGTTTGCAATCTTCACAAGAAGATACAAACCAGAAGCAAATAATGAGAACCAATGAGTCAAAGACAGAAATCAAAAGTGCAGCAGTAATGTTGCACAAAATAAAGCCAAACATGCAGTCTAGAGACATTAAAATGAACCCAAGAAGATGCTGTGCAGGCCTGCCCAAAAGTTTACAGCCAAAGTTGCTCTACAATAGGTGTTGCAACTTGCATAATGCAACCGAAAGTAGCACTGAACAAAGAGATATCAACAAAGAGGTACCAATCTCCAATAGTCCTTAGTCAATGAACAAAATAGCAGTAGGGAAACTCCATCAACGATCGAAGAATAACAAACAGAGGGCAAAGAAATCACAAGCATTTCCAACCATCCAAAACTGAGCTTGGAACCATAACCATAACCAAAACTGTAGTGGAAACTTGTTGCAATTAAATTCCAATGATGAATGAAGAAGTGACAAAGAAACACCAACAAAATTGGAGAAAACTTTTATCAACGGTCCAGAACCAAAAACAGAATATGAGGCAGCAACATGCATTATCCCATGTCCAAATAACCAACCAAGGAAGCCTCATACAAATCTTCTTCAAACATTTACCACATATCAATCAACATCCAATGAACCACAAAACATGTCCAAAAACTCAAGAGTCGTGAAAGATGATCCCAAAACCATCCATGAGTGATATAGCAAAACAAACAAACATGAGGCTTCCAATGAAAAAGTGAACCACTAATATTTGCTCCAAATCAAAAACCTCTCAAATGAAAATCTTCAAAACAAAATGTTGCATAAGGTGCAGCTTTCAAGCTTCTAACATCAACCAAACTTTGAGATAAACTATCCAACACTTTCAACACCAGTGAGCAAAAAGCAGGGTAACTTTGGCAAGATAAGTAATGGGAAAACAATAATATCCAATCAACTAGAAGTTGAACAATGAAAACTATCATCAAAAGTCACAATCAAACCATCTTCAAAGAAGAAAAATAATTCCAAAAATGAATGGATTACCAAATGAATTACAGTGATGATGTAAACGTGCATAACCAAAGCTCTCAATGATCTTCAAAATTCCAATCTTCACAGAGTGCATCCTCTGTACCAGAACAAAATAACCTACGTGTTTCACCAAACCAAAAAGCGCTTCTGTAAACGTGCTCCTGCATCTAAAAACAGCTTATGCAAAAGGCACTTTTTCCGAAAACTTCTTTTCCAAAATCTGAGTCAATTGAAGCTTCTTGCCTTCAATCATGTTAGAAACCATGCGATAGGAACCGAATCAGATGCGATGAACAAGAAATTTCACCGTTGCTGATGAACTCAAAGCACAAATCAAAGTGAATATGAGAAGGAAAAATTTGTTAGAGATCGAACGATGACGATCAAGTGGAAATCCAATATGACTCGCGGAACCCTAAGATTTGGGGAAAATTGATGACAACAAAATCTAATTAAATTGCGAACGGAATCGCGAAGGACAAGACATTTGAAACAGAATTGAGATACGGATCGTAAACGAAAACGAGCGAAATCAAAGCGAAGACAATCAGATAGAAAAACGAAAATGAAATTCAGTGTGAGAAGAAACATAATCGATCAAAAAGGATTAAGAAAGTGAAAACGAATCGAAGAAGAAATTGAATCAGATCCAAAAATGGAAGGAGGAATGACGCAAACGTAACTGATCCGAAAAGAAAAAAAATAAGAAAGGAAAGATGAAAAAGGAAAATGAAACAGAAGATGAGAAAATAATTTTCTCGAGAAAATGCAGTGGAAAATCCTTCAAAGTGGATACCAGATATGCTCTGATACCATGTTATGAAACATGGCATCCATGGAAGGAATGAGAGAAAAGCTATGAAACTATTGTATTGATAGTAAAGAGTGATATTACAAAATGAGAAAGTTAGTTACAATGTGACACCTTAAGCCTATTTATAGGCACTAACTAACTAGTAACTAGATGACTAACATATATCTCCAATGACATCTTTTGACTACTTCCCCCCTCCTAATATGCATCTCAAAAAGATTCTGCAACCCCAGTGAGAGAATTTCTTTTAATGGATGATCAATGCAATCAGGAAATTTAAAAAGCTAATTTGTTTGTAACACCTATCGCATTGCACAACAGGTACATGGAGACAAATGCAGTACAGACATTAAAATATAACAAAAATTTATTTATATTACATTGAACATAAAATGTTAGTTTGGCAACGCTATTAATTAACTACCTTACACAAGTTCTTTAGAGAGGACATCGGCACAGTAACACACCAGAAAAAATTCAAAATTTCAAAAGGTGTTGTTTTATTGGAAAATAAGAGATAATTAAAGGTAGTAAATAATGGTACTAAAGAAAGGTCCAACCATGTGCACAGATGAACATGCATAAAATGAACAATCATCCTTTGATAGAAGAAAATATCTATACCGTATGAACAATTTCATATGTAAGGTAAGATACATTCTATATGCAAAAGGCTTAATTACACTTTTGGTCCCTTAAATATTTTTCAGGTTTCATATTGGTGCCCTAATTAATAAAAGTAACGTTTTGGTCCCTTAAATCTTTCTCTGTTAGTCACTTTGGTCCCTTCCGTTAGTTTGTGTTAAAAAACGTTAGGCTTAATTACACTTTTGGCTCCCTTAAATATTTTTCAGGTTTCATATTGGTCCCCTAACAGAGAAGGATTTTATTAATTAGGGGACCAATATGAAACCTGAAAAATATTTAAGGGACCAAAAATGTAATTAAGTCCTAACGTTTTTTAACACAAACTAATGGAAGGTACCAAAGTGACTAACAAAGAAGGATTTAAGGGACCAAAACGTTACTTTTATTAATTAGGGGACCAATATGAAACCTGAAAAACATTAAGGGACAAAAAATGTAATTAAACCAATAAGAAATTTAATTAGCATTCATTTTAAAATGCAGGTAGCTCAGTTGGTGAACTAAGGGACACCAAAGGAGTTTTAAAAGTTGGAGGTCTATATTCAAACCCTGGAAACTAACACCTACTGACTTATTAACATTCACCAACAAAAAAACATGCAAAAACTGCAATGGTTTAAAATTTGTCTCCAACTTCACCCCTTAAAAATGCATGAGTTAAGCTAAGTAAAGGTTATAACCAGCAAATTAGCTCAAAATTTACAAGGAAATTAATAACCAACTTAAAGAAACTGTTCTTGCAAATTCGATTTTAAAAAGTAAACCGTCAAGGGATCAGTCTCTGCAGTTGCGTGCCAAGGATACTCGATTCACACAAAAAAAAATCATACCGCCAAAAACATTTTTTTATGGGAATAACTATATTATGTTACTTATACATATGCAAAGAACATACATATACCCAGATTTTATCTTTTGCGGGGGGGAATGGAACGAAAAGGGGTTTCTATTAGTCATGCCTTAGAATTAAACCGGTATGTAAATTTTTATTCAAAACAGCCTTTTTTTAAAAAGGCTTAAATGCAGTTTTACCCCCCCTATTTTGACTCAAACTGGATTTTACCCCCCCTATTTTAAAACTCGGATTTTTAGCCCCCCTATTTTATATTTTTTCTGGATTTTCCCCCCAACCACATTTAAATACATTTTTGCTGATGTGGCTTGTTATAACTACTCAAGAACAGTATTGGAAACTAGAAAATATTGAATTATTGGTGATGATGCAAAAAATGTTTAATCCAAGTTGGCAGCACAATATATTCAAAGCAATATTTTTAACTTTAGCAGCATGTTCATGCAGTTATTACCTTCATTCCTCCATAAAATTGCCAACAACAAAGCAATCAATAGTGAACTTAATTGCAACACTAACCTGATATAGACGCAACTCAAAACGTGGACCAATTTCCTTCAATTCTACAGATTTAGGACCCGCCTGCTTTTCATATATATGATGCCTGTATGCAGAAGATACGATATTGCAAATGAGAAGAAACAACCCTAACAAGAGAAAGTTAACAGAACTAAAACAAGTAATTGTAAAGAAAGCCAAATGCATAAAACCGGATAAATGAAACTAACCTGAACGAGATATAGTCAGACTTGTTGGCAAAAGTGACAATACGTTTTGTGTCTAGTTTTGGCACCGGAAACAGATGTTTTAGAATGTTGGCAGTTCTTTCACCTAACTCTTTACAGCCAAAAAGAAATTTTATGAGCAGTCAGCACTTGGCACAAAAGCAGTGTTACTATTGTTATGGATGGTAATTATTTTGTTCAAAATAGTTTCAAATGAATGCAGTCCTTTCACATAACTGTTTACAGTCCAAAAGAAAGTATGAGCAGTCAACACTGAGCACAAAAGCAGTGTTGCTGGTATTACAGAAAGGTAATTATTTTTGCAAAAAAAATATATTTTAGAATGTCTGCAGCCCGTTCACCAAGCTGTTTACAGTCCAAAAAAAATATGAGCAGTCTGCAGTTGGCACAAAAGCAGTGTACTAATTGATATATATGGTGATTAGGTTTTTGTTAAATTGAGTTTACAGAAGCACTTCCTAAAGGTAGTTGGGAAATAAAAAGGAAAACAGAAATCAATGTGAAAAGATTCTGATAGCATATTACTATCACAAACAAGTATCAATATTTTTCTAGTTTTCATCTAGACCCCCCCAATATTTTTGCTCATGGTTAAATTCTCTAACAAATATGTGTTAAAATGTGGTTGGGGGGTAAAATCCAGAAAAATATAAAATAGGGGGGCTAAAAATCCGAGTTTTAAAATAAGGGGGGTAAAATCCAGTTTGAGTCAAAATAGGGGGGTAAAACTGCATTTAAGCCTTTTAAAAAAAAACTTTTTATAATACTTCTATTTCCTTTCTAAAAATACATGCAGCAAGGTCATAATAATGATGTCCATGGTACCTTTTTTATGTTACTTAAGTCTTGAGAAGCCGTGCAATGATTATCAGCAGAATCCACAAACTTCGTGCTCGCTGTTTCTGCCAAAAGTTTTTGAATACTAGCTGGATCATGGAGATCTGATGTATTTTCTTGTCGAACGTATAGCACATCCTTTGCTCCCATGCTCATCCCGATTATGACATGAGTTCCAAAACGTTCAATGAACCTTGCATGAATCAGTATAAATTATTTTATCATTGTAAAGTTAAAAATATAGATTGTCAATAGTTTTACTTATTGACATCCCATCATCACGGTGCTATTTGCATCATAGGTAAGAGCTTCATGTTCAAATAATTAATGAAGAGCAATGCATAACAAAAATATTGGACGAAATTTGGGGTGTGATCAATGAAGTTGTTTTTATTCATTATATTTGGTCAAAAATAGAATAGGTTGAAATTGACAATAAATGGATACCAACTTGCATATGTATACAAACTTTGTTTATTGGTAGGATGAGTTATTATTTGTTGATAGATGAAGTGACTATAGTGTTTAGGAGCTTATTGGTACCTATTAGTTAATAAAGGTTTTTTGAAATGGTAAGACGAGTGCAAGAGAAACAGGCGATTTTTAATCGAATACATCCTTTCAATACAGGGAGTTGTTGATACTACTAGTACTACAATTTGAACCGTTAACCCAAATACCAACCTACATGTACTTCTTTTCTTGTAGTACAACCTTGTGGCTAATAGAACATATCTATTGCATTTGCCAAATAAATGGAGTTCCAGGGTCTAACCTTGCCAAGGCCTCAGCGTCCCATGATGATGGCACAGCTTCTTTGACATGATCATGGAGTTCACCACGATACCTTTTTAATTCAATGGTATAGCGTTCGATGAACCAGCCATCATAGGCAAGATGGATGATTAAGTCCAATTCGTTTGTACCTTCAAAATGTAATCCAAATCAAGCACAAAAGTGACCGGATGTGGTGTTTCCATCGAGGCGCATTTCACGGTTGAAGTGGCGCAACATCTGAAATCACACATTAAAGACACGGTTTAAAAAGTGTTAATTATACTTACTGGTAATCGCAACACTGCAGACCTAATGCATTGTCACTAAATCAACCCACTAGACAATAATTAGATAGTCAATCACTGATTATTATAAATCCTCACTAAGAGTTTAATTGATCAAGCAATTCAATACAGATCTTAGTCTCCTATTCAGTAATTCAAGTCTCCTATGTGTATATTTTAAAATTTATATTAACATACTCCTCCTACCTTAACTTAGTTAAAAATCCCATGCTTTGTCCTATATTTATGCAAAGTAGAAACAAACCTGTTCCAAGGTGAGAACATCTGAAGGAATTCTAACAGCAGACCCTCCTTTAATGCATATGATAGATTTTGAAACGTCTGGAATTGAAACCCCTCCAGGAATCTCCAAATCACGGCATAGTTCTTCATTAATGTGGACCAACCGTGAACCAGTCTTACAGTTGTCAAAGTTGATATCTTGTGTTAAATCAAAACCCAACCCAAGTATGTTTATTGCTTTCTGGGCTGCTTCAAAACCAGAAATACTTGGTGATCGTGCCATTATTCAGTTTGAATGTCAACTGCTACATGCAGACAACAAGACAGACACAGAGGCAATAGCTGCACTGCTCACTTATAACTGATTGTGAAGCCAAGCTAATTAGTCAATGAACATTCTGGGAAGTTTCACTGACCCTTTAACTGAAATTAAGGTGGAGGGGGCCAGAGTTGGTTTATTTTGCTGGAAAAGGGATGGAAGCAGCAAGGAAACAGGAAAACATACAGACATACGGGGAGATGTTGACATTCAAATTAAGGGTGGATTTTTTTTGAAAAAATGCACAATTAAATAATTGATAGTTGTATAATACTACCAAATGCCTTCTATAGTTAAATATTCGAAAACAACACTTTCTAATCCTCCCAAAATCTAATATTATTATTTTTTATAAATCAAAGTATCCTAAGGGCAACTGCGGTGACTTGTCCATGAGTAACTGAATTCTATCAAAAGGGTTGACCTCTCTCCAACATGTGTTATTGCTTCATAGTCTACTCATAGTTTCATAATAGCCTTACAAATATCCAGAACAAATGTTTGTCTTTTTACCATTAGATCATATCCTTGAATTAAAAAAATATATTGTTATTAATTAGTTTTTATTTGCTTCTAATTCTATGAAATTTTATTGCGTTCACGTATAGCTGACTTAATATGTAGATGATATCAATTGTTCAGTAATGCAATTATGCAATCATACAAGCACTAATAAATCGGATCTCATTAGAATATATGAATAAGGTAAGGAGAGGTATTGCAGATAAGATTAGATGACCGACTGACAGTAGTAGAACTACTTGTTGATGGAGAATTGCTGTAAGTATCTATCTGCTTTTTATAAATTGGGCAGTGTATGACTGATTTTGAAAGAAACTGTGTTGAAGAACTGATAAAATTGTTTTTGCTTAGATATAATATTTTAAAAATGAGTTTAAAAGTATTGATTTTGTGTGAACAGAAAAACATAATCACCTCTAAAATGTATTTGTAAAGTATGTTTTTAAGAATTTGGTTGGTCTCCAACCTACAATTTTATTTAGGTAAGTTTACATCAAACTTGCTTTTAGAGTAAAAACATCCACACATAATAAATTCAATTCTAACATAATTTTTAACCAAATCAATACTATATACAAATCAGTTTATTCAAAATCATGCTTCACATATACTAAACTAATGCAACTTTTGGCGCATAGCATCACAAATCCAGCTAACTCTACATACAATGAGGCATCCAACAAAGTTGAAAATGAGTTTCAATGGAGCATTAACCCATTGCTACGAAGCTTCAGTTTCAAACTGCATAACAAAGTTCAATAGTGAATACTTAACAAGGAGATATATTTTCCCATTCTGTGCAGAAAGCCTTGCACCAGACACAACCCAGTATCCTGGAGTGTCTTCGGGCCCTCTCATCATTTCCGTTATGTCCACATACTTTTGAAGCTTAGGTGTACGCACTGGTGCAGGTAGTGCAGCAGAATATGTAGTAGAACCAATGGTCACATCACCAGGTTTTGGATGACCCCTCTTTCCCTCTTTTGGAATAAAAGCTAAGACGCCCGTGGACTTGCTGCTGAAACCGCCAAGATTGTAGGATTGATCCCACTCGGGTGATTTCTGAAGGGTGGCACCGATAACTTTGGAGAAGCGCAGCCGTAAAAGGAGACACTTCTTTTCAACTTGCAACTGGGCTCCTGTGACAATGGAAAGACTGTCATCCGATTCAACCGGTGCGGTACAAACATATGAAAAGCAGCTCCATTTCACTTTCTTATGGTAAAGAAGTCAGATGCTGAAGGTGAATGGCCAACCGGTTGCTTCTTCTCCCTTCCAATTGTAACCTCAGGCCAATTACTGGTCTATTACCAACATCTACCTTCCATCAGAAGATGAAAAAAAAAAAAAACCAATATTCAGAGATTCGTAGTTTACTAGCACATTGATAGAATGGGAAACACCAACTCACAAAATGCACATTAAAAATGTAAGAGGGAAGACTTACTGGAATTGTATTTATGTAAAGCTTAGGACCCAAGATACTAAATCTTAGCCAGGTATTCATTTGACTGTTTCCAATAAGAACCAAGACGTATCTCACTAAGTATAGGAGCCCATTGTCTTGGTAGCTGAAACTCGAAAAATTGATGGAGGTCCTCAATTGGAGGTTTGTCTGTTTCAGTTATCACATGTTATTGCAGATTCAGTAAAATCAGTTTCAGAAAGACAGTATTGTATATTTATATTCGCTTCCGAGATGTTTACAGGTTTACCCGATCTATCCTTTTATAAGGTTTATAACAGAAAGAGCATAACTCACTAATTTTTTTGTGTGTGCTAGACAAGAAAAAGTGATAAAGTGTGTTCCTTTAGAATAATAGTTAGTGGTATACCATTTTTCTTGACATAATCTGCTACATTTTTTATATCACTTTCTTAAAATTAGGTACAATCAAAAGAACAAATTTACATTTCTGTCGCATACTTGTGCAACAAAAAAAAACTCAATTACTTACAGCGAAGGTAGAGATTTATAGCATGGCTCATAAATCCATTTCCACGGATATTCAACAAAAGTGATGTCAGAGGAAGAAGATGCATCGATATGACATCAGGTTGTGGGTCAATAGTATCCAACCATTCACTATGATACATTGCTTTACTGCTTCCACCCTTCCTTTTATGTACCATAAAAAGATTCTGCAACCCCAATGAAATATTTTTTTTAATGGATGATGCATCTGTTTTTTCAAAATTGAATAATTTCATTGCGAAATAAGATGGTCAAAGGTAGTATGGTGCTAAAGGAATGCCATAATAAAAGTGTGGTGTGTTACCTCTTTTTCGTTACTTAAGTCTTCAGAAGCTGAGTGATGATTATCAGCAGAATCCATGAACTTCATGCTAGCTGTTTCCTTCAAAAGTTTTTGGATACTAGTTGGATCACTGATATCTGATGTATCTTCTTGTCTAACATAAAACACATCCTTCCCTCCCATGCTCACCCCGACTATCACATGAGTTCCGAAACGTTCTATGAACCTTGTATGAATCGGTATAAATTATTTTATGATTTGTCAATAATTTAACTAATGTCATCCATCACAGTTCAATTTGTATCATAAGAAAGAACTTACAAAATTTCTAGTTATAGAGCAATGCATGTCCAAATCTTTGGAATATTTAGATAGAAATTTGGGTGTGATTAAGTTAAGTGTCCACACTTAATAACACTATGCAGTTCAAGGGTTCTAAGTTCTAACCTTGCCAAGGCCTCAGGGTCCCATGATGATGGCACAGCTTCTTTGACATGATCATGGAGTTCACCATGATACCTTTCTAATTCAACAGCATAGCGTTTGATGAACCAACCATCATAAGCAAGAGACTTAATAGAAGCCAAGTCTTTGATACATCGACCAGATAACCCAAATGAAGCACAGAAATGACCGGATGCAGTGTCTCCTACCAGACGCATTTCATGGTTGAAGTGCTGCAACATCTAAAATAACACAAAAATTTGGTCTTAAAAGTTTTAATCCAAGTGCTTAACATATTCATAACATAATCAGAAATAATATTTTGACACGCAGATTTTACAACAAAATTCGACTACAATTTGGATGGTTAACACCGTTCAAGTATGTGATTAGTTACATTCAATGGATGGTTAATGAATATAAAAAAGTGTGTAACATATTATATACACCTTATGTAAAAAATATAAAATAATATATATATATACCTGGTGCAAGGTGAGAACATCTGAATGGATTCTAATAGATTCTCCTTTGACACATTTGATAGAGTTTGGAACATTTGGAATTGTAACACCACCAGGAATCTCCAAATGACGGCAGTGTTGTTTATTATTGATGAAGATCAAAGGTGAACCAATACTCTTACAATTGTCAAAGTTGATATCCAGTGTTATGTCAAAATCCCAATCCAATTGAGTTTATTGCTTTCTGAGCTGCTTCAAAACGTGAAACTCTTTGTGATGGATCCATAAAATATTACACAGTTTGAAGATGATCAAAAAAACTTGAAGAGAGATTCATTATAGCATAGTATACTTAACTATGATCAAGCAAAGTTAAGGAATAAGATGGATTAGGAAAGTAGCAAGAGATGAGGAACAGTGACAAGGTGTTGACTTGTGTCTTCTTGACTTGGGTTTGGTTGGATCATTTACATTTGGGTTATTCATTTTTTTTTTCTGAGTGTTATTTGATATTGACAATTTTGAGGACAAACATGAATTTAAAAAAAAATATATATATATATATTGATTAAAAAACCAAAACAATAACGAGAGAAAGTAAAAATATAATGTGACTATGAGAAAAAAAAGTTGTCACAAAAATTGTTAAAAAATGATTGTACAAATATCATTTCTCTTTTTCCATTTGACATTTTAAATAAAAATGTTGAACCCCATCAATATAAGTTCACAGTATAGTTTTCCCGAATTTCAATATCATGATTCAAGATAAATATTACGAACATTCTCTTTTTAATATTTTTTTACTTTGATTCTTTTATTGGTTGAAATTTATGTGAATTTTAATACTTTATATATGATATATTTTTAGGATCGTTTGATACACACGATATGATAAAACTATCATATCTTCATTCAATCTGTTGTTTTGTGTACCAACAAAAATGATAAATTAAACTCATTTTTAATCCTATCATACTCACTCTTTGTTAGGCTAGGGGTGTGTATCGTCGGATATTTTGACCAACCAAACCTGTATCCATTTATAAACCACTTATATGGATTTGGAATCATAACATGACCATATTTTATTATAAACCGGTTATGAATCTGGTTACGGATACATAACCGGTTATTTTTACAAAACCGGTTTATATATGGATATGATTTGGTTTGTAAAAATATCCGGATTTTTTTTAAACTCAGGATTAAAATTAGTTATTATATTTCTCTTTCAGCATCGATTTTTAAAACCAAATGATTTTGCAGTACTATAACACAATAAATTTGAACAATAAGATTATAGAAGGATAAATGTCAATAACAAAATAAATATATATGTGTTGTAATTCTGAGTTAGGGCCTGTTTTTGACTATGTTGAATAAACGAGAGGTTTGGGGCTTAGAATATATTTCTTATCACGTCAATAACAAATGTGTCATCAAACACATAATAGGATAAAATAATGCTATCATATTTCTTATCATGTGTGCATTAAACGCATAAGAGGATAAATGTATATCTTGTCATTATCATATCTTATCTTTATCTATTTTCTAATCATATCATGTTTTTACCATATCTTGTGCACCAAACAAACTCTTAAAATAAATGATTTACTTAAGTTTCATCAATAAAAAAACGAGCGTTAAATTGGATACAAAAGAAAAACTATTTTTAAAATGGATAATAATTTTTTTATTTTAAAAAAAAAATTGGATGATCAAAAGTGTATTCAAGCATTAATTTTATATTCTTTAATTTAACTTTACATCAATATATCTAAAAATTACTCATTCGGTCTCAAAATAATAATTGTTTAAGGTTTGTGCACGATTTAAAAAAAAATGATTAGTTGTGTTGATTTTAATGATAAAATTAGTATCATCTATTAAAATACTCTCATTAATTATAGTTAGTAGATGAGTTAAGTTAAATGAAATTCAATAAATAAGATATAATAGTGAAAAAAATAACAAATGATGTATCAATATTTTAAAGTGACAATTATTTTAAAACATAAAAAAATATTAAAGAGACAATTATTTTAAAACGAACGACTAACTTATTAAACGTCCAACTAATTTTTAACAGCCGGGGACATTAAAAATGAATTCGTATGAATTTGTAATTGTTGTGGCATGTGGCATAGAGTCATTAACAGCCGCCCTCCCCTCTCGAACTTTGACTTTCTCTAGAGACACACAGAAGAACTGTAGCCCACCCTTTCCGCGTTACCTACCATCCCCACGGACAGATCCTTCCATCATGATACTATAATACTATTATACTACATAGTATTTTGACATGTTGAATATGAAAATGTATTTAAAAATTCACTCAAAGCATATATCGGTTATTAAAATTATAGGACTAACATTGAAAAAAAGTAGAAGAATTGAGAAAAATGATGTGTCCAAGTATATATTTCTTTGTTAACCAATGACTAGAAATTCATATTTAAAATGAATAAGCAAGTGTATGGAGTTTGAACTCATCATTATACAAAGTTTTTTACCAAATAAACTAAGAAGAGTTATTAAATTAATTTCTTTTCCTCACACCCATTAAAAGAAGAATATGTTGAATGAAGTCCAAATTAAGGACGACAGTTAGACTCAAAGGCAATGGACACCCGCAAAAAATACAAATGATGGGCGGGGTAAATACCCACATTGTTGAATATGGGTTTGAGTAATTACCTACAAATTTGAATGTAGGCTAATAGGGTCGTTGAAGACAAGGGGCCGGCCCATGAACCGTAATTAAAGGATAAATAATGTTAGCTCCCGACTTTACAAACGTGTTTGCACAAGCATTTCCCTTGCAAAAGATATGATGAAGGGTAACATTCCAATTTTTTTATGTAATCTCTAATAATCACTAGCATATTAGCAGAAAGATGAAAACAAGTCAGTGTTTGTGATCACTAATTACACCACTTGAAGATAATCAGAGTAACATATAATCTTTCAAAAATCAGTTTGTCAACACAAAATGAGACCAACAAGGAGGACATGAATCTATACATGAAGAACATTTGATCACTATATACTCCCATATAAACCAAATTAAAAAGCCCCGTCATAATACCGCATAGTAGACTACCATCTCTAGATTAGTCAAAGCACTGCCATCTAAATTCAACATTAAAGCGTCTTGATCACTTTTCTACTAACAAACTTCGTGAATCAGGTAGACGAGTAGGAGGAAGAACATCTAAAACTGAGCAAATATGGAGAATGTAATCATGTACCAAACTTAATTAACCATATATGTGAACTATGTTAATCACAAAATATAAAAAAATAAATATGAAAATAAAAGTATAAAAATGGTTGAAAAAACAAAAAGTAGGAAAACGTGACCGGTTTGACCGGTCAGTATTAGAATTACAAAAAACAAACATTACAGCATGTTTTAGGAAGAAACACATACAATACAAATAATAGACATCTGCAGCATTTCTTTGACTATTGACAAACCAAACATCCTAGACGCTTTCTTCTCTTCTGCTTATTCTTTTGCTTTTCCGTTTGGTTTGGTTTTTGCTTTCATAAATACAACAACTACTTCTTACTTAGTTGATGAACGATTTTTGAAGAAGAAGAAGAAGAAGATGTCAAGTAAGAAGAAAGTGTTATCTGTTGAAGATGTGATAAAATCCGTTGGATTAGGTTACGATCTTACCAACGATCTCAGACTCAAATTCTGCAAATATGATTCCAAATTGATTGCTATTGACCATGACAATCTTCGTACTGTCGAGCTTCCTGGTCGTGTTTCAATTCCCAATGTTCCTAAATCTATCAATTGTGATAAAGGCGACCGTATGAGATTGTGTTCTGATGTTCTTTCTTTTCAGCAGGTCCTTGCTTTTCTTTCTTTTATATGTTTCTTCTTTTTTTGGTTTTAGCTCAAGTTTATTATGTGGGTCTAGGTCACTAAATTGTTGTGTTGTAGAAATTTTTAATTTAACTTACCAATTTTAGAGTTCATACCAATTTAGTTTCCAAAATAAGAGGTTCAGCCAATTTGGTCATTAATGGAATTCATAAATGATTTCTGGAATTAAAAAAGATTTATGATAGTATTAGTTATTCAACGCAATTTCATAACTAAATTGACCAACCCAAATGGTTTAAATAATCTAATATGATATAAGATTTTTAAACCCATAGGGTTTGTCCTGGTGGTGTAGGCTTGCGGCCTAGAAGTGTGCTCCTCTCTAGGTCTCGGGTTCGAATCCTCCATGTGCCAACAATTCCTGTGTTGGGCCAGTTCATACAAGGCTTTGCTATGTTGCCTTTCCACAAATGGACGGTGGGATTGGTCCTTAGATTAGTCATTACTTGAACCGGATATCAAGTTTCCAGAAAAAAGTTTATATAAGATTTTTAATTGCATGCTTATTTTAGGATTTTGTTAATTTCATGACCAAATTGTCCTATATACGCCCACATTTTAAGGAACTAAAATAACTTTTTTTTTGTTCTTATTCCGGTGAAATTAAATTCTTTGGCATGTGTGCTATTGATATTATTGTTGTAGTATTGAAGAGTAGTCATTGTTTGTGTGACTGACTGGGCATATATGCCTTTTGTTTTACTTTATCCTTTAGATGTCAGAGCAGTTCAACCAGGAGGTGTCACTGTCTGGTAAGATTCCAACAGGCCATTTCAATTCCGCATTTCAGTTTTCAGGAGTTTGGCAAAGAGATGCTGCAAATACCAAGAGTCTTGCTTTTGATGGCGTATCCATCACACTCTACAACATAGCACTTGATAAAACGCACGTAGTTCTCAGTGATCATGTCAAACAAGCCGTTCCTTCGTCTTGGGATCCCGCTGCACTGGCAAGGTACTTCGCGAAATTAATATGCGATTAATATGAGATGGTATTTGTGTCGAAAGAATATTTAGGACATGAAAAAATAAGGTTTCGCGCATAATATACTGTAAAGCTAATGGGTTCAACAAGTGTTCTGAAAACTAATAACAGTGAGAAAAGAGTTCGACAAGTTTATGTTAATACACCCTACCGGTGTCAATCAGTGTTCTGCTTCCATTTGCAGACCCTTTATGAAAGGTCTCATTCCTGCTCTCAACCAGGAAAAGCCTTGAATTTTTCATTGTTTGCATCACAGTAGATTCCACAACATTTCTCCTGTAATTGAAACAAGTATTTATACAGATCTAACTTGTAGATAATCTTTTCATTGTATCTTTTCAGGTTCATTGAGAAATATGGAACCCATGCTGTAGTCGGGGTAAAAATAGGGGGAACCGATATAATTTATGCAAAGCAGCAATATTCATCTCCTCTCCAACCTTCTGATGTACAGAAAAAATTGAAGGACATGGCAGACGAATTATTCAGGGGCCAGGCTGGACACAATAACGTTAATGATGGGACATTTAATTCGAAAGAAAAGGTTTAAAGCTTTTCTGGTTCTTTTTTCTTTTATTCTCTTTGATTTAAGGAGTTGAGTTTGTATACTCTCTCCTATAAAAGGGGCACTCTTTCATTAAAATAAACATACTTTGAGTTCATCTAATATTTTCTACAGCCTTAGCCAACAATACTTTGTGAAAAGAAAGTTTTTGACTTTTCTGAATACTGGTAGGTGAACTATTGAATCTATGAAAAAAAGTTTGTATTTGTTGATTTTAGGGTGTGTAGAATATAAGATAACAACATAATCCCTGGTCTTCAATAAGAAGATCTCTGAAATGTAGATATCAAGATTTATTTGGGGATATATTTCTCTTTAGCATTCTATATCATGTTATAAGTTAAAGGAATCTTGTAGTTTGTTGCCTTACATAGTAGATGGTAGGACAGGAAGGAATTTATGGAGTTCCGTTTCACGTTCTTCATTTAATTTCTTAAAATTGGGAGCAACAATGGAAGTGTCAAATGTTTTCTATGAAATCTGAATAATTATGTGAAAAATATTAGAGTGAATCCAGAGGACCTTAATGTGGGATATATGGGTCAAACCCATATATTTCTGGTAAAGCTCTTCTACATATTACTTTTTTTTTTTTCTAAACAAAAATTACATTACCCTATGCTAACAGCCAGCATAACTTATACTTTCCTCTCTTTTCCCTCCAGTTTATGAGGGGCAATGGACTAGGATTCCTGGACATTCAAGCTCAATCCTACCGTGAAACAGAGGTAAATATTTGTTTTCAAAATTGAAATTTATGACAACTACATGATCCTTCTTGTCACCTATGCTGGTTTTCACATTGCCTATTTCCTTTTTATCAGTTTTTTCTAGAATTTAAATTGCTGTGCAACAGGAAGACAGCTGAATGTTACTAGAGTTGTTTGTTGTGCTTTGTTTTTGAAAAGTTACTGGGTTTTCTGTTGCCATAAACACTTTTCTGCCTAATCAATTGTTATTAAAACTCCAATAATCTCTAATTATTTTACTTACTAAGGAAAAACACAACAAATGTTCTTACTATTTTCCCCCTTCTCGTTAAACATTCTAGGTGCAGGATATAAAGTTTATGTGCAAAAGGAAAGGTGGAAATGGAAAACAAAATCTCAGCCACAATGAGTGGTGCCAAACTGTTTTGTCTCAACCTGATGTAATATCAATGTCATTCATACCAATTACATCTCTACTTGGTGGAATAAATGGGAGTGGATATTTAACTCATGCCATAAATCTCTATTTACGATGTAAGCAACTAAGCACGACTCCTTTAGTCATTTACTTGTTTAACATTTCATTTCAAAGCCTATGGAATCACTAATACCGCAGATGTATAGATTTTTGAAGTTAACTGCTAGATACACTGTTCTCTTGATTTGTTAGAGAAACTCGTGGTTTCTTGATTTAGTAACATTGTATAAAATGCAACCGACATCAATTCCACTGTTATGCTATGGAACATCGTTGTTACCAACATTCCACTGAAAAATTATGTCCGTGTTGTTAAAGAGTCCCATACAATTACTACTACTAATAGTAAACATACATTATTTACAACACGTGCAACTCCTGTTATTCTATAATTTTTAAGTTAAAATGATAGTGCATCGACAAGTTTAAGCTTCACCCCTCCGCTCCTTTGGGTAGTTTGACAGTGTTGAGAAAATGGAAACGAGGTTTATGCTGATTATGTTAGTAATATGTTCACCATTATTCTTTTATGGAAGATTTCTTATATTGTCTCATCTATTTTATGAAAATTTGTTTAACATCATTATGAGAAACAAATACTGTTGTGGCTGTAGTTTTCTTGGTTATTGAAAGCAGTCTTTAATGACATTATTTAAATAAATGCTATAATTGTAATTCTCAGTCCTTCCACAAGAGTTTAAAAAGAAATGTCATGTAAAATAAAAACATTATTCACTGTACCTTCTAATTGCAGATAAACCAGCAATTGAAGAACTGCATCAATTTTTGGAGTTTCAGCTTCCAAGGCAATGGGCCCCTGTATTTGGTGAGCTTGCCCTTGGTCCTGATAGGAAGTCGCAGAGTTCTTCATCTTTACAGTTCAGTTTCATGGGTCCTAAGCTCTATGTAAACACAACACCGGTAATGCTGTTTTTTTCTATATGTAACTATTTTTTTTTATCCAATTGCCTTGTTTCTATCTTTGGTTCTGTCATAAACCAACTAATTCAAAAGCTTAAATGGTTGTGCGAAGACAGTCAAGCCACATCAATCATTTTTATTCCTAGCATGCTCCGTCACACAAGAGCCCTGTGATTGTCTCATTGATCATTTTCACATCTTTCTGTACCAAGATAGGCAAATTTCAGAACAAAGCCTCAATTTTCATATAAAACAGTCAATTTTAGTAATAGTGACTATATTTTATGTTTCTGAGGGCTTCATTTCACCCTTGCATCACATATACATCTTTACCCAATAACCCCGAGTTTTGACGACCAAAAACTCAAGTTAAATTTTTTCAATAAAATTGTTAGGAGTTGTTTACTGTTTATGACATAAATTTTGTTTGTCAATACGCAGTAGTTGTTGTATTGATGAAGAAACTAAGGATTCTTATTTTCTTTATTTAGACATCCAAAATAGTGCATTATTAGATCTTGTTTACGTTGCAGACTTACAAATGTGGAGAATTATATGGACTGACTTCAAACTTCTTATAGGTCGATGTAGGAATGAAGCCTGTAACAGGCCTTCGATTGTATTTGGAAGGAAAGAAAAGTAATTGTTTGGCGATCCATTTACAGCACCTCTCCTCCCTCCCTAAGACATTCCAACTGGAGTACGAGACTAATCGAAATGTATCAGATGCCTCTTCAGAACGTAAATATTATGAAAAGGTCCAGTGGAAGAGTTTCTCTCATATTTGCACGGCTCCTGTTGAATCCTACGATGACAATGCTGTTGTGACTGGTGCTCACTTTGAAGTGGGAGAAACTGGTCTGAAGAAAGTTCTCTTCTTAAGACTTCATTTCTGTAAAGTTGCCAATGCAACCCGTGTGAGAACGCCTGAATGGGATGGTTCTCCTGGCTTGACCCAGAAATCTGGAATGATCTCAACTTTTATCAGCACTCGGTTTTCAGGTCCACAAAAGCTGCCGCCACCACAGCCATCGGACGTAAATGTGAACTCTGCTTTATACCCTGGAGGGCCTCCTGTGCCTGCTCAGGCACCTAAACTTCTGAAGTTTGTTGACACAACAGAAATGACTAGAGGACCACAAGATTTGCCTGGCTACTGGGTTGTGTCGGGGGCAAGGCTTTATGTGGAGAAGGGTAAAATATCACTTAAAGTAAAGTATTCTCTTTTAACCGTGATTTTACCGGATGAAGAGACGGAAAGTTATTGAAAATATAAAATGTGGCAAAGGTGGAAGAATGAAGATGAATATCTTCGGATCAAGTTGTTCAACGGGACGTGCATGTGTACATAATAGTGTCTGATTCTTTTCTGTTGTACATTTGCTCTATTCATTATAGGTTACTATTTGATATTGTCGTTATTATTTGTGTATACCTACACAATATATCTTTTGGGAGAATTCATTGATGTAGTTTTGCGAAAAGATTGTGTGATCAATCATGATGCCCCTTGGTCTTTGTGTATGTATGTTTATCAATGCATTTTTTTGTGTGTTAGTGGCTTCTTTCATGCAAACAATGAAAAAGGGCATTAATTTCATACTCTGAAGTTACTTTACGTGATAGAGATAGGGTTCAAAAGACACCTGATGAGTTTTCAACTTTTCATGTGAGTTGCATAGATTAACCAATGCCACTTTACTGCGGTTATATGTGCTTGTATACTGTGATTGATCAAAGCCTTTTAGTGGAATAAATTCGAAAAACCACCATCGAACTAATATAAGTTGAATTAATACAAGTTGATACTCTCTTCATCTAGGAACCCCTAACAAAAATATAAGAAAAGTTGTTGCGTGATTATTACTAAATTATTCTTTTTGTATACATACGTTTAAGTTACTTTTTATATGACAAATTAGTATTAGTATTAATGAAAAATATATTTGAAAAAAGAATAATAAATGCATCTAAAAATTTGTCGTAGGAACAAACAATTTTTTGTAGAGGATCTTATAATTAGGAACAAACAAATGTTAAAAAAGATTGTATTTGCCTATTTTGGTAAGACGAATTGCGGGAATTGAAGATATAACACATAGTATTATATTTACATGTTTTCGATGCATCGAGTCAAGTATAAATCCAGTATTTCTTTCTGTTTCGGTGTGCATGAACATGATGATTATATTTGTTCACCAAACATGCAATGTCAAACATGGACATATAAAAAGGCAAAAATACGTTTGACCAGTGTGTTTTGCTTGTGATATGACCAACTGATTTTTGCGTAGGATGTAATTGACTCAAAGGTCAAAGAAACACAAACCCGCGTTACGTGCATTAGCATTAGCATCCACTCTGGTTCCTTTTAGGAACGACCAAAACACCAAAAATAGGGATGGCAATTGGACTCAGGCCCGATGGGTACCCGCAAAAAATATCCATAATGGATAAGGTAAAACCCCGCTTTCATGGGTTCGGGCTTGGGTCCGGGTAATTACCCGCAAATTTAAATAGGTATGAGTCCTGGTATGGGCACTATACTACTCAGCCCCGCAACCCGTATATACGTATTTATATAATATGATAAATAATTTATTTATTTTTTACTGTACAATTAATTTATTTATTTAGATATTCAAGCCTAAACTTTAATCAAAAAACTGCTTAATTTATTTGAAATTTATTGGATCATATTTTTATTTCAATTGTGATGTTTTTTATTGTCTTTTCATAATTAAAGTGCGGGTAATAGGTGCGGATATGTGCACTTAGGTGCCCAGAAGGTATGGGGAAGGGCACTAAAGGTGTTGCCCACGAGGATACAGGCTCGGGTACGGGCATTTTTTTTAAACGCGGGCATGAGGAGGGGTACTATAGTTAGGGGTGGGCAAAAAAACCAAAAAACCGAACCGAACTGCTGAACTGAACCGAACCAAACCAAAAAAAACTGAACCATTACTAACAGTTCTAGAACCGAACTGTTTCAGTTCGGTTCAGTTCAAAACAGTTCGGTTCGGTTCGAAACAATTCGGTTCGGTTCGAAACAGTTCGGTTCGGTTTTACCTTCTAAAATTCGATTTTGTTTGGTTTTTTATATTTTTTTCAATGGTACAAATAATAACAGTTCGGTTCAGTTCGAAACAGTTCGGTTCGGTTTGGAACAGTTCGGTTCAGTTTAAAATCCAAACAGTTCGGTTCGGTTCAGTTATTTTAAATTTATCAAACAGTTCAGTTCGGTTCGGTTCAGTTTTTATCCCGAACCGAACCATGCCCACCCCTAACTATAGTACCCTACCCACGGGGTACCCATTGCCATCCCTAACCAAAAACGTTTTACACCAGGACATTACTTGGTTTTCTTTTGTGATGTTCTTCAATTAGCATTACCATTACATGATATTAAATTTAAATTTTGATTGAATAATAGATAGTAAAAACAACATCAATAAACTTCACATAAGCTTTGTTCTTATAGAATTAGCTCATAAATAGTAAAGTGTAAAACTCAATATGAATTAATACGCTCATAATTTATCATGCATGTGTATCTAATAATAACTAATGATTTGTTTATATAATCAATGATTGATATCCACTTTACTTTTTAAAGGGGACTACTCACTTTATTTTGATTGGACCAAAAGGAATTTACTTCAAAATATAGCTTGCAAATAGATAACCGGTATTAAAATTATAAAATCTGAGAATACGCTGGTGCATAACTATAAATCTTGTTGGTTAATATATGTATGAATATAATGACTATCATATACTACATGAGCAATTTTCATTTATCTTCAACTCAGTTATTATACTTATATTAAGATTGGAAGCAATCTTTAATAAATATAAAATAAAAAAGAAGGCCAGTATTCTTTTGATGACTTTCAGATTGTGCTTGATTTGCTAACAAACAAAAGACTAAATAACACAATCAAATGCACCATGATACTGGTTCCCAAAGTTCGTGTACATGGATAGCACAAACATATGGCATCAATCTCTTTTCTATATCCAACAGTGTTTCTATAGCTACTATCTATCACAGCATAACAAAAAAATGTAATTACAAAGATCTTCAAGTGTCAATAGGTATAGGCAAAAATAACCAAACAAATAATTATATAATACATGCAATGCAGAACTACCATAGGGTACCAAATCCTCACTGTCTATACACTCAAGAATTAAAAAAACAGAATCCACCTTGCTCCAATAGAAGTGTGTATTGCAGTCACATTGATCCAGACAAGAAAGCGTATCGTCTCAACAACCGCCGTGGTAAAGACGATATGTACATCATGATATGATACTACATTTCACCAAAACCAAGCTCCTAATGAAGCTAAGAAATCCATGATGCTAGAAGATCTGCCAAAATCTGGCATCCAAAACAGTAGCTGCGTGAATATATATTTACACAGAAGTACCATTCTTCTGTCCTCATGTTGCTACCACCCTTTCAATTCAAAGGCGATTAAGAATAGTCCCATATATTATCTGGTCACATTTACTCTGTCAATCACATCCAATGCCCTCTTTTTGTCAATACAAAAATCAATCACAGGAACCTTAGAGTGAATTCTGTTAAAAGATAATTCCTTGCTTCTACTTGTCGTTGAGTAACTGCTACTTTTGATCAGTTTGCTGTTATCTGTCAACTCCATTTTCAGACTGTCAAAGTCCAAGCTTTTACTTCTACTGATCCCTCTAACAGGAATTTTGTTACTTACATCCTTCAGCATGATCTGCTCATCGGTTGTTAGCAATGGTGATACTGCGTTTGTAGATTGTTTATTTGTCTTTTGCAGGACAGTGCCAACATGAGACTTTATGACAGACTTGACTTCTCCAACATCACCCCCAGCTTTACTTTTGACCGCCAAGCGGTGAAGCCACAAGAGAAGTTCAAGAATATAGTTTTCTACTTTTTCTTTATCTGCATGGTGAAATGTTTCAATCCGCATTACTTCGGTCTTCATGGTTTTCTTATTTAGATCAGATCTGCAACAATCAAACAAGAATTTTGAAGAAAAAAAAAAAGTAGGAGCAAAAAATAAGGTAAAAAAGTGGAAAAAAAAACAAGTTTAGTTAGCACAGCAGATTGTTACTTACCCAGTGCTTGCCCACTCTCCAACCCAACCAAAACCGTGATGCGCTCTGAATCAATTTTAGAGCAGCCAAACAAAAGAAAAAGAATAAGTAGTTAGTTGATATTGAAAGTGGGTAAACTAAAGCTTGAAGAAAGTTTCTCAATTTTATATATATACAAAGTCAGACATCTTACTTGGCTGTGTTTGTAGCAATTGGAACCAACCAATGCAATGTTTTTTCCATCTCCTGTTTAATATCTGCTACAGAGAGCTGCTTGAGATAGATAGTACCCACATGGAAAAACCAAAAAAAAACAATTAAAAAAAAAACTGTGCTGATTGAAAGTGGAAAGCTGAAAGGCAGAAAAAAATAATATATAATAATTTTTGAACGTTTTCATTGACATTCAGATTATACATGATGCGGCTGCAGTGTGCTAAAACCTACTAAGGTAGTAGCGAAAATCTTATGGATATTTGTTACTTCCTTTGGTAGCCTCCTTTGTTTGGCGGCCCTTTTTGAGTATTTTGAAACTTGTACATTCTATAGTTATAGAAGTCTAATGTTGAATCTATTTCTGCATGACATTTCTGTTTGGCAGTGCAGGCGTGCAAACACACACATATAGTTAAGCTTTCATATTGTCTCCGCCTAAACCACTATTTTCTCAGTTTTTCATTTTTAACATTTATAAAAGGAAAGAACCAACAGATGAGAACATACCTCTTCTGCAACATGAAATGTAGGTAATTTGGAACGCAAAGTTAATTTTATATTAGGAGGCAAGCTCTGATATAATGTATCCCTTGTATTTGCAGGCATAGAACTGGATCTGGCAACCTAACAAAATGAACACAAGCTTAGAACAATGCTTTTCAGCACATGAGCTAAATCACACATGGCAGTTGACAGACATTTTTTAAAAATTATTAACAAGTAAAATTACACATGATAGTCTCTGTTAGAATATAAGAAATATCTTATAATATCATTGATATTATATTACAATATCTTAATCTTATCATAGTTTGATACAGACCATGAGCTCTAAAGTGATTCAGGCGCAAACAAATCATATGCCAATCATCAAATGGTCAATAAAAGATGTACAACAAGATCAAAGCTTGTCTTGAATCAAATAAGTAGTGACCTAGTTACCTATTCCTTTAATTGATTTTTTAATTAAGAGATACTGATAAAGCAAACTTTTGGAACTTAACCATGTTAGGAAATAATTACAGTAAAGAAGAAATACTTACTAGAGTATCCATTTGGAGCACTATATTTGCATAATGCAAAGAGAGGCCTGCAGGACCCAATCTTTGGCGATTGCTGATGGTTCGAATAAATGGTTTACGGCCATCTGCAGATATCCATCGACAGCACCCGTTGCAGTTATGAAGCAAAATACAATTTTCATACAAATTGAGACGAAGAGTAATTTGATGATTCAAAATAAAGATTTCCAAAAACTAGAAAAATATATTAACAAGGCAGAAATTTGTTTCTTTGGCTATTAATGATGTCAATTAACTTGTTATATTGATAACTGATGATGGTTATTCTAAATGAGATTAGAAGAGAGCAATAAAACAAGCAAAGCAAGTACAGCCTGAATGCCTTTAGTGAGTACATACCTGCACTGCCAAAGGCTTTATTTATCTCCAAATGCAAAAAGTGGACTATGTCTACAAGTTTCTCCATTACCTGTAAATTATTAGGTAATGAATTATACTCTACTTTCTAAATTCTCATGTTATGCTCAAAATTAATCAACCTCGGCCAGTAAAAAACATCTTAGAGTCTATATACTAGTTCCAGCATTATACATGGATAAATTACGATGAAAGTATAAAAACATATAGAGTGGAAGAGAATACAAGATGAGATCATCCCATTCATCTACAGAAGAATTGTGTGGTTACCTCCTCCAAACTTCTGGACCAGAGTGACTTCTTCTTCAAGTGCTTAACCTGCTTCTTTTGACTTCTAAGTTCTGCCTTCAAGATTGACAGACTATCACCTATATGATGAAGAGAGATGGTTAGGATTATATGCATATAACAAATTACCTAAAGAAATATTGCCCTATACTGTGTTCAAATGTTTAGCTCGAAGTGACTTTTTCTTTAGAAGCGTTATATAATAACCATCTCTCTGTGCTTTCATAAACATTCCAACAAGAATATGCAAATCAGGCTCCACAAAATTTAAAAAAAACATAAACAAAAACCAAAAGTGTGTGCTTGGCAAATATTTACAATACCAAATTAACATTGAATTAGAAATTTTCACAAAATTTGGATCTTAATATTTTTGGTCAATAATTACTTGCCACAAACAAGAGTAGAATGTTATGTCACGAGAATTATTCTTACCGCTTTGAGCTGCACTTGAATTGTCCTCCTCTTCACGCTTATGCTGATAATCTTGTGCGAATCTATCCAAAGCATGTAACTCATGGTATAATTCCTGAGACCATAAAAAAAGATTTTTCAATTTCTTTTAGAGTTAAATCCCACAAAATAAGAGTTTAATGAAATGCAATTTGCAAACAAAATCACTATAGAGATATTTTATGAATTCCTTGATTGTACAGAAGAAAACATAATACAAAACTTTGAAGAGAATTTTTTCATAAAATCTTATGGAGCTGATATTGATAGACGACAGCATGTTGAAATTGAATACACTTTCCTATGCTGAAACGAAGGAGAAATAGAAGATGCAAACCATCGAATTCAAGTTGGGTGGTTGAAATGGAGGATGGCCTCAGGTGTTCTATGTGATACAAAAGTACCGCTCGAGTTGAAGGGTAAATTTATCATACAGCTGTAAGACTCGTGATATTGTATGGGACGGGGTGTTGGACGGTAAAGAACCAATACGAGAATAAAACGAAGTGTAGCAAAGATGAGGATGTTGTGTTGGATGTGTGGTAAGATTAGACAAGATAGGAGTAGAAATGATAACATTAGAGACAGGGTTGGGGTAACACCTATCGTAGAAAAGAATATGGAAACTTGGCTTAGGTGGTTTGGGCATATAGAGAGAAGACTTGTAGATTCTGTAGTAAGGAGAGTAGATCATATGGAGGGTAGTCAGAGGAAGACCTAAAACGACTGGAACTATTAAGAAAATTCTAGAGATTAATAAGTTGGATAGAGATATGATATATGATAGAATATTGTAGCGTCGTTGATCCATGTAGCCGATCTTACTAAGTGGGATAAGGCTTTGGTTGTTGTTGTATAAATCATGATGCATTGATATCTGGCAGAACTATAAAGAAAATGGCAAAGGGAAAGAAAACCCTCTATTCAATTGACATGCAACGCAAGTAAAAGGAAAGTAGAGAAAATACCTTTCAATCAAGTCCCTCAACAGTACATTTTGACAAAAATTACGAAAAGGTAATTTTTTCGGTATAAAAAGATATTTCCACTTCGGTTCAAGAATAATTAATTATTCTATTTAATTCAATGAGTAACTATTTTTTCTTTTGCAAATAACTGAGTAACTATTTATTGATTCAATTCACTGATTGATTCTAGTTTTATTGTTACCAAAAAAAACTATTTAAATGGAGAAACTATACTATATTTTTTCATCTTCTAAAGAAACTGCAATTTCTGGAGTAAAATTAAATATTTCTTTAGTAAAGGAATACACTCACCGCCGTATGTTGAACTAAACTCATCAATTGCTGCATTAATAACTCTGCCTCTTCTTTTGTTTGTCTTTGAGAATTAAGTTCTCTGCTAATTCTAAAATTTACAACAAAAATACTGGTCAGAACAAAAATAATAAAAGGTTATTTTTCCCTGCATTGCAAGGCTAAAAACTAGACAAATTGAGTGAATGCAATTTATATTACTTCTCAAAGTATCGATCCAAGTTGTGCCACTGAGGATCCTTTGACCGATTTCCAAAACGAATCACCTCATCAGAAAATACTTTCAATTCATCCCTGGAAATGTACCAAAAATCAGAGCAAGTTGGCATTTCAAACTAAAACAGCTGAATTAGCTTGTTAATGGAACAGAATCCCCTCTTTGAGGTTTTGATTTAATCCATTACCTCTTGTCTGCAGCAACAATCCTTAGAAGTTCGTCCATATCCTTTGATACTAAATCTTGCACGGCCTCTAATTTAAGCACCTCTTCTTTCAAATGTTTAATATTTTTTGTCGAAAGAGATTCCATGAGACTAAAGCCCTTGACAATAGTGTTTGCAACCTCAAATGCTAAAATACCAACTTCGTTCCCCTTTGTTACAGCTCCATATGCAAAGCCACCGCCAGAATTTAAATTTGTCATGCTACTCCCAAGTGTGTCTAGAACGTCAACTGCTTTACCGAATCCAATAGTGCCAGCTCTGCCTAGGCGTGAACTCACCTCTGAGACCTGAAATCGAAAGACATTAGTCGTCATTTTCTCCAAAGTTGGTCAACTTATTCCCTTTCACTTGGTTCAGAAATTTTAAAATAATAAAATACTAACTCTAAATCTCCTTGATTCCCAAATTATAAATATATCCATCAATCTTAAACATTGGTTCCTCATGGTTCACTCTGCGTTTCTCTCCTCACGTTGGACAAAACTCACTCTCAATTTGAAATGAGGATTGAGCAGAAAAATGTAACATGTGGTTGTGGAATAAAATAACCAACAGTGAAAATGTGAAAGTAACAGAAAAGAACAACAAGTAGTGACGGTAATGAAAATGCAGGAGGTAGTGGAAGAGCCAACAACAGAGTACTTTTGAATTCTTGAGCTTTATAGTGTTACAAGATCAATGGTTTGATAGTAATATTATCTTAAACCGAAAACACACTACTAATACCAGCCTGCATAATGTGTAACACTCTCCGAGCCACTGACAATCAACTCGGATGCCAATTGAGAAGCATCCAAACACTTGGTGAACCCATCCTAAAAATCTAGCTATCAAGGGGAAAGAACCAAGCCATTTAACTGCTCCACCGAGCATTCCGTACTACTGGATGTGGGACTTGGGCACCCCATAATACCCAAGTTCCTATTAGATTCTTGAGGTGAGTAAGTGTGTGTGCAATTGGAATGAAGTTTGGCTCTATTGCTAAACTGATGTAGAGTACAGACTACTAAATGGGAAAGATTATTTGGATTTCTTCCCCACACGACAAAATAGTGTCACCATTCCAAAACCTCAAAAAACAATCCTTGCATCAATTTCGTTCCCCAAAAGCCATCCATTCAGTTTGAAATAAAAGTGTAACATAGGAAAACCTAACCAAAATTTCATTCCCAAGCAATATCATCTTTGTCAATTGCTTCCAGCTCATAATTGAAAAACAAAAATTTAAAAGATGCAATTTTAGGACAATTCTACTTTCACCCTCTCTCTATCCAAACTCAATCCATCACCAATTACAATATGTTTTGTCTAAGATTACTAATTGATCAAGACCTTGTTCGGATAAACAACTTAATTAAGTGCTTATCATATAAGTGTTCATGTGTAAACTATTTTTATAACAAGAATTAAAATAAACTCAAATAAGTCAATCCAGACATATAAATTCAGAGATTGTACACTTAAACAGAATGCTAAGAAACAAACAAGAGAATGGTGAAACTGAACAAACCTTAGCAACAGCAGCTTGCCTTGATCTTACTGACCTAGACTTATGTGAAAAAGAATCGGCATAGCGTGGAATCCCATCATAGAAATCATCATTCCTAGTTCCTGCAGCAATAGCAGCAGCAGCTTCTTCTTCTTCCTTGTTCTTACTATCCACACCCTCCTTTGCACTCGTCAATTCAATAGTATGCTTATGATTATTCTTCTTATTACCAACACCAGATTTATGGTTACCATAATGTTCTTCCCTCTTGGTTAAAGCCTTATTACCTTTTGTAGACTTGGAACAAAGACCCCCCATATCAAAAATTCAATCTTTTAAGCAAAAAAACTTGAGTGGTAGCTCAGGCACAAATATAGAAACAAAACAACCTTTTTTATTTAATGAAAAAACAGTAATAGTGTAGGTTGAAGTTTTGGTTGTCTAAAGAGAGAAATTAAGGAGTTAAAAATGGAGACAAAAAAAAAGAAGATTGAAAATATGGGAAGAAAAAGTCCACACTCAACACCCAATTGGTTGCAAAAAGTAAATAACAATAAAAAAATCATAGTTTTATGTCATGTTAAGACAATCAAAGAGACACGAGGCGGCGATTGTGGTCGGTCATGTTCAACCTTCTCCGCGGGGGGGTCGTACCAAACAACAACCATTTGCGTATGAAATCTGTCTTGGACTTTCCATCCATTACTACTTTGACCTCTTTTAATACTACTTATAATTACGCTATATTACAGACTTTTGTTTCAATTATGATATTTGAACATTCAAGTTTTCTTATTGAAGCCGTGTAATGAAAAATATGTGAAAGAAAATAGGATGTGAAGTTATGTTGATGGAATTTCTCTTAAGCTGAAGGAGTAGATAAAAAAAAAGGGGGAAGGATTTAAAAACATGAGATGTTAATAATTTGAATATTACTTCAACTAGACCGCCGACCCGTGCGAGACACGGGTCTTATGTGCTAATATATGTTATAATAAGTAAATATTTTTAAAAAAATATACTAACACTAAAAATACGATGTTGCTAAAGATGATTGAGATCGTTTGAAACATTTGTATACGCATTTTCATTTTACAAAACAATATCACTTGGAGGTTGATACTCATGCTCTTAAGTAGACCAATACGACGTTTCAAGAATCAAGAGCTTTAATTTTCCACGTCTAATTTATGTGATTCATTGACATGACACTTATTGAATCGATTGCATTGCAAGTTGTCAGAGGTGTACACTGACCGTAGAGAATAGGAATACTTTGTTTGATTTCTAATGGCTCATCAGGGTGATTTTAAGGGTCTTTGTGGGACTATTTTGCATCACACTCGTATTTCATATTATCGGTTTAGTAGTTAATGAGTTGTTAGCATACAAAATTAGACACAAGCCTCACTCTGATGAATGCGCTTTTCGGAAGAAAAAAAAAGGCATTGGAGAGCACAATGTCCAAAATTGTTGATGTAGGGTAGAAAGAGTGTTAGGGATGTATCATCCACTGTTGTTGGTGCTGCTCTTTCTTCAGTTTCTCATCTCGTGGGTCCTTTGATTCTAGCATTTGTCTTGTGCTCATCTGAAACTTTCAAACCTGAACTCCTTGTGCCGCTCTACTAGGGTTTTCACTTTAGTAAGGGCTACAGTGTATAGTGCATCTTCGTCCCCTTGGTGGTGCATCTCTAATTCTCTCAATCTCATCAAGGACTTGTCACATGTGGTTAAATTGGTTACCTCATATACCACCTATAGTCAATTTGAGAGAGCACATGTACAATTTTTTCATGTGTTTGATGACATTAAAGATTGAGGATCTCGCAATATTATTGACTTTTGATCACTTGTGGAAAATATTAATTTAGTTGTTAAGATTCGAATTTCGTTTTGACAACGTCATATTAGCCCATGATATTTCTATGTGTTGTTAACACCGATACTGGTCTCAAAATATGAATGGGTTATATCCCAAACTCACGATCTTTTTTATTATATCATCTTAATTTAAAGACTTGAATGAAATGCAACTTATTTTACTAAAGAAATATTGTTGAGTCTTATATGAACTCGCACAATTTTGTCATCAATAATATATTAAAATTGAATTCTATCATAGAGTTGTGATCTAAGATTCTACCGATTTCATGAACTATTTGGAGTTAGGTCACTAAATATTTGGTCAAACTCTTTTGTTTAATTAAACAAACAAACAAACACAATCTTCAGACTAGACTTTATTAATTAAATGAGTCTAGATCAAATAGTATTGACTCACACACACATATTGAAAGAGAATTTTCGACCAATAAATTGATGTTGAAGATTTTACTAATCCTTGTTATTTATTTATTTTGAAAGAAAATCCTTGTTATTTTATAATTAATCTTAATATAAAAATATGTAGATTTTATTAAAGACTGGCTATTTTGTTAACTCTTACTTTGATTTTTTTTATTGTAGTCAATTATAAGAAAAATGTGCATAATTGTAAAAGAATAAATTGTAAATGTGTTTAACAAGTGAAACCAAATATTTATTAAATTTTAACAAGTCTCGTTGCTGAATAAATACTTATATCAGTATTCTTTAAATTTTGTTATTTCTCATATTTAAATAAACCGTAGATCCAACTCACTAAAAATTTTTATTAAAAAATAAAGAAAATGCTAACGAGTTGTTTACTCATCAAATTGATCCCATAATTTTTCCATAAAAGACAAAAATTGATCCCGTAATGACAAAAAACACTAAAAATAGATCCTCTTGCGGGTCAACCAAGCAGGGCTCACTCGCCAATCAATTACTAGAACACGAGACGAGCTTACGAAACTCGAAAAAGCATTTATACCTTTTTTCTAGAACATGACAAATGTAGATTTGATTTATGCCATCAATCGAAATAGGCGGTGGGAACAAACAATTGACCATTCCCTCCCGTGTGTAACCAAACTCATGCTTCTACATTTTCTTTTTAGACTTCTCCAACTATATAATGAGACAAAGTAAGCGCCAAAATATTGCCACCAAACTCTTGAGCGCGTTTTAAAACAAATTTGAGAGAAAAATAACTACTCCCTCCGTTTCTTTTTAAGTGTTTATTTTAGAAAAAAAATTTGTTTCAATTTAACTGTTATTTTCAAAGTTTAATGCAATATTAAATGTTGTTTTACCAATATTACTCTTAGTTATTTATTGCGGAGAGAGAAATATATGAAATGGAATATTAAATGAATAAAGCTATTATAGTAAAAATATAAATTATTGTATCAAAAGTAGTAACATTTATTGATTGTCTTGGTTTGTGTAAAATGTCAAAAAGTGACAATTAAAAATGAACGGAGGTAGTATAACTAAAGTGCCATTGTCAACAAATGTTGACTTTTCTTAAAAAAATAAGGGTGGCTAAGTTGTTAATGAGTTGACTCATATTTCACTACATCCGTCTTATAATAGATGTCATTTTTTTTTGTCTCAAATTATTTGTCTTTTTTATAATACCAATACAACATTTATTACTTTTTTTCACTAACTGACATACTCTTATTTATTGCATTTCAATCATCTATAACTATTTCACTACTCCCTCCGTCCCTTTTTATAGGAGTAATTTACAAAAATCACTTGTATTAAGAAAAGTTGTTGGAGTAATAAAGTTGTCACAAATGTGTCTGACTATTACTATATTACCCTTAATTAAATATATATTTAATGTTAACTTTTCATATACCAAGACAAATTTGTAGTATTAATAAGGGGTATATTTGGAAAAAGAGTAATCAATGCATCTAGGAATTTGTATATGATCTTATATTTAGGGACAAATTTTTTTTGTAAACTACTCCTATAAAAAGGGACGGAGGGAGTATATAGTATAATTAATAACAATGTTTAAGTAAATGATATAGATTTTACTATTAAAATCGACACTATAAATTATTTTCTTAATAATCGTGTAAAACTAATAAAATGAAACACCTATTATGAGACGAAAGGAGTATAAGAATATAAAATCAGCTCATGTGAGGTCCTTTTAGTGGATGATCCATGTCTGAGTGGATTCGAATCCATTTTCTACAGGTACAACATGCGTTCAAACATTGTCATGTACAACTTTGCTTATAAAGGCAAATGATTAATATTGGTCCTGATCTTGATCTTTAGCCTAAACAATAGTGATTTTTTGTCCCCGAAATGGTGACTTTTGGTCCAAAATTGGTGTTTCTCTAAAGTTTATCTATATCACCACTTTTGAGTCCCAAATCACCTTTTTTAGAGACTAAAAATATGAATTGAGACCAGAATTATTACAAATTTAATAATGGAGGAACTAAAAGTTTGATATTGAAAATGGGGGACTATTTTTGCGATTTTGGTAAGATAGAATGATCAAAAGTACAATCCATATAAGATACTTTAAACATTTGCAAAACCAACAAAGTTTGCTCAGGTGGAAGAGACCACACTTCCATAATGCAACAAACCAAAATTCAAATCTCAATTTAAAAATTTATTCATTTTTGTGTTGGACACATGTTTTGAATATGATTACTTCAGTAAAAATAATTTATGACAGACCAAACAAAACAAAAATCGTTTTTGAAAATATATCAGATTCAATTTCAAATATTTTTAAAAATATTTATCCAAGTCAGATCCATCTGCATATATAAATTTTAACACTTATTTTATTTTATTGCTAGTAAGAGATATTCCACACAAAAAATGATCAAATTTGAACATAGCTTATAGTGTATTAGTTTGAATATCAAAGTATAGTTATTTGGTAAGTGTTTTATCTCACAAATTTATAGCATTTTTTTTATATACCAATCCTCATTGGGCTCTATGGTCACATACTATGCTTAAAGTAACGTTCAAACTTATAATATTTGATAACGATTTTTCTCTCAAGAGCTTGTGACATTTTTTCATATGCCACTTAAGTCTCGTTGATCTTTGAAAGAAAAAAAAAGTCACAATTTGGACATAAATTTTTTAAGCGTAGGCCAAAATAATCTCATATAGGAATAAAAATTCCGTTAAAATTATTAACCATTTGAGGTTTTTTTTCAATAAATTGGTAACGTTATTTTTGTCTTTTCAAAGAGTAAAACATGTCTATTTTCAATTATCAAAGACTTGTTTCTTATTTTCAATCATGAACCAAGCCGATGAAGATAACCAATAACTTGACAACAAAAATATTGGCAGTACCACGCATTCTTGAGAAACTTGAGACCCAATTACCATTATGGTTGCTAAGAAGTCCTCAAGACTCTATTTTCCTGAGTTGCCAGAGGTACTTCCATCAACATTAATTTAATCACACCATGGGAAGGGGATGTCAAGAAACTCCCTTATGCAGAGAATGTTGAGGGTCGTGCACCTACGCCATATGTGTGCAACTCGAAGATAATAAATAACTAAAAATATTATATGAAAATATAAATAATTTTGTTAAAAATAAAAAAGTTTTATTAATTTTCTCAAATGTTTATTTATGATCACTCTTATAAAAGACAACCGAAAAGGAATAAAGAGTTAAATATGTAAGAATACAAACGTTAAAAGAAATTATTTTTTGACTTCAAAATTTTGATGTTGGATATGGTATGTTTCAATTCTTATGTGTATTTTGAAATGTGTATAAGTTATAAACGATAAAAAAAATGTAAGAGTTAAAAATAAACATATGAAGCGGGTAACTATAATTTGATGTTCATATTATACAACAAAAACACTCTTTATTAAATATCAACGTTGTATTGAAAGAGTTGACAACATGACTCCTTGCAAAATAGAAATTCGGATTCAATCAACCATTAGGGGTATTGAAGTCTTCTTAAAAAAAATAAGATGCTACCAATTGAAAGATCTATAACAGATTTAATATATGTTCGGTTCTGCGGTGACAATAATTCATTTTGAGAGAATTGATTATGATTAAAAGTAAGTTAAACTATAAATTTATGTGTAAAAATCAATTCTATAATAAATAAATACAAATCTTAACTTCAAACAAAAACAATTCTGAAGACACAATCAATTTTACTCGAAAGCAACTAAACATGTCAAAATCAATTTTACATCTCCAAAATCAATTATGACGTCTCCTAGGGGTCAAATATTCATTCGTGGTTTAAAAAAAAGCTCTTAAACTCGTTTATTACAACATTTTTCATGAAAATAATTAACTTTTTAAACAATGGTTAATAGTCTTGTTAACTAGTGTCCTATGGACAATCGTTAAGGAAACTGTAAATAAAAATTTTGTCTTGAAAATATAAGTTTTGACTTTTGATTAATTAATAATTATCCAACTTTTATTTAAAATTACTTGTTTTGGTTGCTTAACTAAGGGGTATTGTTTATCATTCTACTTTAAACAAAACTAGACGGTCAACCCGTGCTATCACACGGGTCAATAATGAGCACATTACAATAGCAATGCAGCAGCAATACTTCATATGAGAAACATAAGAGCAATACTTCATACGATAGACAATAAATTAAAATAAAGTGGAACATAAGTTAATTAAAATATCATTACAACATCAAACATATAATAATAACATCAACTACCGAACATTCTGAAAAACTTCTTTGTAAACTACCGAAGCATAAGATTTGCATGATGATGTCTATCAAAGCTAAGATTTAGATGATGATGCATACCAAAACTAGTACACGTCTATCAAAGCATAAGATTTTAATGATGATGCCTATCAAATCTAGCACATTCATATCAAAGCATAAGATTTAGATGATTATGCCTAGGAAAGCTAAGACACGCCTATTAAATCATAAGATTTGGATGATGATGAATATCAAGGATAAGATATGGATGACGGTGAATAACAAAGCTAGTACATGCCTACCAAAGCATAAGATTTGCATGATGATTCTAATCAAAGCTAAGATTTGGATGATGATGTCTATCAAAGCTAGTACACGCCTATCAAAACATAAGATTTGCATGATGATGCCTAACAAATCTAAGATTTGGATGATGATGTCTATCAAAGCTAGTACACGTCTATCAAAGCATAATATTTTAATGATGATACCTATCAAATCTAGTACATTCATAACAAAGCATAAGATTTGGATGATCATGCTTATGAAAACTAGGATACGCATATCAAAACATAAGATTTTCATGATGATGCCTATTAAAGCTATTACACGGCTATCAAATCATAAGATTTACATGACGATGCCTATCCAAGCTAAGATTTGGATGATGATGTCTATTAAAGTTAATGCACGTCTACCAAAGCATAAGATCTGCATGACAATGCCTATCAAAGCTAAGATTTAGACGAGGATGCCTATCAAAGATAGAAGACTCATATCAAAGCAAAAGATTTGGATGATGATGTCTATTAAAGCTAGTATGTGCCTATCAAAACATAACATTTGGATGGTGACGTCTATCAAATCTAGTATATGCCTACCAAAACATTTGGATGATTATTGTCATGCCCCAATTTTTGACCTAAAGATTCGTTTTTATGGACCGAAACGTTTGTCTTTTCAAGAAATTTTTTGGCAGAGAAGTATTTTAAAATACCTCATTTTTGGTTTCGTTTCGGGTCCGTTTTTTTGTTTTTTATTTTATTTTTTAAGTACTATTATTATTTTTCTTTATATTATTATTAATTATTTTTATTATTTATTTTTATTAAAAAATCAAAAAAGGGTCAAAGTGTCAAATGCAACACCCCCCCCCCCCCCCCCCCCTCTCTGATTATTGGCCATTTTAGGCAAAGTCAAACAATAGGGAGGAGAAATTTTTAGAAACATAATGATAGGCATTCATTGGTTTTAATTTGTCATTCAAATTGGTATTCATTAGTCTTTATGTTGATGATAGCAAATGGATGTATATTGTGCACTCAGATTACCAACAGTAAAGAAAAGGCAGAAAAGATTTGGCATCAGAAAACAACACAACCAAATCACCATCACAAACACGACCAAACCATCACAAACACAACTAAAACCACATCACAAACCCAGCCAAAACCACAACCGAATCACAAACACAACCAAAGCCACATCACAATCTCAAATACGACCAAACCATGACAAACCCAATCAAACCGAATCACAAACACAACTAAATCGAACCCAAACACTGCTAGAACCGAAACACAGAGCCACTCAAGCCACAAAAACACGAAAAAAAAACACAAAGGTAATCCCTAGGGTTTTTTAGATCTAGATTTCCATAGCATTTTTTGGTTATTTTGAGAGAAGATTTGGAAGGAGGGTGAAAAAGGATTTAAGAAAAAAAGCAAAAAATTTAAAAAAGGAGGAGTTTTTACACTCTGGCACGGCGGCGCCGCCACCTTGGCCGGAGATGGGAAGAAGCAGAGGGTTTGGTAAGAAGTCATTAACCTGTGAGTGCCGAAGTGACCTCCCAGATTGAAAATTTATATTCATAAACTCCAAAATAAATAAAAACCAAACCTGCAACAATCATATGAACAACAACTACCTTGATTTTGAAAGAAATCTCAAAGCTATTGCAATCTATTTTGAACAGCAAAGGAATTGAAATGGAAGAAAGATATGGTTAACCTTGGTCATAGAGAAGAAGAAACCGCTCAGCCACCTTCTGAATCAAACAACCGTTGATTTCTCTTCTGAATAAAACCCACAAATTTCTCTTCTCCATCAAACATCCACATTGATTTTGAAAGAAGTGACCTCCCAAATTGAAAATTCATATTCATATACTCCAAAATCAACAAACCAAACCTACAAACAATCATATGAACATCAATTACCTTGATTTTGAAAGAAATTTAAAAAGCTATTGCAATCTACTTTGAACAACAAAGGAAATGAATGGGAAGCGAGATATGTGGTTAACCTTAGTCATAGAGAAGAGGAAATTGCTCAGCTACCTTGTGAATCAAACAACTTGATGTTTTCTCTTCACAGTTGAACCCACTGATTTCTCTTCTCCATCGAACATCCACCTTTTGCCACCGTCTTCGACCCCTCCTCCTCAATGTTCAAGAAATCTTGTAGTCGCCGTCTTAAAGTTTCCGGGATGTACTTTGCAGTGAGCAGATAGAGGGAGAGAGTCTGAGTTTGTGAAGGGAATATTGGAAATGGGTTTGGAGAAGAGGAAGAATGAGCTTTGGTTATGAGAGAGAGAGAAGAAGCTCTAGTTATGAGAAGAGAAACAGAGATAGAAGGAAGTTATGTTATGAGAGAGAATAAATTCCATGTGATCATCTTAATATATACATCTTGGTTGAAGGGTATACTTGTCATTTTACCATTCTAAAGGTTATGCATTTTAGCGCCCAAAAGGAGGCATTTTAGTAAAAAAAAAACTAGGGCAAAGCTAGGATGTTGTTAGGGTTAGCTTGCAACACTTGTTAACTTTTATAATATAAGATCACTACTTTTAGAAATTTTGTATGTTTGTTACATATTTTCAAATAAATTAAAATCTAAAAATTCTAAAAACTGTTTGAAATGAGAAATTGTTTCTAATAACTTTTTTAAAAAATCCATTTCAAGGTTTCATGTTTGATTCTCCTTAGTGTCATTTCAATGACCTAGTTTAACTTCTTAAAAAAAGCTTTTGAAAAAAAAAATCATTTTATGATAACTACCCCCTTCGGTCCTTTACATAAAAAACTTTAAAAAAAATTGGTTCTATTTATAAGAAAAAATAACAACTTTTAAGGTGTATTTATTGCTTAAAAGACTTTGTTAACTCTCGTTTAATGTCTGTCTTTTTAATAGTGAGTATATTTAACACTTCACAAATTTTTGGGAGTGATTTTAACAATATTCTACACATTTCATTAAAAAATACAAAAAATGACTTAAAAATAGGAACAAAAAGTAGCGATTAAAAATTTTATAGGACTAAAAGATTAGAAAAATTTTAGAGGGACTACAACAAAAAATTGATATATTTATAAGGACCAAAAATATATTAACCCTATTTTTAAAAATATTAAAAAAGTTACAACAATCAATGATTGTCTTGGTTTTAATGTTTTTTGATTTTTCTTCTTTTATTAAGGATTGGGTTGGAATATATTTTTTTTAAATGTGATTTACATTTTGGTAAACCTTAACAAAACAGTTTATAGTTTTAATCACTTTTTCTAAAAAGCTGAAATGGTAAGTGAGTAGGACGAAAATGGGAACGCCCGGCCAGCGGTCTGAAAGTACTCCATTAGCACACGCACACAAAAACCACGTAGACACATACAGACAAGACTGAGAGACAAAAGCGCCAAAGTTTAACACCAAACCAACAACAAAAAATTAAAAATAAAAAAGAACATAGAAGCTTACTGTTTGTTAGTTGTTGTGTTCATCATCATCAGAAGAAGAAGACCTTGTGTTTGTTTGTTCTGCTTCTTCCATCCGTACATAATCATAATCATAATCTAGGGTTCCATCTCTCTCTCTCTCTCTCTCTCTCTCTCTCATGACTTCAATTCAACGACCTTCTTCTTCTCTCATCCTTGTTTGAGGAGGACATGAGCTCCACCAATTTGACTGGTTTCGTCTTAGCAGTCGTTTCCAGTGCTTTCATTGGTTCCAGCTTCATCATCAAGAAAAAGGGTCTTCAACTTGCCAGATTCAACGGCCCTTCTGCCAGTAACTACCTTTTTCCCTTTTTTCTTACTTCTAAAAATTCAATATTTTAAAAAATTCAATATTTCAGGCGTTGGTGGCTATGGTTATTTGCTTCAACCTCTCTGGTGGGTCGGAATGATTACTAGTATGTACCATGTACTTGTCTTTTCAATTTTCAACTTTTTCTTTTTTTTGTTTTCAATTATTTACTTGGAGATTTTGTTACAGTGATTGTTGGAGAGATAGCTAATTTTGTAGCATACATGTATGCCCCTGCTGTGCTTGTCACTCCATTAGGTGCTTTGAGTATTATTGTTAGGTAAACTTTCATTTCTATTCATGTAAATTACTTTTACACTAACATCATCTCTATTTCCATGTCAAACTACTAATTTTAAAACGCACTTACAAAAGTGGGAATGATTTTATTGGATGTTAGTGTAAAATGTCGGTGTAAAACTAGTTTACAATTTACACTGACACGTTTGTGTATCTTTGAATCCTTCTATTTAAGGATTCAGTTTCAGTGTTTACTTTTTACCAAATTAGCTTTTTTAATCACTCACTGAGCTAAAAATTTCTGTGGAATTGGCTAGTGCTGTCTTGGCACATTTCCTCTTGATGGAAAAGCTACAGAAAATGGGCATGCTGGGGTGTCTTATATGCATTCTAGGATCTACTATTATTGTATTGCATGCACCACAAGAGATGTCGCTTAGTTCCGTACAACAGATATGGAAATTGGCCATTCAACCTGGTATTCTTCTATTGTGCCATAGTGCCTGAGTCTATATGATTCATTTTTTAATTTTCCTGATTATTGCTTTCTTTTTTGGCCTACAGCATTTCTCATGTACACGACCTCTGCTATTGCCATAACATTGTTCTTGGTTTTGTATTGTGCTCCTCGCTATGGCCAATCTAATATTTTGGTTTATATCGTAAGAGATCCTAGGCAATCTCCATATGGGTGTTACACTATCGTTCTGAATCAATGCGATAGTAGACGACCTTATCTCCCAGTAAAACTACATTATCCCCCAGTGGAGTCGGATCCCTTTCTTTAACGAACTCGGGTATCCTTTTGTTGTGTTCTTCCCCTGGTCGGATCACATTTGCTGTCGTGCATTCATACTTGCATCACGAACATTCTCGGTATCTTAATAAAAAATGGTGTATTTTGTATTTAAGTCTCTTCTCCCCGTCGAAGGGAAGATTTCATCTTCATATCTCCAGACGAAGAAACTTAAATAGGAGCATCTGTCATACCCCAATTTTTGACCTAAAGATTTGTTTTTGTGGACCGAAACGTTTGCCTTTTCAAGAAAAATTTCGGCAGAGAGATATTTTAAAATACCTCATTTTTGGTTTCGTTTCGGGTCCATTTTTTTGTTTTTTATTTTATTTTTATTTTATTTTAATCTTGACTTTTATTTTTTTTTAAGTATTATTATTATTATTATTATTTATTTTTATTAAAAAATGAAAAAAGGGTCAAAGTGTCAAATGCAGCCCCCCCCCCCCCCCTCCTCTCTTGATTCTTGGCCATTTTAGGCAAAGTCAAACAGTAGGGAGGAGAAATTCTTAGAAACATAATGATAAACATTCATTGGTTTTAATTTGTCATTCAAATTGGTATTCATTAGTCTTTATGTTGATGATAGCAAATGGATGTATATAGTGCACTCAGATTAACAACAGTAAAGAAAAGGCAGAAAAGATTTGGCATCAGAAAACAACACAACCAAATCACCATCACAAACACAACTAAAACCACATCACAAACCCAGCCAAAACCACAACCGAATCACAAACACAACCAAAGCCACATCACAATCCCAAATACGACCAAACCATCACAAACCCAATCAAACTGAATCACAAACACAATCAAACCGAATCACAAACACAACAAAAAAACCGAACCCAAACACTGCTAGAACCGAAATACAGAGTTACTCAAGCCACAAAAACACAAAAAAAAAAAACACAAAGGTAATCCCTAGGGTTTTTTAGATCTAGGTTTCCATAGCATTTTTTTGGTTATTTTGAGAGAAGATTTTGAATGAGGGTGAAAAAGGATTTTAAAAAAAAAAAGCAAAAAATTTTAAAATGGAGGAGTTTTTAAACTCCGGCGCGGCGGCGGCGCCACCTTGGCCGGCTGGCCACCGCACCGGAGAAACTTTCTGGCGAAGCTTTTAGAGAGAAGGTAGAGGACGGGGAAGTAGAGAGAGAAAGGGTTGGTAAAAAATGATTTTTTTGGCAAGAAGGGCTATATATAGCCCATCTCCAGATTGAATCTGGAGTGTTGATCAATCAACGACTCAGATTCAATCTGGAGAGCCCACTAACCCATTACCTTAAGCCCATTTTTTCCTGTACCCCTTTTACTTTCTGCACCCTCCTTTTTTTTCATTTTTTAATTGCGTTTTTTTTATTTCTTTTATTATCTTTTTATTTTTAGCACCTTATTTATTCATATCTAACATCATCTCATGCATTTTATTTTATTTATCATTTTAGTTTTTATTCGTCATTTTATTTATTTATTCATGCTTTTAGAATGTATTTTAGGGATAAATGTAAAAATATAAATGAGATATGCATTGCATGCATTTTTATGCCAAGTAGTTTAGTTTATTTTCCAATGAAAAAAGATTCGTTTTGACCAAGTGTCTCGACGAATTTCTCGCACGTTAGTTCTATTGTTATTTTAATTTTAGGTTTTTTTCTTTGATTAAATCAAAAAATCAATCAAAAACATTCAAATAATAAAAAATAACACTTTCAAAAAAAAATGTGTTCATTTTTTTATAAAAAACTTTGATCTTTATCAAGCCCATTTTATTCTCATTTCCTTAACAAAATTTCAATCAATGTTAATCATATTTAGGCTTTATTTCTTTAAAAAAAAATCAACTTAATCAATTTTATTTTTGCCATTTTGGCTCTTTATCTTTTAAGAAAAACATTTTCAAAAACTAAAATCAATCAACAAATCACTCGGCTTTTTACCCCGAACTACGTGATATTGATCCCGCTCGGGTACGTAGGCAAAAGACTGTCTTTCCAAATAAAAAAACCTAAAAATATTTTCCCTTCATAATTGTCGCACTAACATTTTCACAAGCAAATAACAATTCCTTTTAGCGCAAAAAATAAATAAAAGCAAGAGGTTTCTATAGAGTACTATAGACGTTTAGGGTGTTAATACATTCCCTTCACGTAACCAACTCCCGAACCTTTAATCTCTAAAAATTTAGGGTTTATTCGAACTTTTCCCCTTTTCCTTGGAAAAAAATAAAAGCTCGGTGGTGAATCTTAATTTTGTGAGTCAACGCTAACCAATAACTTGATATCCGAAAATCACCGCGACAATTATGTCTATCAAAGCTAGCACACGCCTATCAAAGCATAAGATTTTCATGATGATGCATATCAAAACTATGATTTGGATGATGATGCCTAACAAAGCTAGTACACGCCTACCAAAGCATAAAATTTTCATGATGACGCCTTTCAAAGCTAAGATTTGTATGATGATGTATATTAGAGCTAGTACACGTATATCAAAGCATAAAATTTGGATGATGATGTCTATCAAAGCTACTACACACCTATTAAAGCATAAGATTTGGATGATAATGCCTATCAAAGTTAGTACATGCTTATCAAAGCATATAATATGGATGGTATGCCTATAAAATCTAGTACGGGCATATCAAAGCATAAGATTAGGATAATTATGCCTATCATAGATAGGACACGCCCATCAAAACATAAGATTTGCATAATGATGCATATGAAAGATAAGATTTGGATGACGATGAATAACAAAGCTAGTACATGCATACCAAAGCATAAGATTTGCATGATGATGACTATCAAAGATATGATTTGGATGATGATGTCTATATAAGCTAGTACATGCTTATATAAGCATAAAATTTGGATGATGATTCATATCAAAGTTAGTACACGCTTATTAAAGCATAAGATTTATATGATGATGCCGATCAAAACTAGTACATGCCTAACAAAACATAAGATTTGCATGACGATGCCTATCAAAGCTAATATTTGGATGATGATGATGATGTCTATCAAAGATAGTATACGTTTATCAAAGCATAATATTTACACGATGATGCCAATCAAACCTAAAATTTGGATGATGATGATGCATATCAAAGCTAGTACATGCCTATCAATGCATAAGATTTTGATGATAATGTCTATCAAAGCTAGTATTTGGATGATGATGCATATCAAAGCTAGTACACGCCTATCAAAACATAAGATTTGAATGATGATGTCTAGTAAAGCTAGTACATATCTATCAAATAATAAAATTTAGATGATGATGCCTATCAAAGCTAGTATATGCCTATCAAAGCATAAGATTTGGATGATGATACCTACCAAAGCTAGTGCTTGCCTACATGGTGCTTATTTGATGGCAGCTCACTTATCTATGGTTTTGGCGCCAAAGGTAATGCTGTTAGGGTTTATTAGATGAAGGGTTAAATTGTCATTTTGTCATTTCCAATAGTTGTGGTTTTGGCGCCTAAGAGCAAATCAGTTTAAAATTTTAGGGCTTTACTTAAGGTTTTGTTAGCTAAAATGTCTCATCGAATAGTGTAAAATGAAATGGAAAAAGACAAAGACATAAAAATTGGAATCGGGATCAGAATTGATTTTAGTTTCCAAATGGATTCAGAGATAGACTGATGAAAAAGAAGAAGAGTTGACCTGCGAGTGCCAAAGTCATGACCTGCAAGTGAGGAAGGAGAGAGAGATTTGAGATTGATAGATTCAAAATTTGAATTTTGAAAAGTAAAGAAGAGATGTGAAGAAGCAGAGGGTTTGGTAAGAAGTCATTAACCTGTGAGTGCCGAAGTGACCTCCCAGATTGAAAATTTATATTCATAAACTCCAAAATAAAAAAAAACCAAACCTGCAACAATCATATGAACAACAACTACCTTGATTTTGAAAGAAATCTCAAAAGCTATTGCAATCTATTTTGAACAGCAAAGGAATTGAAATGGAAGAAATATATGGTTAACCTTGGTCATAGAGAAGAAGAAACCGCTCAGCCACCTTCTGAATCAAACAACCGTTGATTTCTCTTATGAATAAAACCCACAAATTTCTCTTCTCCATCAAACATCCACATTGATTTTGAAAGAAGTGACCTCCCAGATTGAAAATTCATATTCATATACTCCAAAATCAACAAACCAAACCTACAAACAATCATATGAACATCAATTACCTTGATTTTGAAAGAAATCTAAAAAGCTATTGCAATATACTTTGAACAACAAAGGAATTGAAAGGGAAGCGAGATATGTGGTTAACCTTAGTCATAGAGAAGAGGAAATTGCTCAGCCACCTTGTGAATCAAACAACTTGATGTTTTCTCTTCGCAGTTGAACCCACTGATTTCTCTTCTCCATTGAACATCCACCTTTTGCCACCGTCTTCGACCCCTCCTCCTCAATGTTCAAGAAATCTTGTAGTCGCCGTCTTAAAGTTTCCGGGATGTACTTTGCAGTGAGCAGATAGAGGGAGAGAGTCTGAGTTTGTGAAGGGAATATTGGAAATGGGTTTGGAGAAGAGGAAGAATGAGCTTTGGTTATGAGAGAGAGAGAAGAAGCTCTAGTTATGAGAAGAGAAACAGAGATAGAAGGAAGTTATGTTATGAGAGAGAATAAATTCCATGTGATCATCTTAATATATACATCTTGGTTGAAGGGTATACTTGTCATTTTACCATTCTAAAAGTTATGCATTTTAGCGCCCAAAAGGAGGCATTTCAGTAAAAAAAAACCTAGGGCAAAGCTAGGATGTTGTTAGGGTTAGCTTGCAACACTTATTAACTTTTATAATATAAGATCACTACTTTTAGAAATTTTGTATGTTTGTTACATATTTTCAAATAAATTAAAATCTAAAAATTCTAAAAACTGTTTGAAATGAGAAATTGTTTCTAATAACTTTTTTAAAAAATCCATTTCAAGGTTTCATGTTTGATTCTCCTTAGTGTCATTTCAATGACCTAGTTTAACTTCTTAAAAAAAGCTTTTGAAAAAAAAATCATTTTATGATAACTACCCCCTTCGGTCCTTTACATAAAAAACTTTAAAAAAAATTGGTTCTATTTATAAGAAAAAATAACAACTTTTAAGGTGTATTTATTGCTTAAAAGACTTTGTTAACTCTCGTTTAATGTCTGTCTTTTTAATAGTGAGTATATTTAACACTTCACAAATTTTTGGGAGTGATTTTAACAATATTCTACACATTTCATTAAAAAATACAAAAAATGACTTAAAAATAGGAACAAAAAGTAGCGATTAAAAATTTTATAGGACTAAAAGATTAGAAAAATTTTAGAGGGACTACAACAAAAAATTGATATATTTATAAGGACCAAAAATATATTAACCCTATTTTTAAAAATATTAAAAAAGTTACAACAATCAATGATTGTCTTGGTTTTAATGTTTTTTGATTTTTCTTCTTTTATTAAGGATTGGGTTGGAATATATTTTTTTTAAATGTGATTTACATTTTGGTAAACCTTAACAAAACAGTTTATAGTTTTAATCACTTTTTCTAAAAAGCTGAAATGGTAAGTGAGTAGGACGAAAATGGGAACGCCCGGCCAGCGGTCTGAAAGTACTCCATTAGCACACGCACACAAAAACCACGTAGACACATACAGACAAGACTGAGAGACAAAAGCGCCAAAGTTTAACACCAAACCAACAACAAAAAATTAAAAATAAAAAAGAACATAGAAGCTTACTGTTTGTTAGTTGTTGTGTTCATCATCATCAGAAGAAGAAGACCTTGTGTTTGTTTGTTCTGCTTCTTCCATCCGTACATAATCATAATCATAATCTAGGGTTCCATCTCTCTCTCTCTCTCTCTCTCTCTCTCTCATGACTTCAATTCAACGACCTTCTTCTTCTCTCATCCTTGTTTGAGGAGGACATGAGCTCCACCAATTTGACTGGTTTCGTCTTAGCAGTCGTTTCCAGTGCTTTCATTGGTTCCAGCTTCATCATCAAGAAAAAGGGTCTTCAACTTGCCAGATTCAACGGCCCTTCTGCCAGTAACTACCTTTTTCCCTTTTTTCTTACTTCTAAAAATTCAATATTTTAAAAAATTCAATATTTCAGGCGTTGGTGGCTATGGTTATTTGCTTCAACCTCTCTGGTGGGTCGGAATGATTACTAGTATGTACCATGTACTTGTCTTTTCAATTTTCAACTTTTTCTTTTTTTTGTTTTCAATTATTTACTTGGAGATTTTGTTACAGTGATTGTTGGAGAGATAGCTAATTTTGTAGCATACATGTATGCCCCTGCTGTGCTTGTCACTCCATTAGGTGCTTTGAGTATTATTGTTAGGTAAACTTTCATTTCTATTCATGTAAATTACTTTTACACTAACATCATCTCTATTTCCATGTCAAACTACTAATTTTAAAACGCACTTACAAAAGTGGGAATGATTTTATTGGATGTTAGTGTAAAATGTCGGTGTAAAACTAGTTTACAATTTACACTGACACGTTTGTGTATCTTTGAATCCTTCTATTTAAGGATTCAGTTTCAGTGTTTACTTTTTACCAAATTAGCTTTTTTAATCACTCACTGAGCTAAAAATTTCTGTGGAATTGGCTAGTGCTGTCTTGGCACATTTCCTCTTGATGGAAAAGCTACAGAAAATGGGCATGCTGGGGTGTCTTATATGCATTCTAGGATCTACTATTATTGTATTGCATGCACCACAAGAGATGTCGCTTAGTTCCGTACAACAGATATGGAAATTGGCCATTCAACCTGGTATTCTTCTATTGTGCCATAGTGCCTGAGTCTATGATTCATGTAATTTTCCTGATTATTGCTTTCTTTTTTTGGCCTACAGCATTTCTCATGTACACGACCTCTGCTATTGCCATAACATTGTTCTTGGTTTTGTATTGTGCTCCTCGCTATGGCCAATCTAATATTTTGGTTTATATTGGAATTTGCTCTATAGTTGGGTCTTTAACTGTAAGTGATTCTACCTAGTTATCTTTGTTTCAATATTCTTGTATGCTCTATCTTCTAATAGTCGACTAAATTATATACCAAACCCAACCATTTGTTTTGTGTTTCCGATAAAACTTCCTTTTATTTCTCAGGTTATGAGTGTGAAAGCGATTGGCATTGCAATCAAACTTACATTAGAAGGTGCAAACCAGATTTTCTATTTTCAGACATGGGTTTTTACAATGGTTGCTATTACATGTATCATTATCCAACTCAATTACCTTAATATGGTCAGTATCACTTATTTTATTGTTAACATAACATAATTTTAGCATTAAATTTCACAAGTTTTGTTCTGGCTGTGGTGAAACTTCTAATTACTGAAAACCATGTGAACCCTGCATTATTGTTTAAAACTATTATTTTAATTTCGTCATTAAGGGAAGATATACACATTCATGTATGCAGACTGCTTATGAAATCTTGATGTGAAAAATCTTCATCTTACTGGTTTCTTTGCTATGATGCATTGATTCAATATTGTATGCTATCTAATCCTCTAACTAAGAATTTACTAATTTCTAGGACCAGTACAACAACTTTTTTAAGTGAGCTTTAGTTATCTACACCTTCGCCGCTGTTTGCAATTTTACCATAAGAAAGTGGACTGATTGTAAACGATAGGTACCGGTACATCATACTTTCTAGATTGATTAAATTTATTTTAATAATAATTATCAATATAGAAAACCCTAAATCAAGTTTGTCCTCTTCTTTCTTATTTTTATTCCCCTTTTCGAGTCTCAGTAATCAACAGTGTAGTTTACTTATTTCATGGGCCAAAGATATAGTTTCTTTCTAATCATTTATAGAAACTATGTTGATTGTGGTATAGTAATCCTCAATTTGGAACAAAACTATTATTAAATAATCAATACTGTACTTTAGACTGCAAAAGAAACATTTATTTTTTCACTCGGCGGTTGAGTATGAATAAAATCTTTCTGCTTGCTATTCAGGACCATTTGGAATAACATTTTTGGTTTATCTTTCCATTATAGAAAACGATCTAGCTTTTGTGGTGATTTCTTATTCTGTATATCATCCAATTATGTATTATACGGGAAATCATTTTTCATGTCCATTTTCTTTTTTGGTTCCTAACTAATAACTATGTTATCATGCTTGTATTTTGTTTTCATTGCAATTCTTTTCATAACATGTGTCCATTGAAGTTTTGTTCTAAATAAATCTGCATATCAAATTATAACTGTTTGTAGGCTATATGAGCTGAAGCCACTTCCTTGATTGATTCACTAGATTTTGTTTCTATATTTGTATTTTTCATAATTTTCATGTTATTTGATCTTCAATATAGCTTCTGTCGTGATCAACTCTTGCGCGGTTGCAGGCATTGGATAACTTTAACACAGCAGTTGTTTCTCCAATCTATTATGCATTGTTCACAGCTTTTACAATATTAGCCAGTGTAATTATGTTTAAGGTTTGTGTTTTACATAATCATATTACGGAAATTTGTTCATCAAAGGAGAGGTTTTATGGTTTAATTATTTTTCAATTCCTGTCTGTAGGACTACTCTGGTCAAAGTATAGGCAGTATTGTGTCAGAGCTATGTGGTTTCATAACTATTTTATCTGGAACATTTCTATTGCATGGTACAAGAGAGCCAGACCCTCCAGTCAATCCAGGTAATACCTCAAGCACTGAAATGTATTGTGAAAACTTGGATGATATAAGCTCCTTATAATTATATGTGCCAATAAAGGGAAAGAATTGCTGCAGAATTATGCTTTGTTACTCCAAAGGAGGTGCTATCTCCTTATAATTATTTTGAGCTTGCTTGATCACTAATATAGTATGCTTACTCCAAAGGTTAAAAATTTAGATAATGGGAAAGAATTGCTGCAGAATTATGCTTTATTTTCAACATATCTGGATTTCGGAAAAGGTTAACAGTTATAGATAACAATAATTTATTTTTTACCATGTTTGGTACTACACCCTTACAATTTGCACTCCTTTAGTAAACTACATAAACCTCCAACGAATGGTATTTTTTTTAAAACAGTTATAGATACAAAATATTCTTTTGTTTTAAAAAATTTACCAACCTCCATGAATAGTGTTTTTTCCCTCTCCCATGGGCCTGTACAGATATTTTCACGTCGATGACTCTGTTTGGGAAAGATTAAATAAGAGGTAATCTATAATTCTATATTATGAAACTCTATCTGGAACTGGATGGGGTTTTTCTGTAGCCTGTAAGTTTTACGAAGCTTAGGACAAGCCAATGTATTTTCTCTTTCTGGTCAAAGAAGATTTGAATAATATATCATTAGAAAGAGAGAAGGAAAGCAACACTAAGTAGAGGGTGGGAAGCCTCCTACATAGAAAAACATTCAGAGTATATCCAACTATTGTGTAAAAAACAGGTTAAGGCCGCGTACACACACCAAATGGCGGGACCCCTTCCCAGACCCTGCGTATGCGGGAGCTTTAGTGCACCGGGCTGCCCTTTTTTATAACCAACTATAGTGGCTGAGAAATGGAATTAAGCAGTCAAGTTCCCTTGTATATCAGTAATATAAATTCCCCTGAAATTACATTGAGATCAACACAAAAGATAAGCCAAAAAAAAGGGACATGTGGAACTATATGCCAAAAAAATACAAAAATGTTACTCCATGTAGTTGATGTTTAGGAGTTATAAGGTTGTTGGGGTGGGATAACTACTCCTTCCGTATTTTATTATAAGTCACTTTGAAAAAAAAATGTTTTGGTTTTATTATAAGTCGTTTTACAATATTAATGCATCATTAATGATTTTTTTCCTATCATACCTTTGACCATTTATTACTCTCTTCTTTTCATTCTTTTAAAATCTTTTTCCCATATCATTAATAAGGGATCATCATGTAAAATACTCATGATTTCTTTTTCCAATACAAAATTAAGTACATTTCTTAATATGTGTGAAAATTTCAAAACGACTTATAATAAAATACTGAAGGAGTAGATAACAACTAATACATCGGATCCTATCAAATTAAGAAAGTTGAGGGTTCAATCTCTACTCCCAACAAAAATACCAATCAAATACCATTTGTCATAAATATGTTGATCAATGTAATTTTAATGATATAACCACTACTTGGAAATTATGTAGGGGCAAAATAAAGGACCGAGGTCTATTAATTTGAGGAAGCGACAATTTTATTCTTTTCTTCTAATATAAAAATTAATTTTATTTTATCTTCTTATTTAAAGATGTACTCCAATCAACCAAGCAATTGAGATCAAGTGGTTAATGAGGTCCACTAAAGAATGAATTGTTCAGGAGAACTTGAATTCGATTCGATTGGATTCAGATTCACTCTCGTAGATTTTTCATTGGACCGGGTGCAATGGAACTCTCCACCGTCCAATTGATTTTGTAATAATTTTGTTCTTCCTTGATTACTTACCTCCCGACCGAACTTTGGATTATCAGATCCCCTTTCTCCCCTGAGAACTCGAGGGTAAAAAAAAATCACTCACACCACGAAAATTAGCCGATTTTGTAAAAAGCATTAAAATTGTCAACTAGTATCTGTATCATTTTATCCAAACTATCCTTAAATTACAATGTGAATGAATAGGGGTATTCTGGTAAAAAAATGAATGCAGTTGACCATTTGAATGAGTTCTTATAAATGAGAAAATTAATTTATAAAAAAATCTCCTATATTTTGGGATGGTCAATACTCTGTCAGTGTACGATTATTTTATACATACATCCAATAGTGTGTTGTCACGTCAAGTAATGAATGCATGTGTAAAATAATTATACACTGACAGATCATACTTATTAAACTATGAAAATAATTACCCTTTTAAAAAACAAATAGGCTCTAAAAATTATTGTGGATAGACTCTTTTTTTCAAGGGAATTAAATAGACTCTTGAAAAATTATTGAAATTGTAATGTACTTCGTTATATTATATGTCAAGCATGTTCATTTAGACATATTACATTCTGACGGAAACAAGAAAATATTTAAATATATCATCAAAATTTGTGATAATTAATTTAACTTGCATACAATTATCAAATCTTGTGGCTGTAGTTTAGTGGTAAGAATTCCACGTTGTGGCCGTGGAGACCTGGGCTCGAATCCCAGCAGCCACATTTTTGTTTTTATATTTTTTATGTTCTCACTTTCATCAAATCACATAATTGTTGGAAATTCCGCTTTCATTGTTGTCCGCCTAATTGCGGCATTTGTTGCCCTCATTGCTTGAAGCCTCCAACACCTTCGTCGTGTGTAATGCTTATAAAGCATGGGCGACCCTTAACTTACAAACCGGTTTTGTAAGGATGAATTAGACCTAGTATAAAATCTTAGAGGCTATTAGAGCCTATCCTTGATCTATGGCTAGGCTTCCCGCATCGCCCACACTTCAGACTCATTAGGCTTGAATATGAGGGGACCGAGGGCGTATTGGAAATTCCACCTACATTACAGTTGTACTACATCCTTACATTTTTGGATTCCTTTAGTAAACTACACAAAGTTTAAATTAGAGGTAATCTATATCATGCTTACAAAAAAAAACAGGCAATCTATATTCTGAAATTCTATCTAGAACTAGATGGGGGTTTTCTATACCCTGTAAGTTTTGTTAAGATTAGGACAAGTCAATGTATTTTTTTTTGGCTTAATTGTAGTTTTGGCCCCCTATGAAAAATAATAACGAATCAACCCCCTAAGTTTACCCCTTTTTGCACTTTTGGCCCCCCAGACCAATTTTTACTGGGTCAATGCATATGTGGCACCCACATCACTTACGTGTGGTGCCACGTGTTTAAATGTTTATTTTATTTAAATTTTTTAATTTTCTTATTATTTCCATCATGTCTTCATAATTTAATAAACATTTAAACACGTGACACTTCACTTAAGTGATTTGGGTGCCACATATGCATTGACCCATTCAAAATTGGTCTGAGGGGCCAAAAGTGCAAAAGGGGTAAACTTAGGGGGTTGATTTGTTATTATTTTTCACAGGGGGTCAAAATCGCAAGTTTGTGATACTTAGGGGGCCAAAACTGCAATTAAGCCTTTTTTTTTCTGGTTAAAGAAGAATCGAAGAATATATCCTTAGAAAGAGAGAAGGAAAGCAAAACTAGGCAGATGGTGGGAAGCCTCCTACATAGAAAAACAATCATAGTATATCCAACTATAGTTGCTTAGAATTGAAATTGAAATGCAATTAAGCAGTCAAGTTTCGTTGAATATCAGTAATAGAAATTCCCCTGAAATTACTATGAGATGAACACCAAAGATAAGCCAAAAAATACAAAAATATTTTGTAATATATGTAAGGCACAAAAATTCCTTCAAAATATCGAGATTCCTCCGGTCTCCAAATAAATTTACCAAAGAATTTCACGAATTACATACTCATAATGGTAGTCTCATTATTGCTGTGAAAATCTTTAAACCAGGAGGAAGGTTAGTTGTTTGTAGCTTTACTTTCATGAAGGGGGAGACCGTTTCTGCAAGTAGAATCAGAAAGTAGCTGTAGTATAGTATGTGAACGGTGTTACTTTTGCTGTGTCTTACCCATCTATCATAAAACATAAGTTTTGCTTGTATAGGTATTTTATCAAATACGGTATGTTTACAATATTACCAACAAAAAGGAAATTTATTATTAATATCTTATGCTTGAGCAAGCCCTCTCTGTTTAACACTGCTAAGTGAATATTCATTTCTGAAATATTTGTATGTGGATAAGTACTTTTCTTAAGATGCTTTCCAATTTTGAGAACTGGACATCATGCAGAGAGATTTGTGAGTTTTCTATAGTCAATGTACTGTACATCTTGTCCTATTATTTAGGTAAGGGTCATATAGTCAACATTAAGGACAAACTAATGATACTGGAAAATGTAAATCATTTACTGATAACTGATGCTGTTTTCTAAAAGTGAATACATTATCTGATTATTATTCTCCACATACAGATTTATATACACCATTGTCTCCAAGAGTATCATGGTATTTCCAAGGCAACAATGAATCCTGGAAACAGAAAGAGGAGGATGTGTCACCCTTTAATTTAATAGCAATTATACGGCAAGATCATTTCAAGTGACAGATGGCTTAAACCACAAGAAGTTTCATATATTATCTTCTGCTATATCCATACATTGAGCAGCTAAACATAGCATCCTTACTCTATCACCAGTCATCACACTGTACTTCCTTTTTTCAGAATCGGTTCACTGGTAGCATATCAAATGAAGGCTTGAGTGCTCATGTTTGAAAGGGTTGATTAATCACCATGTTTGCCTTCTTTGTATCCCTTTTGTATTCCTTTCCCTAGTGTATTTCTTATTGGTTTTTCCTACACCACACTTTCTTTTTATTCTTTCTAATTTTTTTCTTATGATTTTTTTTTTGGGTTTGTAAAGTGAATGGTTCCTTGCTGTGGTGTTTGGTAGATGTAGAATCTAATCCTTGTATGTTGATCTTTAGGAGTTATAAAGTTGACTTGATTGTTGAGGTGATACAACTTTAAACGGAGTGAAATGATAAAGAAGTTGAGTGCTCGTCGCTCGATCTCTACTCCCAACAAAAGTACGAACTACTTAACCTTTGTTGTTCCAAAATAAATATGTTGATCGGTGTAATTTTAATGATTTAACTGGTGCTTGGAAATTATTAGCAGGATATTTTCCATGATTGGAAAACATAAAAGTCTTAGGTCTATTATTAATTTGAGAAGACACCATTTCACATTTTTCTTCTAATTATAAAAATTATTATATATTTTCCCTTCAAAAAAAAATTATTATATATTTTGTTTTTAAAGATATACTCCTTCAATTCTAAGATATATGAGCTTTTTATCAAAGTCACTCACACTAGGAAAATAAGTTGATTTAGTTTAGTTTTTTTTTTTTTTGAAATAAAGTTGATTTAGTTTAGTGAAAAGCATTAAAGTTGTAATTTGTATAAATCCAAATATCCTTACATTTTCTGAAAAAAAAAAATTGTCTTTTCAAGAAATAGTTTGAGTAAGAAAATTAAGATATGTGAATTAAATAGGTGGTATTGTGCTAAAAATATATTAACGCAGATCTTATAAAAAAGAACAACAATTTGTAAAAAAAAAAAGTTCTTATATTTTGGGACGGTCAAAATATATAAGAAACAGTGAAAGTAATTACCTATTTAAAAATTAATTAGACTTAAATGGCAATAGATAGACGAAATGACAATAGTCATCGAAAACTTACACATACAAATCGATAAGTCGGGTTCAAATCCCGGTCGGCTTAGCAATTTTGACATTTTGTTAGTTGAGTTAGAATTTATATACTACACAACAATCAACAAAGCATGTCAATCTTTTTTATCAACAAAATTTTAACTTGGTTTTTAAAATTAAATATATTATCCTTAAAAAAAAATTTGTTAAAAAAAAAAACTCTGGAATCTGAACTAATTTTAGAGGATCTTCATGTTGAAAGTATAATAAATTCCGACGCAAGTAGGAAAAAACTGTGTATATCATAGAAATCAAAGAGATAATTATTATAACTCGCGAGAACTTATCACATTAGTGGCTGTAGTTTAGTGGTAAGAATTCCACGTTGTGGCCGTGGAGACCTGGGCTCGAATCCCAGCAGCCACATTGTTTTTATTTTTTTATGTTTTTCTTTTTCATCTGATAGGCTGGGTAAATAGAGACTCCATCGGTTAATAAAGAATTATAATATTATAATTAATTCTGGGGGAAGATATGATGCATTGACTATCATTATTTGTAATAAAAAGTTAACAAATTTACTATATATGATATGATGATAAGACTAGAAAACATGGATAGTAATTTTTTAGGAATTTTCTTTAATAGTGACGATGAAAGTATGAAACTAACTTAAATTTTGCTTCTATGAATTTTCTTTATCATACGATGTTTAGGCCATTACTTAAGTTTAGGCAGTTTCATTTCATTCTTTATCTTTGGTGCAAATTCGAAGTTCTTTGGTGCAAAATTTGATTCTTTATCTTGCTGCAAATAATATATTGTTTTATTTTGCTGTAATATTCAATAAGCATAATATAATTATATATACTGTACTTTAAATTTGACCATTTTCTCGTCTATGTCGAGTTCAAGGTATGAATAATTAAGCTTCACATCAACTATGAATGAACCGACTGTTATATATATATATATATATATATATATATATATATATATATATATGGGGTTTGCTACAATAGACCCACTCATTTTCATGAAGGTCTATTTTAGCAATCAGCACCTTTTCACTTGGACACAAAGACCCTTGTTTATTATTTTTGGGAAAATTAAAACTGAAGGGCACAAATGTAATTTTTGTTTAACTTTTAGATTTTTTTTTGTCTTTCACGACAAACTCTTCATGTCCCTCTCATTCTCTTTCTTTCTTCCTTCTCTGTTCCCTTAGCTCTTCTCTCACCACTTTCCCTGCATTTCAGTTCTGCCTCCGATCAGTTCTGCCTCCCTTAGCCACCATGGGATGTTTCAGTTCTGCCTCCGATCAGAAACACGATTGTCTTCCTTCCTTTCTTCAGTTGGTCGAGAAGGAGATTTCCTATTGCCGAGTGGGAATGGTTGGAGCAGACTCAAGGCTCGTACACATCAGTTCGCGGAAAACCACCCGATGAAGGGGCACTTGTTACGTTACCCACCCTATAAAAAAAAGCAAGATCTATAGAAGTGGGGCTGATTCTGAGTCTCTTTTTATTCCATTCCTGACCCCATAGGCGTGGGGCTGCATGTTGAGACTGCACGTTGCCTATCTTAGTTTTGTTCCTTTTGAGACTGCATGTTGCACCTGATAAGTATACATTTCCTTATGTGATTAAAGCTTGTGGTGGTTTGAATAATGTGCCGTTGTGTAAGATGGTTCATGAATTGTCGCGGTCGATGGGATTTCATATGGATTTGTTTATTGGTAGTTCTTTGATTAAGTTGTATACGGATAATGGTTATATTCATGATGCTAAGTATCTGTTTGATGAATTGCATGTGAGAGACTGCATTTTGTGGAATGTCATGCTTAATGGTTATGTGAAAAATGGGGATTTTAACTCAGCATTAGGAACTTTTCAGACTGATACAGTTACTTGGAATGGTTTGATTGCTGGATATGTACAGAACGGATTTTGTGGTATAAAATCAACCGAATAACTGACCTTCTCATTGACCGAATAACAGGATTAACATGTCCTGCACCAGTGGCAAAAACATCAGCAGGTAAAAGTCTTTGATCCAATATAGGACTCCCGACTATCGGCAGTTGTCATGATTGCTGATTTTATAGCGGCGGGCAGACGAGGCTGTAGCTTGTGCTGCTTTGGCGTCTCTGAAATTAGGGAAGGAATTGCACTGCTACATTCTGAAAAAAGGACTAGATAATGTGTGTCAAGTGGGATCTTCCATCACATATATGTATGCAAAATGTGGAAGATTGGATCTTGCATATCAATTACTGTGTTTTTGTTGCGTTGCCTATCTTAGTTTTGTTCCTTTTGAGAGTTTGTTGCAGGAAGGACTAGTTATTTGTCTTGCCCAAATCAATTGTATTTTCATTTTGCATTTCAATTGTCTTGCCCAACTTTTTTGTTTAGTCATTTTCATTTTGTTGGTTTAACTATTTGAAAGAGAAAAAATAACGTGAAAGAGGGAATGGCCTCGTAGCAGAATCAGTGAAAATATTGTTAGCTTTTACAAGACAGAAGTCATAGTGAAATTATTGGTCATGTCTCTTTGTTCCTCATTTCATACAATGTATTGTTTTTGTTTATCCATTATGTACTTCTTAATCGTACTGTCTTTTGAAATAACAGAGGCATGATTCTAAATACAAACCACTTTTTAGCAATTTGTTACTGTTATTTCTCACCTGTGTATAACTTCAACTACTACGCTTCCAGGATGAAGCTGATATATTTTCGGTTTGCTCTCATCTTGGTCGAATTCAATATCAATATAACTTCACTTTATTTGTCTCATTTACGTATGTCTACCATAATTTGATGGATTCCATTTCAGTAATTTGTTTAAATAAAATTTCTTGTTAATGTGAAACCCATATACAATTTAAGATCAAATTCAAGATCAAATTCAATATCAAATTCATGATAACATTACCATAATTCAAGATCTTACAATCAGGTTATACATAATGAAACAAAAAGCCAATCACTCTCACATGATTCCATAATGTAAATTCAAGATCAAATTAATGTGTCACCAATTACATTTATGAGAAAATTAAAAGTACAATCGATGTCCAACACAAAACCAAACCAAGAAAAACTACACTGCTGAAACAGAAACATAAGCTGGAACACTGCTGAAACAGAAACACAAGCTGGAACATTGCTATAAACACAAGAACAAGTTGCTGAAACAGAAACACAAGCTGAAACAGAAACCAAACATGAAAACAAGAACAAGTTGCTGCTCAAAACATAAAATGCTGCTACATAAGTCGTTGCTACAACAGAACCTTCTCGGCAAGCTGAAACCAAAACCAGAAAACACAAGTTGCAGCAAAACATAGCAGCCAAACATCATTATTAAGATGATTTTCTCCAACCCTTCATCATCCTAACAAATAACAAGAAAAAAAAGCAAGCAAAATTTGTCAGTATAAACATTAAATAAGCTTGTGCATTAACAACATAAATACCTTAAAAACAAACTTACTTATTTGGAGATTGAGAAGGTAATGCTTCAATATTTTTCTTTTTATTTGGACAATTTCGTGAGTCATGATCAGTTCCACCACAATTTGGAACATGACAATGACGAGGCTTCTTTGCAATTTCAACTCCTCCTTTTAGTCTTGATCCTTTTGGTCGACCTTTTGTTTTTGAAGGTAAAGGATTTTCAACATTCAATTCATCATTATTTGGAACCGTAGAATCAACACCCACCAACTTTTCTTGGATTTCAGGCATGTCTTTGATCACTTGAATAACTTTCTCTAATTCTCTAGCTGCAGCTTGTTCTCTATCTTTTGTTTTTTTGGATTCAATCTCAAGACATTGAATTAAGAACCTCAACTTAACAAGGGAGCCACCATTTTTGTTAATCATGTGATTAGATTTTGGAACCAATGAACTTTCTTGTCTCCAACGAAGAGGAAGATACTTGGAAGGGAGGGTAAAATAATTTTTCATCACAAGCACTCGAAAAGCATGTCTACACAATATCCCAGAAAATTCAAATTCCTTGCAAGAACAATGGATTGATTCATTTTCTGGTATCCAACTTACAAAGCGGCCTCCGTCAATTTTGGTATGATGTCGCACAATAAATACACCGTTATTAGTTTCAGTTGCCGCATATTTTGTAGACAACTCAATCTCATGTTGAATCAACTTAAAGGCATAAGGTGTAAGAATAGATGCGGCATGTTCCTCAATAGGAAAACACGTTCTAATACGAGGATTGTGGTACTTTTGGCGCATTCTTGCTTCTTCTCCAGCTTGATTTCTAATGTTAACAGCAACCCCAACCTACACAACAGTATATTAATTATGAGTAAATTAAAACTAATAGATCCAAGTATCTTACCAGAGAAAAATCAATTAACTCAATTAATTTCTTACTTGATTTATGAAATCAGTCAGACTTGTTTTGGCTCCCAAGAATCTTTTTATATATGAATTTATAGATTCTGAACGTCCAGTTGTAGTCATTCCAGCAAAAAAGAAGTCCTTCAAATAAGCCAGTGCCCAAAATTGACGAAGCGAATAGAGCAAGTCAATATGGTTATCCATGCTAAGACAAAATTGTTCAACCATCAATTCCCATTCCCTCTCAAAATCATCTCCACATTCTAAATGGTATAATCGATAAAATTCATCTTTAAAATCATTATATCTCGAACCTAATGAAAAAGAAAACCATGTCGATAACTTCGCTAGGATATGCCATATGCAAAATGCATGTTTTGTGTTTGGTAATTCCATTGCAATAGCTTCTTTCATTGCAAGATCCTGATCTGTAAGAATTGTTTGTGGATATTTTCCTTTGGCAAAACTAAGAAAAGTCTGAAAATAAAAAAAAATGTAAGATAACTTACTAAAAACTCAAATTTAGAAATTTACTAAAATGTACCTTTATAGCCCATGTAAAGGAAGAAATCTTCTCATCTCGCAATAGAACACATCCAAAGAAAATGGAATTGCCATGATTATCGACCCCAACCCATATTCCAAGCGGCATGTCATAACGATTTATTCGATAAGTGGTATCAAAAACAACCACATCTCCAAAGGCTTCATATGCTCGAATTGAATCACCAAATGCCCAAATAATATGCTCCAATTTGTTGTTTTCATCGATTGAAAATTCATACTCAAATGCATTATCTGCATCTTTCAGACTTTTACATAATTTGAGAACATTTGAAGCATCAAATTCTTTACCAGTACCACTTTGAGATTGAATAAAATTTCTAATGTCTTTATCTAAAAATGGAAGATTTCCTGCATCTACTTCTTTCTCTAACTCAAGCACTCTAATTATCAAACTAACAGAACAACCAGCTTTTGACAACAAAAGAATACGATCTTGATCAATAATTGGTATATTTCGATAAGCAGGAAGAAATTTAACCTCTTTATCATCTAATAACTCATGGTTATGATTATTATTAAAATATTTCACCACCCACTTTTTCTCAGAGTTAATTGTTGTTATATTAACCAACAATTTTGCACCACAACTACATCTTGACGACTTCCGTTGCCTTTGACCTTCCACTTCATTATCTTTGTCTACTTTAATAGTACCAGCACGATGACAAACAAACTCTCTTTTATAAACACCTAATGGATTATCCTCCGACTGATTCTTAATAGATTTGTAAACATGATGACGTCTAATTGAAAAACCATTTTTTCGTGCAAACAAACAGTAAAAGTTGTAAGCCTCGTCATCACTGTTAAATACCTTTCCTTCATAAAGAACATCATCATCAATGTGATTGGCTTGAGGCAAAGGTCCATGTTGTGGCTCTGGTATAGTGGTAAAAGAATCTATCATTTCATCATCTTCATATTCCAAGGACCAATCAATGGCCTCATTTCTTCCCTCTGATGACATAGCTATCTCAATTTAAACCTGAATAGTATTTAAAACAACTGGTTATTGGCAAGAACAATTACAATTATAAATTACCCAAAAAGAGAAGAAATAAAATGACAATAGCTAAGTTGAAACGATGTATGGAAGGTATGCACTGCTTGATTTGTGCCTAAATATATTTGTCTTCTTAAACTGATTTAAAGTATATAATGTGTGTCGTTAATTACTGAAATCTTCCATATTGGATGAGTGGTGTTAATATATCATCGTTTTAATTTGATGTACTGAAAATTTCAAAAGAAAAAGAATTGTTGAATTACCCGTAACATGTTAAACAAAGAAAAAGACATAGCAGAAAACATAGCAGAACTTACTTATAAGAAAACATAGCAGAACTTACTTATAAAAAGACATAGCAGAAAACATAGCAGAACTTAACAAAGAAAAAGAATTGTTGAATTACCCGTAACATGTTAATATATCATCGTTACAATTATAAACTACCCGTAACATGTTAAACAAAGAAAACGAAAAATCGAATTGTTGAATTAAGACACATTATAAGGGAGTATACCTTTTCTTCAGTAAAAGAATTGTTGCATTTGATTTTAAGTTAATGGAAGCAAGCACAACATGGAAGGAAGGTGATGTTTGAGTTCTCAATGAAGAAAACAGTAAAACGTAACAGAGAAAAGAAGGAAGAAAGAGAAGAGAGTAAGGTGCAACCTTTGAGTTCTCAATGAAGAAAAATTAGAAAATAAAAAAAAGAACAGCTAATTACATTTGTGCCCTTCAGTTTTAATTTTCCCAAAAATAATAAACAAGGGTCTTTGTGTCCAAGTGAAAAGGTGCTGATTGCTAAAATAGACCTTCATGAAAATGAGTGGGTCTATTGTAGCAAACCCCATATATATATACATATATATATATAACAGTCGGTTCATTCATAGTTGATGTGAAGCTTATATATATATAAAAGAGCTAATTCATATATATAAGAAAATTGCTTTTTTTCCATTTAGTTTTGCTCATTCCCACTTCAAACTTCCTAAAATAACTCCAACATGAGTTAACTCACGTTCGGTAGCACCAACGTGAGTTAAGTCACGTTGAGGCAACTCATGTTGACTTAACTTGAGTTAACTCACGTTGACCCCCAACATGAGTTAACTCACGTTGACCCCCAACATGAGTTAACTCAAGTTGAGCCAACATGAGTTAACTTGAGTTGGTTTTAGGTAAGCTAACAAATCATTAATTCTTGACAAAGATGTTGTTTTTTTAATCCCCTGAACGTGCATTTTGTAGAATATGTTATGTTCATTTATTAATTCACAATACCTTATATTCATTTTTTAAAAAAACATTCGCTATATTTTTTAAAAACATTCATTTGCTAAATTTTTAAAAAAAGATGATCCAAAATAAATCATAACTTAAGCCCAGCTATTCACAATGCACCTGCCTCCCCTTTGAAACTGGGGGCGGACAATAACATTGCTCGGAGAAAGAGAACTAATTCCTGTCCTCCAGGGGTGGATCGGTCCTTGGTGATGGGCCCTTGGAGTTTAGATTGGCTCCATGACCATACTCATGGCGATGTCGGTATCATTTTCCCATCAAAATCCAGACATCGTAAGTGTCCAAAATCAACAAGAGGTCACAGTAAGGAATCTAGTAACGGCCCTACGAGGAAGAAAGTTGGTGGTTCCCTTCGTCATCCTGTCCATAGTTTGAAGAAAGTTGCCCGTTTACCAACCAAAGACCGTGATGTAGTTCTAAAAATTTTGTAGAAAAAAGGGAGAAAGAGACGTAGTGGGAGGGATGTATGTAGGGGGCGTCAGTTGTTACTCCATGTTCTAGTGGGGGATGCTCTTCATCTACTTCAGTTAATAAGGATTGGGAGAACTGGGTTGCTATGCATGGTGATGAGCAGGTGGCAGTTGAGGATGTGTGGGGTTTGGTAAAGCTTTAGGGGTTAAATTCAATGGTACTAGTCAGAACATGTTCAGTGTGCTATCTAGAGCGGGGCAAGGAAACAAGGCGGCCTGTGTTAATCAAGGAGGGGGGAATGGCATAGTGGAGGGGAGGGGTGCCCAGGGGGTGCGGTGTTGTGGGGTGGGGGGAAGGGGGAGTGTTGTTCCGATGAAGATAATCTCTTGGAATGTTAGGGGGTTGGGTGGTTTTGAGAAGAGGAAGGAGGTCAAGTCGCTGATTCAGGAAAAAAACCCTCTTATTGTGTGTCTGCAAGAAACAAAATTATCTGTTTGTGATGATTCTCTATGTCTCTCTTTGTGGGGAGCTTCTACTTCTGGGTTCTCTTTTCGCCCTTCTGTTGGGGCGTCGGGAGGCTTATTGACCTTGTGGGATAGTTTGTTGATGGAGGTGTGGTCTTCTGTTAGTTTTGATCACGTTCTGTTAATTCATGGTAGGTTCGTGTCCTCCCAGGAAGAGTTCTATGTTGCCAATGTGTACGCGCCTTGTGATAATGGTGCCAAACAGGTGTTGTGGGATAGTCTATCTGTTCGTCTTTATTCCTTACGGGGTACGAAGGTTTGTGTGTGTGGGGATTTCAATGCAGTTTGTAGTGTGGAGGAAAGGCGGTCTCTGCGAGCGGTCTCTAATTCTGCGGATCTTGTTCCTTTTAATTGTTTCATTGATGATAATATGTTGGTGGATTTACCTCTTTGCGGTCGTAAGTTTACTTGGTACAAAGGTGATGGGATGTCTATGAGTCGCATTGATCGGTTTTTGCTGTCTGAGGAGTGGTGTGTAGTTTGGCCTGGTTGTTTGCAGATTGCTCATTTGAGGGGGTTGTCAGATCATTGTCCTCTATTGCTTACTATTGATGAGGAAAATTGGGGTCCTCTGCCTTCCCGCATGTTGAAGTGTTGGTCTGACATTCCGGGTTATAGGCAATTTGTCCGTGATAAGTGGCAGTCTTTGATTGTGGAGGGATGGGGCAGTTTTGTGTTGAAAGAAAAACTTAAACTCATTAAATCATCGTTGAAGGAGTGGCATCATTCTCATGTTCGCAATTTGCCAGGTAGAATCTCTTTTTTAAAAAATCGCCTCTCTGTGCTGGATGAAAAAGGGGAAGACAGTTTGTTATCTAAAGAGGAATTTGATGAATTGCATGAGGTAACTTCAGACCTTCATTATCTGGCCCGTGCCCATTCTAGTATCTCGTGGCAACAATCTCGGTTGCTCTGGCTCAAGGAAGGGGATGCGAACTCCAAGTATTTTCATTTTGTTCTGGCTAGCCGGCGCCGGGGGAATGCTATTTCCTCTCTCTTTGTTGACGGTGTTACCGTCGAAGGTGTTCATCCTATCCGAAAAGCAGTCTTTTCTCACTTTTCTGCTCATTATCGTGCGCCCCAAGTGGATAGGCCGGGGGTGGAAAATTTGATCTTTCAAACCTTGTCCTTTGCGGAAGGTGCGAGTTTGGTTAGACCTTTTTCGGTCGAGGAGGTGAAAGCGGTGGTTTGGGATTGTGATAGTTTTAAAAGCCCGGGTCCAGATGGTGTGAACTTCGGTTTTCTGAAGGACTTTTGGGTCGATCTGCAGGCGGACATTATGCGCTTTGTTACCGAGTTTCATCGGAATGACAAACTATCGAAAGGTATTAACAACACTTTCATTGCTCTTATTCCTAAGGTGGATAACCCTCAGAAGTTAAATGATTTTCGGCCAATTTCTTTGGTGGGTAGTTTGTTTAAAATCCTGGCTAAGTTACTTGCTAATCGGCTGAGGTTGGTTATTGGTAGTGTTATCTCCGAAGTGCAGTCTGCTTTTGTTAAGGATAGGAAGATCCTTGATGGTATTTTAATTGCAAATGAAATGGTTGATGAAGCTCGAAAATCAAAGAAAGAGTTGTTATTGTTTAAAATCGATTTTGAAAAAGCTTATGATTCTGTTGATTGGGGTTACTTGGATGCTGTGATGGGCAAAATGTCTTTTCCGACTCTTTGGAGGAAGTGGATTAAGGAGTGTATAGGTACGGCTACTGCTTCAGTGTTAGTGAATGGTAGTCCCACTGACGAATTTTCCTTGGAGAGGGGTTTGAGGCAAGGCGATCCACTTTCCCCTTTTCTTTTCCTTTTGGTGGTTGAAGGCTTGAATGTTTTGATGAAGGCAGCCACAAATTCTAATCTTTTTTCTGGGTATTCTATTGGGTCTCTGGAGGCTATTGCAATCTCCCATCTTCAGTTTGCTGACGACACTTTGTTGGTTGGTGAAAAAAGTTGGGCCAATGTGAGAGCCATTCGGGCGGTTTTGTCAATTTTTGAGGCTCTGTCCGGGTTAAAGGTGAATTTTCGTAAGAGCATGTTGACTGGGGTTAATATTCCCGCTTCTTGGCTGGCGGAGACCGCTTCTGTGTTACATTGTCGTGTGGGTTCAGTGCCTTTCTTGTACCTGGGGCTGCCCATTGGTGGTGATGCGAGGAGGTTATCTTTTTGGGAACCGGTTGTATCCTGTATCAAGTCTAGATTGTCTGGCTGGAAGAACCGTTTCTTGTCTTTTGGAGGCCGTTTGACCCTTCTTAAGTCTGTCCTATCTTCTATTCCTGTGTATGCCCTTTCCTTCTTCAAATCTCCTTCAGGTATCATCTCTTCTATCGAATCTCTTTTTAATAAATTTTTTTGGGGAGGGGGGGTGAGGATTTTAGGAAATTATCTTGGATCAATTGGAAAACTATTTGTTTGAGGAAGGAGGAAGGTGGTTTGGGGGTGAGAAGAATGCGAGAGTTTAATTTGGCTCTTTTAGGTAAATGGTGTTGGAGGATGTTAGTAGATAGAGGTGGTTTATGGTATCAGGTGTTGGTGGCCCGTTATGGCGAGGCGAATGGCCTCTTGAAGGGAGGGGGCGGCGTGACTCTCCTTGGTGGAAGGAGGTGGTTAAAATTAGAGATGGCGGAGAGGGCAGTGCGAGAAGGTTGTTAAATGAGGGGGTGGTAAAAAAGGTTGGGAATGGTAGAAACACTTGGTTCTGGACTGACCTGTGGGTTGGTGGGAGTCCTTTGTTGGAGCGGTTCAGGAGGATTTATGACCTATCTGTTCATAAGTCTAGCACTGTGCATGATATGTTCCTGATGGGTTGGGGGGTTGGGGTGAGGCGTGGCAGTGTCGGAGGAGGTTGTGGGAGTGGGAGGAGGAAATGGAAGGGGCCTGTAGGAGATTACTTTCTAATGTGGTTTTGCAGGGTGAGTCTCTTGACCTTTGGCAGTGGCAGTGGGATCATTTGGTTGGTTATACTATCTGCGGTGCTTATCAGATTCTTACCTCTAATGGGACAATCAAGTTGGGGGAGGCAGCGGAGTGGATCTGGCACAATCAAGTTCATTTAAAAGTTTTGATTTTTGCCTGGAGACTGCTTCGGGACAGGCTACCGACAAAGGAGAATCTGGCAGCTCGCGGTATTCTGAATCACGATCTGCAGTTATGTGTTAATGGTTGTGGTGTCGTCGAATCAGCTAGCCACTTGTTTCTCTCTTGTCTGCGCTTCAAGGACCTTTGGTCTAAAGTCCGTGCTTGGATCGGGGTCTATACAGCGGAGCCGAATAGTATTCCTGACCATTTTGTTCAGTTCTCTTGTTCAGCTGGAGGCTTAAGGGCGCGTCGTTCTTTTCTGCGTCTGGTGTGGCTTGCATGCGTTTGGGTTTTATGGAGTGAAAGAAATAACCACATTTTCAACCAAAAAGAAAAATCTATTGATCAATTGCTCGATAGTATTAAATATCATTCTTTGTGGTGGTTAAAGGCGGCTAATGTTGCTTTTGTTTTTGGCCATCAGAGTTGGTGGACTTGCCCCCTTGTTTGTTTGTTTGGGCATAGCTTAAGCTTGCTTTATTTTGCTTTGGATTGTTTTTGTATCTTTAGTTGCCTCTCAGGCACTCCTTGTGCTTTTGAGGCACCTTGATTGTTGTTAATATATTTCATTTTAGTTTCTTCAAAAAAAAAAAATACACAAGTACGTAACAAAATTTATTTAAATTTATTTAGTTTTAAAAACATTGCTCGATTGATTGAATGAATGAATGAAAAATGGATTGAATGAATGAGACTAACAAATTTTTTACACTAAGTATAAAACACTTCAATGTCAATATTTTCGGTAAACTTTTATGAATTTAATTTAAACCCAACATGATGATTATACAACAAAGAATGTAATGTAATGTAACACAACATTTTGTTTACTGCCCGATCTAAATGGAGATGAAATTAAAACTAAACAAATTTTGCATACTTGTGTATTTTTAAGTTATGATTTATTTTGGATCATGCTTTTTAAAAATTTAGCAAATGGATGTTTTTAAAAAATGTAGCGAATGCTTTTTAAAAAATGAACATAAGGTATTGTGAATGAATAAATGAACATAACATATTCTACAAGATGCACGTTTAGGCTTAAAAAAACAACATCTTTGTCAAGAATTGATAGTTTGTTAGCTTACATAAAACCAACTCAAGTTAACTCATGTTGGCTAAACTTGAGTTAACTCACGTTGAGCCAACATGAGTTAACTTGAGTTGGCTCAACATGACTTAACTCACATTGGTGCTACCGAACGTGAGTTAACTCACGTTGGAGTTATTTTAAGAAGTTTGAGGTGAGAATGAGCAAAACTGAATGGGAAAAAAAACAATTTTCTATAATATAATGCTATAAAATTTGGAACGTTTTCCAATCTTGTGGGCCTAAGGTTTTGTTCATGGCAACTGTCCAAACATATTAGACTTTTACTTTTCCCACCCTATGCTATTCTCGCGCGCCCTATTTTTTTCTTCCAAAATTACCCTTTGTTCGGATTTTAGAATCTGAAACAAGTTTGGATTCTAAAATCCGAAATGCGTCAAAAACTGAAGGCCAGCATGACTGAGTTCCATCCTTGACAGGAGCAGTGTGAAACCACCTCCGGAATGTATAATCCGGATTTTATTTGCATATTTCAGATTGTATATTCCGAAAAATCAACTTTTAAAAAAGCAGGAAAACTTTCGGATTGTATAATCTAAAAACTTTGAATATATAAGGTTCGCCCAGAACCTAGCAAATGTTCACCACCTTTATCACCAAACACTCCCTACACCTCAAAAAACACACCATTTTGGGCGAAAACGTGATTTGGAGTAACAATCTGGTCATCAAGGGACGTTTACAACATCATTTTTGTCTGAATGCAAAGGTAATGTTTATATAAAACCTCCCTCATTCGATTTCTAGGCGCTTTACTTTTGATCACGTCAATGAATCTGGACTGGCACGATTCAGATTCTAAAATTCGAAAACCAGCAAGGTGATTCAGATTCTATAATCCAAAAACCACCAGTACAAAAACTGGTTGCATTTTATGACCATGCTTTCGCACTATTCCAGAGATGGATGTTCCCATTGATGCCTCCAATGAATTGCCATCTGAGATTGAACCTCCTATTGTGTTGCCGGTTGTTGCATTTGAAGTTATAGATGATTCCGGAAATGCCAAAGCCGAGGATCCTCCACCGAAAGTTGACATTCCTTCCGACGATGCGAAAGTAGAGGATGCTCCTCCGATTGTTGTACCTCCAGATGTTATTGTTTCTATTGATCATTGAGAACATTTTACTGCCAAACAAAAGTTTGCTACACAGAACGATTTGTTGGAGTGGGTTCGAGAGAAAGCAAGGAAGTTAGGATTTTCAGCCGTTATCGGTAAATTAGATGAAGGTGTAAATGGCAGAAATGCATTTGTTACAATGATATGCGAAATAGGAGGTTCATATACCAAGTACAAGAAGTTGTCGAGGCGCAGAATATCTGGTTCGGTTACATGTGAGTGTCCATTTCGTGTGAGAGGTTATTTGTAGATTGCTGGTGATTGGGGCCTCAAAGTTGATGATGCCATGAGATGGCACCTGTGTTGAAAGGTCATAAAATCGCCGGACGTCTCAACCCAAATGAATGTATATACACACCTTCGTGAGTTGACAAACTCAAATGTTCCTCCGAGGCAAATTCTTACAAATTTAAGGAAAAGGAACAATAAAACTTCAACTACTATCAAACATATTTATAATGCTTGTCACAAATATAGGCAGTCCATTAGGGATACGAGAACAAACATGCAACATCTCTTGAAATCATTGGTTGAGAATGTGTAAATGTATCATTGTAGGAAGTATCCTGATTCCGATGATGTCAGTCAATATTTTCTGGGTGCATCCAAATGGTATTAAGTTGTTTAACACGTTCTCTACGGTGCTTGTGTTGGATTCCACTTATAAGACCAACAAATACCGTCTTTCGTTGCTTGAGTTTGTTGGTGTCACTTCTACTAAGTACACGTTCTCTATTGCAGTTGCTTATATGATGTCTAAGAAGAAAGATAACGTTACTTGGGCTCTTGAGAGGTGTCGTGATCTCTTGCATTCCAAAGATATTTCACCCAGAGTAGTTGTCACTGATCGGGACCATGCTTTGATAAATGTTGTGGATACTGTTTTCCTAGTGGCTAGTGCTTTGTTGTGTGAGTATCATATTGAAAGAAATGTTAGAGCAAAGTGTAAGATGGATTGCAAAGTTAAGGATCTCAAAGGCAAGGATGGGAAAAAGATCAAGTCAAGTGAAGTGGTGAAGACGATCATGGTTGCATGGGAGGATATTGTGAATTCCGGATACAGAGCAAACATATATTGATAATCACAACCGATTCAAAGTTGTATGCTACAAGTTTCCTAAGTTTTTGGAATATGTTGAAAATACAATTATGGGTTCGATGAAGGAGAAAGTTGTGAAGTTTTGGGTCAATAAAGTCATGCATATGAGGAATAATACAACAAACAGAGCTGAATCTACACACAACCGGTTGAAAAAGTATCTGACTAGCAGTATGAGTGATTTAAGTACAAACTGGAACTCCGTTCACAACATGTTAGAGTCACAACATACTCAGATACACGCATCATTCCAAACGGGCATGATCATGCTTGAACATAGGTTCAAAGGAAAGTTGTTGTGGTATATGTTGATTAGAAACATATCAAGGAACACTTTGCATTATCTCGCAAACGAGGCTGATTGAGCAGTTGTGTGTGGTACAGATAAATCTAAGTGTGGTTGTTTAATTTTCATTACTTACGGATTGCCGTGTGCGTGTACGATTACATTGCAGATCAAGAACAACACTCCCATCCGTTTGGATGAATTCCACACTCACTTGAAGAGGTTGTGGTTCAAGTATGAAGGTGATCCTAAGGATGGAAAGGCATACATCTCTCTGTTACCAGAATGAGATTTGCTTCATGTACTTTTTCCTTAAAACTGTGTTTGTTTATGCCCAGTTTTGCCCAGTTTTTATACATTTAGTTCTTTAAGTTTCGGATTGTATAATCTGAAACCTCACAGACACAGAACAAAATGCAGTTTTTTCCTAATTTTCTACAACATTCCACCTAACAGTTTTTTACACATTATAGGTCTGGTTCAACGAGGCTGATTACAACATGAAGGTCCATATCAAAAAACAATTTCAACTATTTGTTTTGCCAGAAACAACCTCTATACGTCCACCGCCAAAAAAGGTCGCCACTAAAGGAGCTCCAAAGAAAGATAAACATATCATTCGGTCGACAAAGCGATCACCTTTGCTCTGGGAGCATGTTGACTCCCAAGATCCACAGACACATGCTTTATAGACATATTCAACAAGGAGAAGTAAAAAAAGTGCAAGGAAAAACAACATGTCTCCCAATCCTCCTAACCCAATTCCTAAGTCAATCCTGGTTAAAGTAAACATACCACACAAAGACAAAATCCCACCTTTCATGCATGGATTTATTGAAAAGGTGGTGGATGTAGCCGATGATGGTCATTGTGAGTTTCGTGCAGTTGCGGGCCTACGTAACTTGACTGTATCACCAGATGATCGGTTACCAACTTCAAAACGAGCTTACCAGTGAAGAAAATGAGCGCCATCGACGGTTGATGGGGCAAATATGCGATATAAACCGGTCTTAGGTGCTCTAAAATTTTCTGGTAATTGGTCATGCACTACTAGATAAATGAATGATCATGCCGTATATGAGTTTTCTCATTTCACAGAGATACAAACACGTGATTGTTCTACTGTCCATTGAGAAAGGGCGATCGGAAACCTTTTTTCCTTTATGTGGTGAACCGTCACATAAAGGCCGATTGATGTGTCTGACACATGTGAATGACAACCATTTTATGATGATATATTTGAAAGATGGTTGTCCAATTCCTCCCACTTTCGTGCTATGGAGACGATACTCTCGAAATGATGCAAATGAATGGCCTGATAGAGATATCCATCAGATGGTTGACTATAATGCACTATGTCGGGCAGCGGGTTTTGAGGTAGTATGAGATGACGAAGATTTGTACATTATTGAAAATCTTGATCCTTAAGAGAAGGTTGTTGCTGAGAAGAAGGTTGAAGATGGTGTGAAGATTGAAAATGATGATAACTTTAATCTTGATGATTGTAGCATAGATCTTGGGGCGGATTAGTTGAAATGTATATTATTAGGTGAAATGTGTAATGATATAAATTCAACTTTTTTGGTATAATGATATATATATATAATGATTTTTTGGTATAAAGACATGCAATGTTGTTGCAGTGTTGTGCAAACTGAATATTTTCGAATTTTAAAATCCAGAGTGAGTTTCGAATTTTAAAATCTAAAATGTATTTTAAAAAAACATAGGGTGCGTGAGAAACAAATAAAATAGAAAAATTAATACCCAACATATTAACCGAAATCTACATAATGAATTGTAGCGTCTTCGCGACTTATCAATTGGTGTCTTCCACACATCATTCATCGCAATTCAGTTTTAATGGCTCTTGATCATATAACGTTTGCCACAAGAAAATAAATATAAATCTTTTTGTGAGTGTTGTGTGAGTGTTCTTTGAGATTTATAGTTTTTTCTACGTTAAACGTGAGCATCACTACCTCATAAAATTTACTGAAAAAAAATAGAATAAAATAATCTACCATTTATTTTTTAACAAAACAGTATACTAGTATATTTTTCTTCAAAAAAAGTATACTAGTATATTATTAAAAAAAGTACTAGTATACTAGTATATGTTTGACTCTTTATGTAAATTTAAAAGAGGCTAAAATGTGGTTTTGATCCCTGTAAATATGTCTAATTTTGTTTTTCGTCCCTGGTAATTTTTTTTTTTTGAAAAAGGTCCTTGCAAAATATTTTGTTTTTTAAAATAGTCCCTGGGCCCACCAAAGCGCTGAAGTGACATGATTTTGCCCACGTGGCAGTCCACGTAATAAAAAAATAATTTTTTTTTAAATTCTGAAAATTGTTTTTTGAAAATAAAAAATATGAAAAAAAATTTAAAATAAAAAAAATCATAAAAACTTTTGAAAATTTATTCTAAAAATTTCAAAAATTTATTTTAAAAAATTTCAAAAAATAAAAAAAATTTTGAAAATTTATTTTTATGATTTTTTAAAATTGGAAAATAAATTTTAAAATCATAAAATTAATTTCCGAAAATAAAAACTGAATAACTTTTCGGAAAAAAATATGAAAATAAAATTTTGATAATAATATTAAAAAAAATTGAAAATAATATTTTTTTTTTAAATCTGAATATAAATGTTTGAAAATTAAAATATAAAATAATTTTTTTAAAAATTATATAATCTGAAAATTTAAAATTTTTTGAAAATCTAATTGTCAGTATTTTCAAAAAAAATTTAATATACAATTTTCAAATTGAAAAAATTTAATTTTCTAAAATTTATTTTCAATTTTTTTTTGAAAATTTATTTTCATATTTTTTTTGGAAATTAATTTTATGATTTTAAAAAATCATAAAAATAAATTTTTTGAAATTTTTTAAAATAAATTTTCGAAATTTTTTAAATAAATTTTCAAAATTTTTTTAATAATTTTTCAAATTTTTTAGAATAAAATTTCAATTTTTTTTTGGAATTTTTTTATGATTTTCTTTTTATTTTTAATTTTTTTTTTTTAGATTTTTTAATTTCAAAAACTATTTTCAGAATTTAAAAAATGTTTTTTTAATTTTTTATTACGTGGACTGCCACGTTAGCGCCACGTGGCAAAAGTTGCACAGTCACCAACTGCTACGTGAGCAAAACCATGCCATTTCAGCGGTTTGGTGGGCCCAGAGACTATTTTAAAAAACAAAATATTTTGTAAGGACCTTTTTCAAAATTTTTTTTTGCCAGGGACGAAAACCAAAACTGGACATATTTGCAGGAATCAAAACCACATTTTAACCTTTAAAAGAAAAACGTATTAATGATGATCCAGATCCAGATCCAGATTAGCTGGAGTACTTAATATTGCTACTGGGAATCGCTGATTAAAATACCAATGACTAATTGACTATGCACATTGCGTGTATAATCATCGATAACTGATAGTATTCATTCAAAAAGTTAATACTAGAATTAATTATAGACGCTAATCACGCAATTACAGATCAAAGATCCAAATTACAGCTTTTGTCAAACAAACAAAAAAGAGATCAAAACACAACCTCCAATCTTTTATTTCAATTAATATTTTTTAATTAATTTTATTTCAATTAATATTAGTTTGATAACTGAAACTTGAAACTGAAAAAAACTGAAACTTGAATGAAACCTAGAGCATTTTTTTTTTGAGAGATTGAAACTTAGGATATATAGTATCGTTTTAATTTAAGTGTCTTGCTATCAAGTGTTCACACGTTAAAAAACTAGATATAGGAATATTGTACTGAAAGTAACAAATTTTTAATTTTTAAAGTATTGAATACACAATTCAAAATAATATTTTTACGTTTTGATTTTTTTTGTTAAGTAGTTTAGTGATTAAAAATTTACTTTTTAAAACGAATAAGTGGAATGTTAAGAGCTCGAACCTCGTCCTGCATATATTATAAAATGTATCTATCAACTGAACTAAACTTACGGAGACCGTACTTTGATTCTTTAATATGCACATTTAGGACACTTGTTGATATTTACCTTAATTTCTTTTGGTAGATACTATTCACCTTAATTTTAAAAAAATACTGTATTTCTCCTCTTTCTTTTTTTATTTTGGTTAGAATGAGAAAGAGTCCCCCCTGTTTTAGTTATGACCTATTTTCTTCAACCAAAAAAAGTTATGACCTATTATTAATTAGATCACTTTTTTTTTATAATCTTTTAAAATGAAGGAAGGTTACTTAAATGATTGAGGTTAAATTGGGTTTTCGACCTCTCAAGTATTACGATTTGACAATTTTGATCATTCACTTATCAAACGAGCAATTTGGACCGATGAGTATATATATGGCGACATTTTTTTTATGTGTACATGCTTGTTAGTGCAAAGTGGTTATTTTCACTCTAAGAAAGAGAAGAAAAAGATGAACTGTGAGATGAAAGTGAGAAGAGAAATTGAAAAACTTTATTCGAATGATATTGATTATCATTCATCTACACATACACAATGTTATTTATAGCCAAGACAACGTAAAAAAAAGCCAAGACATTTACTTGCCACACAAGTTAATAACTCACGAAGTAAGTTACATATCTAACCAAACTCTAACTAACATGGTTGAATTATAATTCAACATGATCCCTTAATTTGACCATTTATCCATCACAATTTACTCATTGAATTGAATTACTACCAAATCATTCCTAAGAATAAAAAACCTGTCAGTTTTTTATCCTTTGGTCAAAACATCTTCAAGTTGTAATACAATTGGAGAATGCACCACCTAGAGCCTTTCATTGTTCACTTGCTCCCTTAGAAAAGGGAGCCCTGCCTCTATGTGCTTGCTCCTACCATGCATCATAAAATTTGTAGTTTAATTTATTGCAAACTTGTCAATTTGCAGTTTGATAGATTTCTTAACTTCAATCTTTAGCCCCTTGAGTACTTAATCAATCAATAATGCTTGACAAGAAGCATATGAACCTGCTTAGTACTCTGCTTCTCAAGATGACAGGGCCACACCATGTTGTTTCTTTGAATACCAAAAGATTGGTGCTTAACAGAACTTGAAGAAATATCCAATAATGCTCCATATGTCCACTTTGTCTCCACACTAGTCAGAATAATACACAACCACTTCATCAATTTTCTTTGCAGTTTCTTAAAAACAAAATATCAAAACTCATTGTGTCTTTCAAGTACCTCAATATTCTTATGGCAACATTCATGTGTGACCTTCTAGGATCATCCATAAATCCGCTTATGAGTCCTACTGCAAAAATATGTCTGGTCTCCTATTGCAGAGGTACCTAATGAACCAATAATTTGCTCAAAAGCGTTAAATCCATAATCTCCCTTTTCAAGCTTAAGATTCACTTTAATTGGTGTACTTGCAGGGCTGCAATCAGTCATCTTGAACCTCTCCATGATCTCTTATGCATACTTTCTATGATGTAGGATAATTCCCTTTGAAGTGTTGAGAAATTCCATTCCTAGAAAACCACTAGAGACCGGTTTAAGAGCACCTTGAAATCAAACAAAGCTTTCATCTAAATTTGTCTTCGGTCCCAATTCTTGCCATCAAGAATTGGAAAATTTTCAGGGAATACATTACCTCCAACCATCTTCACACGAAGAAGAATGAAAGAAGCGCATAAAATCATGTGTTTCACCCATACAATTGAACCTTAAGACTCTAGGTACAAAGTTGTTAGTACAAAGTGGTAACTTACACTCAAAGAAAGAGAATGAAATAGATTAATTATGTGATGAAAGAGAAATATTGAAATACTTTATTCAAATGATAGGGATTATCATCCATCTAGGTAATGTTATTTATAGTTACAACAAAGCTAAGATATTTACTTGTGACACAAGTCAACTAACTAACAAAGTTGGTTACTTATCTAACTAACTACTAACTAAACTCTAACTAACATGTTTGGATTATACTGCAACAATGCTTAGTTGAATTTTAATCAATGTGTCACCCCACTCTCTTCTCTCCCAATTTGACCTCCTCTTACCTTTGAGATAGCAACCTTGCCCTTATAACATTCTCTAACTATGTATAACATTTTCTTCCCGGTCTTATTCACGACATGTGCATATCCATATCACCTTAGTTGCGATTTTGGGTCGTGCAACCTCCACTCCATTGCTAGCTTAGGTTTGTTGAAAAATACCAAAGACACATATGGTTTAACCAAAAATACACCACAAACGCCACAATTATGCCTTCTCTAACACGATTTTTACGCGCCATTTCTTTTGACCTAGAACTCGTGCTTTTTTCCTTCCTCTCAACTGTAGCTTTGTTATGGCCTGTCGATACCCCTTCACTGCAAACTCCATTGCATTTGGACCACCAATGTGTTTGGATCATCACCATTCCTTTGCATTTGGTCCTGGCACAACAATTTCCTCTTCAAAATTATTTTATTAATTGATTAAATTCCAACTCAACATGTCCCCATTTTGACAAAAGTTGTCAACGTGTGTGTTTGCAAATATCAACATTGAGGGTAGCCTCAAAAATACAATTGAGAATATAGTATGAAGACCAAAATTGTTCATCTAAAAAGTGGAAGATCAAAATCCCAAATCGTGATGCTTAAATACAAAAGTTAAATCAAGCCAATGATTGAAATGTAGCCTACTATTTGTTTATAGCAGGTTGCTTATTAATTATTATGACTGATTCTTTTTTCAGTTGCATCTCATTTTTAATTTGTTATTGTAATTGGTTTAGTTTTAGAATTCTCGTGCTTCTCTTGCTTAACATTTGGCACCTCATGCGCTATCTGTTATATTGCTCATTACTAATATACCATTTTGCTTATAAAAGAACAGTGATCCACTAGTAATCAAACATTTTTTTTAATGACATACTATAATCTATCTATCTATACTTAAATTAAGAGCAATTGAATGACACAAAACTTAACATTAACGGATACTAGAACGTCACAATCACATCATGCCAAGGTGGCTTATATACCATACGACAAACACGCACGACGCCCCTATGATTCCTTCTAAGCATGATTCTCAACATTCATTTCCCTCCAATTATCACCTACCATTTTCTATGTACCAAATATATGTATGATATTTATATTTTTTCAAGTTGTGTTATGTTTTTTTTTATGGATTCAAGTCGTGTTATTTGAAGATCAAAATAGAAGCACATAAGTGTTTATCGCTATCTTTCTCCTATTTAATTTTTTTTTTATCTTAACTACAATCTTACACATATTTCACTACAAAATGTTGGTTTCAAAAATCATTTCTCATGTTGTTTTCCCATTAGTTATTCAATAAATAAGGGACACAATAGAAAATAAACATTAGTTGTTCATTGATATTTTAAAATGTGAGACAAATATTTTTAGTTGCAATGAAATATCTTGTGAGGGAGTAAATAAGTTTAATTTTTTATACCAAAGAAAAAAGTTTAATTATTATTCTAAATTCAGCTCATTTATTTCATAAATCAAGTTCAATAAATTAATTGTCCAATCTAACCTCAAGCTAATTTTGATTTGATCGTGTATTACAAACACTTTTCATAGGAAATAAAAACGATACCTTAAATTGTACCCGAAAAATAAAAATGATATCTTAAACAATTTTTGGAGGTCAACGGTTCTTTGGTTTAGCTCTTTTACATCACATATTCACGTATACAAGTATCTTAGCTCTCTATATATAAAAACCAAGTTCATAGAGTATTTATTGAGTGTGCAATTGTAATAGTTACAATATATAAACTAAGCAAACATTAATTAATCATGGCTGCTCCACCGGTGAACACATTACCGGTAGCATACCAAGCATGGACAAGTCTAGCAGTACCAGACTGGTTAAACAAAGGAGACAACTCATGGCAAATGATATCAGCTACCCTTGTTGGAATTCAAAGCATGCCAGGACTAGTTATCCTCTATGGCAGCATAGTGAAAAAGAAATGGGCTGTAAACTCTGCTTTCATGGCTCTCTACGCTTTCGCGGCGGTTATAATATGTTGGGTTACATGGGCTTATAAGATGTCATTTGGTGAAAAACTTTTACCCTTTTGGGGTAAAGCTGGGCCTGCTTTAGGCCAGAAATTTCTAATCAAACAGGCCGGGCTACCCGCGACGGTGCATTATCATCATGACGGTAGTTTGGAGACTGCTGAGATTGAACCATTTTATCCAATGGCTACTATGGTTTGGTTTCAGTGTGTTTTTGCAGCTATTTCACTTGTTATATTAGCTGGTTCTGTTTTGGCTAGGATGAATTTTAAGGCGTGGATGATGTTTGTGCCACTTTGGTTGACTTTTTCTTATACTATTGGTGCTTTTAGTTTGTGGGGTGGTGGATTCTTGTTTCAATGGGGTGTTATGGATTATTCTGGTGGTTATGTTATTCATCTTTCTTCTGGGATTGCTGGTTTCACTGCTGCTTATTGGGTTTGTTCTCTTCTTCACCTCTTTTTCTCTCTAAGAAGTAGTACTAACTATGCTCATTTTAACACGTTCTTTTTAATATTTGCTCTTTTATTGAATGAAATTCACGTAAGCAAGTGAACTATGTTGGTTGTTTTTCCCACTCTCAATATATAATACATAATACAATATGGATGATTGCATTACGTATATAGGTGCATTTTTAATTCTATTCATCATACAACATGCATGCTTCTTTTTTCTATATATATGCACTCACACATTTTGAATTCTATAGATAAACAAATTACCTTTAATACACTGAAAATTAATAAGGAGAGACATGGGCACTACTAGCTGCTCTATGTGAGCTTAAAATTTTGGTTGTGACCAATATTTCCTTGTAGAGTAAGGAAAATTAATTATAAAAATAGTCAATTGTGTGAATGATAATTTAGAAGGCATGCAGTAAAAATTTAGAAGATGAGATAATTCTAGTTATTGTAACGGCAATTCAAAGAATCTTCGGACGATATTCTTTTGTCTACAATGTATTCAATTGGTAGCTTGGAATCGAAAATTATATACTTATATATTGTCCATTCATAATGTTTTATTTAAATTCTATGAAAGAAATGTATTGTTTGGTAGTGTTTGCGATGTATCCTTAACCCCATACGATATATCTAAATATAAATTTTGTTATTTGACAAATCGTGACATATTAAAATGCCAAACCAAATGATAATAATAATAATATAGGTGGGGCCTAGATCGAAGAAGGACAGGGAGAGATTCCCACCAAACAATGTGTTACTAACATTGGCAGGGGCAGGGTTACTATGGATGGGATGGGCAGGTTTCAACGGAGGAGATCCCTACTCTGCCAACATTGATTCATCCATGGCTGTTCTAAACACAAACATTTGTGCCGCCACAAGCCTCCTTGTATGGACATGGCTTGATGTCATATTCTTCAAAAAACCATCAGTTATTGGAGCTGTTCAAGGCATGATTACTGGTCTTGTTTGCATCACTCCCGGAGCTGGTATGTATATTTTACTACTCTTGGTTAATTAATTGCAACTTTAATTTGCACGTTATCATATCATAATATTACTACTACTAATTTCTGTCACGTATTGACCCTTCTTTCACGGCCATATACTAGGTTCCTTAATATACATTGAATCTATTTTTATTTTTTTTATCAATATACTCCACTATTGGGTATGAAACCGGCTGGAATGTTCCACTATTGACTGGGGGGATCCCAAGAATCGAATATATAGTACTCCTATATTAGTCTATCACTAAAGATTCCATTATTGACTTTTTTTAAAAAAAAATACTCTATGGTTATTTTCATTGCCGTTGGATAAAGATAAAATTGAACCAAGAAACAGTCAACGTTCCAAAGCAATGTAATATACTACTCCGTCCCAAAATATAAGCAAAAATGAGTCAACATAAGTTGATGTATTTGGTACAAATTTTGAACCAAATACATTAACTTTTGTTGACCAATTTTTGCTTATATTTTGGGACGGAGGGAGTACTAAATAGCTAACTTATTTTATGTAATTCATTAGTTCAAATATTCAATATGTATTGTTCCTTACTCCTCTGTCCTATATTGTGTATTATACATATTAAAAAATTATAAATAAATAAAATATTGCAGTAATTGTACAAAATTATTCTTATTAACTATTATTATTACATTTCTTCAATAAATAAACTATTATTATTATTATTATTATTATAAATACAAAGTGAAATATAATGACTTTGAATAGTTGTTAAGGTTTTAAATAAATTCAAGTATATATGCATAATTTTTTTTAAGGTTTTAAATAGTTGTTAAGTATTATGTAAAAATTTATTGTTTGTGAATAGGTCTGGTTCAAGGATGGGCTGCCATAGTAATGGGAGTGCTATCAGGAAGTGTGCCATGGTACACAATGATGGTGCTTGGAAAAAAGATATCAATATTTCAAAAGGTTGATGACACCCTCGCCGTGTTCCACACTCATGCCGTGGCTGGCCTACTAGGCGGTGTACTCACCGGCCTATTCGCCGAGCCACAATTAAGTACTCTCTTTCTCCCCGTCACCAATTCCAAAGGAGGTGTCTATGGAGGCTCTGGTGGTGTCCAAATCTTAAAACAAATAGTTGGAGCTTTATTCATCATTGGATGGAACATTGTTGCTACTTCAATTATTTGTCTAGTTGTAAGTTTCATTGTTCCTTTAAGAATGACGGAGGAAGAGTTGCTCATTGGGGATGATGCGGTTCATGGGGAAGAAGCTTATGCTTTATGGGGTGATGGAGAGAAACTTAGCCTCTACAAAGATGACACTACACAACATGGCATGGCTTCAAGTGGTGTCACTCAAGTTGTCTAGATATCATATGAGAAAATTCAACTAGTTGGAAATCGATCGAAAGGGTACTTATGTAATTGAAATGATGTATTTTATTATTGTGAAAAATGTAATCTTGGAGGAAACAAATAATTAAAGAAAAAATGTCTGATTTGTTTTGTACTTGTTTTTATACATGTAGCTGTTCATTTTATTATGTTGTCATTTTTATATACCAACTCTAATGAATGATTTATGTGCTAACTACTAGAACATTGGTAACCAGCTATTAATGTACTACTAGTAATAGTAATCGTGCTTTTGCACGGGTCACATAATATTACGGTAATAATAGAAAAATAATTACATTGTTAATATTGTCAAATGTTTAAAGATATTAAATGAAAATTACCAACATTATAATGTAATGTTTATATTAAATATTTGTTTTTTATATATAGAAAAATCTGTATATTTGACTCGCGCAAGTTGTGGGTTTTATTTGTTTATATATGCGAAAATAAATTTTTATGTACGTAAATGAGAAAGTCAATACGATAAAATTTTGAAAACTCTTGATTATTTTGTAACTATCAAAATTAATGTAGTGTTTCTATTAATGAACTTTTTATTCTATATGCAAAACAATGTTCAACGTTTGCACCGCATCCGTTGCGGATTTTATGTGTTTATATTTGCAGAAACAAATTTGTTTGTAAATATATAAGAAAATCGATATGATAAAATTTTAGAAACTCGTGAATCTTGCCAAAATATAAATATTAATGTAGTGTATCTATTGAATAACTTTAAATTTTATATGCAAAACATCGTTCAATGTTTACACCGCATTCGTTGCAGATTTTATGTGTTTATATCTACATAAACAAATTTTTATGTACATATATGAGAAAGTCGATATGATAAAGTTTTGGAAACTTATGACTATTTTTAAAATATCAACATTAATGTAGTGTTTCTATTAAATAAATTGTTCTTTTATATTTAAAACACAATTAAATATTTGCACCGCACTCGTTGAGAATTTTATATGCTTATATATACAAGATTTTTTTTTATGTAACGATATGCGACAGTCGATATAGTAAAATTTTGAAAATTCGCGGATAAAATCTTGAAAACTCGTGGATAAACTTTTATATGCTTATACATTGCTTTTTCTTATTATTTAATAGCAAATTGACCATGAAGCCAACTAAATTAGTGATATTAGAAGTCTAACCAAGGATAAACCAAAAGAATTAATATAGGGAAGTAGTTAGGTTTGGAACTGATAAACCAAAAAAATTAATATACGGAATTAGTTAGGCTCGGAAGTGATAGATCTACAAAATGATGATATAGAGAATTAGTTAGGTTTGGAAGTGATAAATTAGAAAAATGATGATATATAGCGAATTAGTTAGGCTTGGAAGATAAACAAAAAGAAATTAAAAAAATGAATAAATTAGTTTTTTATTTTGCAAAATGCAAAATGACGATTGAGCCAATAAAATTAAGAAGACGGTGAGTTTAATCGGGAATAATTATGAAATTTTGTTGGAAGACGATTTTTTTTTTTATAGTAATAAGTAGTAGTAGTAGTAGAAGATTAGTAGTATATGGTTAAAACAGGGTCATAGGCCAAGGACTTATGAATTATCTTGTATTCCCTCCGTTTTAAAGTAAGTGTCGTTTAAGGTTTATGCTGGCAGATTAAAAAATGTAAAAAAGTGACCAAAAGATATAACCATTTTACTAAAGTACCTTTACTAACTATTGATGTGTTTTCCACAAAAGTAGAATATATTACTTTGAAAATAGTGTACTCAACATTAATGAGAGGATATAATTGGAAATGTTTACATTAAAAAAAGGGTCTTGCTAATAGGATACAAAAATGGAAATAATTGGTAAATTTTAAGTAGAAAAAATTATTTTTTAAAGTTTCAATGCATTGAATGCATCATTTACAAGACAAAAATTCTTTTTTAGACTTCTTAACAAGTGTCATTAGGATACTTGTTAGCATTTTCCAAAAAATATAGTATAATGTTCATTTTGAAATTTTTTTTTTATTAAATAGACATTCATTGGAACCACTACGTACCATCTCTCTTATTTTACGGTTACCATGAACATCATTTAAAGAAAAGAATGTAAACCGATCATCTTTTTCCTCTAAACTTCCGTATCAAAACCCACAACAAATAATCATGGTCGGAGATGCTTTGTCGACGACCACCACATCGGAAATGACCTTCACCGTGCCAGAAAAATAAGAGAGCAGTGAGTTATTCACTAAGATAAAATTGTACATACTTGCTTTAGATCTGAAATAAAATAAACCAAAACATATCAAAAAAGAAAAAGATTGGGTCTACTGAGTCATAAGAAAAAAAGGAAAAAAAAATCAGATTTTGATAATAAAAATGAAACCTTTTGGATAATGGAAAAATAAAAGTGAGTTTGAAGGAGAAGTAGGAGTAGTGGAATTAGAAGTCATATTTCGAACGTGTGTCCTTTGGTATATGAGAGTGTGTCAGACTTGAAAAGAGTGGAAACAAACACAGGAATGCTATATCCCACGAATTTCAGAGCCACGAATTCCGCGAACAAGTGTAAATGCGGCTATCAATTTTGTATTGTTTTAAAAAATTGGATGCTTGGTGGAATACACGGTGTGTTAGGCTATTCTTAGTTTTCTTAGATTTTGTTTTCGTGGAAAGAGGCATTTTCCAAACAAAAATGATTCAAGAAACATTGGAGAATTAAAAGGTTAAAAAGACCAATATGTCTACTAATTTAGTGATTTGATGAACTTAATTGAGGGTAATAATGGAAATTCAGAAGTAATAATCGACTACTACTATTATTAATATTAACTAAAACTAATTACCATCATAATCACTTAACTAACCTCTAATCAATCCATGATCTTCTTAAAATTAAGAAGATCATGAATTGATTAGAGGTTAATTAAGTAATTATGATTGTAATTAGTTTTCTTATATTGATAGTAGATTCGTAAAAAGAAAGCTATTAATGTATAAATATAAAGTTTTATATATGTAATTATGTGTGCCATAACTTGATTCATTGTTTTTTTTTTTCCAAATTGATGAAGATTGGTTCATTTCACAATGATTCGTTCATGTAATTTCACACAAGGAAGTGATTTTGAATCTTGTTGCCTCATTGGAGGACCTCTCCTCTATTGATGAATACAATCAGTATCTCTTAAGCACTTTTAAGTCTTGAAATTTTCTTTGAACTAATTGTTCTTTTTATCTACTAAAATAATAATATTTATTCAAGCAAATTGGTAGAATATACCAAAAATAACACAAATTCAACATCACTAAGAATAAAAAGGATGGATTTGCGAGCAATTTCACAACACAACAAATGTGACAAAATTAAAGTGACTTGAATACACATGTTTAAGATATGTAACATTGATAAATGTCATTGGTCAAAGTCGACATATCTACATCAATCTAACAAATCTACAAAACACAAGAATTTAACCGACACTTCATCGAGGAAAAAGTTGTCATAAATAAAATCAATATGTATGTGCTGCCCCAACGAGTTCTCCCTATAAACATGGATATTGGAGAATTTGATCATTCAACATTTGGTGTATTAAAGCACCAATTCAATGTAATATCAACTGACGAAGACACATTTAAGGATGTGTGTATCAAGCGCACGCTCTACAGAAAATAGTTTAACAAGGCAATTGCCATGATCGTGGTCTGTCACTGAAATGATAGTTACTTAATTTCGTTTTCCTATAAATAATAGTTCTCACAAAAGAAAAAAAAGTGTCAGTTACTTAATTTTTAAGGTCTACTCCTCACTAGAAACAGGCCCAAGCTTTCCATAACATTTAGTATACTTTTCATTGCCTTTAAATTTTTAAATTACTGTAATTTAACATTAAAGCAATTTACTTTTCCGTCAATTTTTTGTTTTTACATTCTTTTATTTACTCTCAAATTTACATTTCAAGTCATTTATGTTTAAGTGTTTTAAATTATTATTTTTCTTTACATTCAAGCTTTTTAGGTTCAATCTCATTTCAATTTGAGTCATTTAATTTTGAAGCAAATTAACCTTAAATTTTTTCAGCCAATTTCGACTGTAAAATCCAAATTTTATTCAGAGACATTTTCAAAACCATCATGTGAAAATGTGAGTTTACCTTTTCTGAACCTCATAGGGAGCTTTAGAATATCTTCTTTGATGACATATCCGACGCTTACATGTCTCAGAATGTTCAATTAGTTTTGTAGTTTTTTCATGGGCTTTTGTACCAAAAAAACTGGTTAGAACTCCCGCATTCACATTGATTAAACATTTATTGTGTTTTTTATTTAATTGAATTTTCTAAGACAAAAAATACTCGTAAACGGGACTCAAATCATTGATTGAATATGTAATGGGTCGAAACTGATATGTCAATATGAATCAAACGAACTGGTAACATGATGGAAAATCAAACGATGTTGCCTTAAGATAATGAAATCATGAAAAGAAAAAAAAAACAAAAGAGAAACCAGATCTATGTAGAAACCACTTATATTTAGATTAAAAGATACAAATGAGTATTTTTAGCGCATAGACAACCCAAAATCACCCATTTCTTGTGGATGAAGAAGAAAAATATTGAGAGAATGTGAAGTGTTTTCTCTCTAAACGGAACTATTTTTATAAAAAAAGTTGATGTTATAAAAAAATATGAATGTGATGCTATATGAAATTAGATTGCACACAATTATTACATGTCGCTATAATAACTTCCAGTCGTCTGATCTTGAACTAAGGATATAAATTGTTTAGTATTGATTTTATGAAGGTGTAATATGAAGTGATTGATCTCAAACTAAGATCTAATACTACATATAATTGTGGTTTTTTTTCCTTAAAGCAGGGGATCCTGGTCCATGTTATATTTGTTCTCTTGAATTAGTTTTTATTGGTTTTTTTCTATGAAAAATAAATAAAACTAACTATGTATTTATTAATTCATTTAGATATTTTCATAATTTAAATTGATACAAACAAAAACAATAATGAGTTTGTTATAGGTTGTGATTTTCTTAATTGAACAGTAAACCCAATTGTTAACGAGCCTCACTCACTCAATGATCTTAAAGTTGTGCAAGCATGCAATATGACAACAATAAAATTTTATCATGTACACCAACAAGGCAACAAGTATACCCTCACCTCTACATTTTGAGTATTGTTGTTCACACTTCAATATTGGCTAAGAAACACCAGTAATTTATGCTTTTAACCCCATCGGCAGCCGATGGGAAGGATTCGGCGGCAGCTAACTGTCGATGGGAAGGAAACCAGCGGCAGTTAGCTGTCGTTACCATATTTTCCCTATATTTTCTAAAACTTCACATTTTTTCATCTTAATGTGAACAAAAATGATAAAATGAGTGAACAAAAACGATAAAATGACATGTGATTAAACTGAAAAAGCTAAAAACAACAAAAAAAGTAATAACTAAAAATGATAATAAAATTTGAAATTATACTCTTAAAAATAACAGAAATTATATTTTCTTTTATTATTATATATATATATAAATAATTTAATTTTTTATTGCATTTTTATTTATTATACTCTTATATTAAAATTATACTCTAAAAAGCAATTTTGATTTATAAATATATATAGAAAAGAATAGAAAAAGAAAAGAAAAAAATGGAAAATAATGGAATATAAATAAGTCAATGTGTGGAAAATAATGAAAAAAAGCAAATTCATGCTCCACGGCAGTTAAGTGCCGATGGAGTAGAGATGTGAAACGGCAGTTAACTGCCGAAAAATGTGAAATTTTAGAAAATATATGCAAAACATGGCAACATCAGCTAACTGCCGCTGGTTTCCTTCCCATCGGCAGTTAGCTGCCGCCGGATCCTTCCCATCGGCAACTAACTGCCGCTCGGGAAGAACGTAAATTACTGGTGTGTTTTAGTCAATGTTGTAGTGTGAACATCAAATTTCCTACATTTTTTGTGAACGGTCGGTCAATTTCACCTTTAAATATAAACTAAAGTTTATAGATATTTTTAGTCCATGTAAATATAGATCATTTAAAGTTTGGTCCATGAACTTACTAATCTTTTCAACCAGTCACTGCAATTACAAATCATTTAAAATTTGGTCATTAAGGTCATAATCTCGCTGAGGTGGCAATGATTAGCTGACATGTCCGGTGTTAATTGGGATAAGTGGTTGCTGACTCATATTTTTTGGACTTGAATGGACAATAACACCCTCATTGATTCCAGGCAAAAGGGGAAAAGACAAAAATACCCTTCTTTTCTCCCTTGTTTTTCGATGCCTTTGGGTTTCTTTGCTCCAACAACTCACATCATCTCACTGGGTCAGTTCAGAAATGAATATATGCATAAAGTTGTAGAATCTTAGTAGAACAAAAAGATTGAAGGGGGAATTGTGAAACGGAAAACTTTGTGAACTTCATGAAAATAACCATAGTTGGTGGTATTGAAAGAAAATTACACTTTTAATGGATCTAAACACGAGATTATTCACGCTATGGATGTCAAATATATATATAAAAAGATATCTCGTGGCGGAGAGCAAGGGTATGACTGTCAATTTTCATTGAGAAAGATCAATGCGGCCGAAAAAAGGCTATGAAGACGATAGTCCCAAAACTCAAACTGTTAGATCTGAAAAAATAGAAGGGTTGATTTTAGAGAAGACAAATCCTATCATTTCACTTGATTAGAGAGAATAGAAGAAGAAAAAAATGAATGAGTGTGTTGGGGTGGTAGGCGAGAATGGAAGAGGTTGCTGAAGGTTAAGAGGAAAAATATGGAGATTCGAAAGTGTTGATGAAGGTGTACTAGTATGTAGATAAGAATGGATGAGGTTGTAGCAGTCCCTGGGTTTCGTTTATTGTCATGAATCTGGTCGGTGGTTGTGTGTTGGTGGCGGTAGAGGGGGAGAAAAGAGAAGAGGAGGAGAGAATGAAGAAGTTAAAGAGAAGAGGGTATTTTGGTCATTTCAACATGATTGTTTTTTGGTCATTTTGCAACAAAAAAATCTGAGTCAGCATACTCATATTCAGTTCAACATTAGACACGTCAGCTAATCAGGTCTGAAGGTGAGAAAAACACACAAGAAGGGGGGGTTGAATTGTGTGGGCTATTTCATTTCTTTCTCAAAAACTTATGTTAGTTCAGATTCTGATATTGATCAGATCTGAACTATTTTCAGAGTGTTTTATGCAGCAGATATAAAGTAAATGAGAGAGGGAAAGAGAGACACAAAAGTTTATCCTGGTTCCTTCCACAACCCGGAAGTAGTCCAGTCCCCTTGTTACTAACAAGAGATTTTCCACTATAATCAAACGATTACAATTGCTCAAGCACAAAGCATAGAGACTTCCAGTTGCTCAAACACTTAGTAAGAGACTTCTAATTGCTCAAACACCTAGTAAGAGACTTCCAATGCTCAAGCCCTCAAGCAAGAGACTTCTAGTTGCTCAAATACTTAGTAAGAGACTTCCCTGCTTAGACACACAGTCTAAGACTTTCTATGCTCAATACACAAAGTTATGAGACTTTTGGTTGATCAAGCATGCAGGCTAGAGACTTTGATTCAAACAGATTTACAACAGAAAACAGTTTGAGTTGAACACTTGATATACTATCAGTGGTGTTCACAAAATACAACACAGGTTGAGACTCTACATTTAAGGAATTCTAAGATAAAAAGGTTTGTAAGAATTCCTAAGTTATTTGATGACTGTTAGTGAAAAACAGAGTATGACAGTTTCTGGTTTTTCAGTCTTGTGAGCCTTAATCTTCTTCTTCTTCTTCTTCTTCTTCTTCTTCTTCTTCAAATCTTCAATCCTTTATAGAGAATTAAAGAGTTGTTGAGAAGATTGCCAGGTCATCAAAAGAGGCGTTGTAATTGAAGCTACAACCAGCAATAAATCCTTCCAGAACTGGTGCGCGAAACAGAGCAACACAATTTGAATTGTTTCCTTAAAACAGGGATCATGTTTTGCCCAGGGAGACAACCATTGCAAAGAGCTGTTCAGACACAACAGTACTTCACTGTTGACAGTTGCAAACGTTGACTGCTGCATTTCTTCAGACTTCAGAAGCTTCTCATCAGAAGCTGGCTTCAGGAACTGTTCATCAGAAGTTCCCTTCAGACACAGTACTTCAGAAGCTGGTCATCAGATACTGTTCATCAGACACACTTCTTCAGAAGCAGACTTCAGACGCACTGTTCATAAGACGCAATTCTTCAGAAGCAGAATTCAGACACACTGTTCATCAGACATAGGTCTTCAGAGACACCCTTCAGACGCACTGTTCATCAGACGCACCCTTCAGAAGCTGGTCTTCAGACGCACCCTTCAGACGCACCGTTCATCAGACGCACTCTTCAGAAGCTGGTCTTCAAAACTGTCTTCAGAAGCTGATCAGAAGCAGCACTTCAGAAGCAACACTTCAGAAGTTGCTCATCAGAAGCTGTTTGCAACATAAGCTTCAATAAATTCCTTTGCTCTTAGCTTGATCTTTCATAACCAATGTTAGATACCAAACTTTAAGTACATGGTTCTGCACACTTAGAATCAAGCATTAGCAATTCCAATTTTCTTTTTAACACTTTGTTATCATCAAAACCCAAAAGAGAGTTGTTCATACATTTTGTTCCAACAATCTCCCCCTTTTTGATGATGACAAACACAACTATTAATAGAAAATTGTTGTTAATTCTATTAACAAGTTGACTGCAGGGTATGAGGTTTGCAAGCTCCCCCTGAGTCTGATCCAAGTTAATTAAATTCAGTTTAGATCAAAAAGGTGATTATTTCAGAATTGTTGTTAACTTTAATTAACAAGTTAACTTCAGGATGAGGTTTGCAAGCTCCCCCCAAGTCTGATAATCCACAAGGTGAGGTTTGCAAGCTCCCCTTGATTCTTATCCATGTTAATTAAATTCAACTTAAAACAATAAGGTGAAATTATCACTCAGAATTATTAATAACAAGTTGACTTCAGGGTGTGAGGTTTGTAAGCTCCCCCTAAGTCTGATAATCCACAAGATGAGGTTTGTAAGCTCCCTGAGTCTTATCCAAGTTATTTAAATTCATTTCAACTCAATAAAGAGTAATGTATCTCACAGAAATTAAATCAGAGGCTAAGAGATAAAAGATGTTCTCTTAAGTTAATTAGTCAACAAAATTTAATTTAAATCTGACTGGCTCAGAGCCTGAAATACTTGTAAACTTCTCCCCCTTTTGTCATCAACAAAACAAATTCAAGAGTTTAAAAACAGAGAGAGAATTCAGATGTGAGATAATCATGCAATCATATAGGCAATCAAGCAGCAAAGATAACACATCAGAGCAAACTTGATCATACATGAAGTATATGACATTGCATTGAAAAACAGAGCATGATGTTCAGTACCACTGAACTCTTACAGACAAAATTGTCCAGAGCATATGGTTCAGTACTACTGAACTCTTTCAGACAACAAATGGTTCAGTACTACTGAACTTTTTCAGAGAACTGAAAAACAGAGCATTTGTTCAGTAATTTTAAAAGGTCTGAAAGCTGAACATGTATGATGAAAGTGAAAGTGTTTTTGTTAAAACGTTTCAGAAACTGAAAAACAGAAAAACATTAAACACAACTGCACATTAATGACTTTAGGAGGGACAAAGTACAGTTTTTCAAAGCTTATTCATCACTGCCCAGCTGTTATTACTTATCAGATTCTGACCAAGTGTTGAGCAACTGTTCAGATTCACTCTCATTAGTGGCCCACGTGTAAAGTGTCCACTTATGATGAGTTTTATCAGAAGTCACAAAAAAATCAGATTCTGAAACTCAGACTCTGATGTTTTCAGAAGCTGAACTATCTTCAGACTCTCAAAGTGAGTGTCTATTAAGTCTTAGCTTCTGATGAACTTCAGGTTCTCAGATTCTATTCAGAGTCAAGCAATTTTTCAAGAGATGAAATGCAAGTTCAGATTCTTTTTAATAAAATAAAATCTGTCTAAAATGAGGGGTTTTGTAAATATATCAGCCCATTGATGATTGATAATCAGAATCAATGAATTGAAAATCCAAAACACCCTTCTGAACATAATCTCTAATAAAATGAAGTTTAAGTTCAAAAATGCTTGGCTCTTGAATGTAGAATTGGAATTTTTAGACAAACAGATTACAACAGTATTATCACAAAGAAGATTATGCTGTTTTCATGAATCTGATAGTTTTCCAACTGATGTAGAATCTATTAAGTATAACAGAGAACAATCATACCTCTGTGGAGCTTTTGATCTACCTCTCCTTGTTCAATCAGGTTGTTTCTGAACACCCATTTTTGTTCCAACAATGTTCTTGATTGGCTTTAGGAGAAGTGTCAGATTCTGAGAGGCTTTTCAGCTTTGGACTTTCTTCAGACTCAGGTTCTGGTTCAGGTTCTGAAGTGTCCTCTGAGAGCTGAATCTTACTATCAGTGATCTAGTCTTTGTGGTTTCCTCCAGATCCCACAGTTCCTCCATCTTTCATGATCAGGGTTTGGAACATAGACTTGTCTCCTTCCATGTGATGCAAGCAACCACTGTCCAGGAACCAATACTTCTCCTTTTGTTTGGCTCTTAATCATATCTGCAACAGAAATAATTTCAGACCTTGGTACCCATATGGGTCCTCTAGGGTTAGTCTTGAAAGGTTTAGTCTTTTGTTGCACCTTATGTCTGGAGTTATAACACTCAGACTTGTTCAGATACTTTGGATATGAATCCTTTAATCTTGAATAAGTCTTAGTTTTAGAAACTGAGTTCTTCAGAACCTGAGTTTTCAATGGTCTTGACTCAGATTTCTTCAGAACCTGAGACTTGAAGGTCTTTGGTTCTGAGTTGTTTAGAGTCTGAACCATTGAACACTTTGGTTCTGATTTCTTCAGAACTTTGGACTTAAGAGTCTTTGATTCTGATTTGTTCAGAATCTTGGACTCAGAAATCATAGGTTCTGTTCTGTTAAGAACTTCAGTTTTGCCAGCTCCTAACACAAGGCAAACTTCAGTTTGACCTTTCTTAATACAATCAGAATCAGATGACAGATTGGCTTTCTTTTGGATTCTGTGTCTGACATTCTGAGATTTATAAGGTTTTGTATAAACTGGTTTAGTATTCCTTGAAGGATTTACAAACACAGTCTTTTGAAAATTTGAGTCTGAATTTTTTAGATTTTGAGACTTGCTTGCCTTAGGTTCTGAACTCTTCAGACTTTGAACCTTTTCAGATTGAAAGTCTGTTTTCCTCAAAGTCTTAGACTTAGAACCTTTTGGTTTAGACTTTGGCAGAGTTTTAGATTTTGCCTTCATCTTTTCCTTAGGTTCAGAAGTTTTAGATTCTGAGCAGTTCAGAACTTCAGATTCAGCAGTCTCATTTTCTGATGAATTCAGTTTCTCAGAAATGTTAGATTCAGGTACAAAACAAATCTCAATGCCTTTCATAATATTTTCAGACCATGATGGTATGTTTGTTTCTTTTGAATGATTAAAAAAATCATTTTTGAAACCAATACCTTCACCTCTGTTTCTGTCAATATTATAAATCATAGAATCAACTTTGCTTCTGTTGATTCCAGCCAAAATAAAATCTTGAAGAGCAATGTTTTCTTCACTTAAAAGCTTATCAACTTTCTTATCAGTCAGTTTTACAAGAAGAGCATTGTTCTTATCTTTTAAGTCATAGATGTGACTTTGAGCTTCTTCTTGTTTTCTTTCAAGCAGTTCAAAATCATTTTTCAAAGTTTTAAATTGCTTTGACTTGTTAAGATAATGACTGATAAGATCTTTGACACTTTTAATAAGTTCAGATCTAGTGAGTTTAGAATATACCTCATTATCATCATCTGAGTCTGAACCTGACTCTGTATCAGAAGATACAGTTACAACCAAATCTAAATTGGCTTCATCTTCATCTTCCTTGTCAGATTCTGATTCAGCCTCTGTATCCGAAGATACTGTTGCAACTAAAGCCAAGTTGCCTTCTTCTTCATCTTCCTTGTTTCCCTCATAGGTAGAGCACAAAGAATTGAAGATGGCCTTTGCAGTTGACTTATCATTCAGCTTTAGATACTCATTGTGAGGTAGAGAGTTCACAATGATATCTCTTACTCTTCTATGCTTTTTATAAATCATTCTTTCAACATCTGAGAGTGTCTTTCTGCCAGTTGCTACACCTTCATCAACAGGAATAGAGATACCATCTTCAATGATATCCCATATAGTGTCATCAACACCAATAATGTGACTGTACATTCTACTTTTCCACCAAGAAACTCTTCAGGATCACCAGTAAACACAGGAGGTTTATGGTGTGAATAAGATTGCTTGTCATCTGTACCATAGTCACCACCACCACTTCTGGATGTGGATTCACCAGAATCACCAGAAGCCATGTTTTTCTCAGGATCAATACTGACTCAGTGTTAAGTGATTGAATATCAGAACCAGGGGCTCTGATACCAACTGAAGGTGAGAAAAACACACAAGAAGGGGGGTTGAATTGTGTGGGCTAATTCTTTTCTTTCTCAAAAACTTATGTTAGTTCAGATTCTGATATTGATCAGATCTGAACTATTTTCAGAGTGTTTTATGCAGCGGATATAAAGTAAATGAGAGAGGGAAAGAGAGACACAAAAGTTTATCCTGGTTCCTTCCACAACCCGGAAGTAGTCCAGCCCCCTTGTTACTAACAAGAGATTTTCCACTATAATCAAACGATTACAATTGCTCAAGCACAAAGCATAGAGACTTCCAGTTGCTCAAACACTTAGTAAGAGACTTCTAATTGCTCAAACACCTAGTAAGAGACTTCCAATGCTCAAGCCCTCAAGCAAGAGACTTCTAGTTGCTCAAACACTTAGTAAGAGACTTCCCTGCTTAGACACACAGTCTAAGACTTTCTAAGACTTTCTATGCTCAATACACAAAGTTATGAGACTTTTGGTTGATCAAGCACGCAGGCTAGAGACTTTGATTCAAACAGATTTACAACAGAAAACAGTTTGAGTTGAACACTTGATATACTATCAGTGGTGTTCACAAAATACAACACATGTTGAGACTCTACACTTAAGGAATTCTAAGATAAAAAGGTTTGTAAGAATTGCTAAGTTATTTGATGACAGTTAGTGAAAAACAGAGTATGACAGTTTCTGGTTTTTTAGTCTTGTGAGCCTTAATATTCTTCTTCAAATCTTCAATCCTTTATAGAGAATTAAAGAGTTGTTGAGAAGATTGTCAGGTCATCAAAAGAGCCGTTGTAATTGAAGCTACAGCCAGCAATAAATCCTTCCAGAACTGGTGCGCAAAACAGAGCAACACAATTTGAATTGTTTCCTTAAAACATGGATCATGTTTTGCCCAGGGAGACAACCATTGCAAAGAGCTGTTCTGACACAACAGTACTTCATTGTTGACAGTTGCAAACGTTGACTACTGCATTTCTTCAGACTTCAGAAGCTTCTCATCAGAAGCTGGCTTCAGGAACTGTTCATCAGAAGCTCCCTTCAGACACAGTACTTCAGAAGCTGGACATCAGATACTGTTCGTCAGAGGCACTTCTTCAGAAGCAGACTTCAGACGCACTGTTCATCAGACGCTGGTCTTCAGACACACCCTTCAGAAGCTGGTCTTCAGACGCACTGTTCATCAGACACACCCTTAAGAAGATGGTCTTTAGAACTGTCTTCAGAAGCTGATCAGAGTTCAGAAGCAGCACTTCAGAAGCTGCTCATCAGAAGTTGTTTGCAACATAAGCTTCAATAAATTCCTTTGCTCTTAACTTGATCTTTCATAACCAATGTTAGATACCAAACTTTAAGTACTTGGTTCTGCACACTTAGAATCAAGCATTAACAATTCCAATTTTCTTTTTAACACTTTGTTATCATCAAAACCCAAAAGAGAGTTGTTCATACATTTTGTTCCAACAACGTCCACATCAATGAGATTATGAGCTCAAGGACTAAAAGATTAAAGTTCAGGACCAAACTTCAAATGACCCTTTTTTGCATGAACTGAAGATATAAATAGGTCTAAACTAAAACCTTCCACTTTTTCCTCAGATTTTTTCAAAGAGAGAATAAGTGTTCGAATACAAACCGGATAACTTTTTCAAAGTGATTAGGTATACAATTCTCGAAAAAACATATTTTAACATTTTCGATGTGCACCATTTTCCCTAAAAATTAGATAAAGTTTTGTGATAATTTTTTTGAAAATTTATACAAAGTTTTCCGGTTTGTATAATATTCCTGAAAAAACTTATATAAAGTTTTAAGGCATTTTTTAATTATTTTTTCAAATTCGAAACTATATAATACATTTTTCAGAAATTTTATTCAAACCAGAAAGGTTGAGAAGAGTTTTTTGAAAAAATTTCAAACCGGACAACTTTTACATAAAAAAAAACTCATGTGGGGGGTGTGAATTTATTATAAATATGGAAAGGTTAAAAGTGAGAGTACACATGAAGATGTACAAAGTTAAACCACACAAAAAAAGGTAAAATTGTTTGTAGTGGTGAAAATACAAAAATAAAAAGGAAAATGCCGACTAGTGCTCCATAGACATTGTTATGATTCAAAATAACACATGAGAAAATACACTTGACATAGCATAATTGGTTGAGGGAAATGGACACATGACTAATGATCTTAACACATGAAGAAATACACTTCAGATAACATAATTGGTTGAAGTAAATTGACACATAACTAGTAATCTTAAAATCAAGGAAGCTTGAGTTGTGCATAAATAGGGAAATGAGGATCAATAGAGAGTATGAAGAAAATTAATGAAGTCTCTTCTCTCTTCCTTTGATACTCTCTATTAATGTAATACTCAAGTCTCTGGACTTGGTATTCTTTTATATTTCCCTTTCTATTTTATGTACTAAGAACATCAACTCTAATTAAGTTCTCATATATCAATTTTACCTTTGAATTAATAATCAATTTAAAATTATCCATATTTCACACTCTCAATGTTATGAATCATCGCATACACTAATTAAGAATTCAAATATAGTAACAATATTTTGGAACTTGTGTGGTAAAACTTTTAAAGGTGTAAAAATGTTATTTTGTTTCCTAATGGTACATGGCAAATTTTTCCTACACCAATCCATTTCTTAGCAATATACAACAAATCTATGCAGTGGCCCCGAATTTATGCTTATAATCTCATCTAATTCCCACTCTCACCATGCTTTCTCCAATTGGCTGTCATTCCACCCTAATAAAATACTATGGAATTGGAATTGGAATTGGAATTGGAATTGGATGTGATGAGAACTTCGTCGCCGTCAATGGATGCTTCATAGTCCCTCCATTATTTATCCATTTTATTCTTCCCTAATTGGTAATTACTTAAACAAATACATTTTATTTAGTGGTGGCCAACTCTCATAGTTGGTTCCTTGGTGGTGTTAACCAATAAAGCGTTTATTATAATTTAATACGAATGCCATGACAATGTAAAAATGTTTTCATGCATGAACATTCAATGACATTTCAGTAGATATTTTTCCCAGATATTTTAAAAGTAATATTATGATAGAGGTAGGATAGTAAAATATAACTAAATATTTCTTTAAAAAATTTACAACTTTTTTTTTAAAGGAGTTGCTAAACTTATTTTAAAAAAATGAATCCAGGTCCATTTTTTTCTAAACACAAATCTATATACTAGAAACAAACATAATTTTCTGAAAATATGTATTACTATGTTTTATAGGAGCTATTGATAAGACTAATTACCTAACTATTACAACTGAGTTTTATATCTAATACGTGGAATGGGATAGCACAAAGGGTGCTTAATTTGCTAATAATTCATCCTCGTTACCTATTTTCCCATACATGCACATGCACTCCTTCTCCCACACACCCCATGAAATCAGTATTTCGCTTAAGAAAGTGACCTTTTCTGGACTTTGAGGTTGTCTCCACCATACTGACTTTTTTCTAGCTCCCCTTTCCTTTTTGGTCAGCATATCCTATCCTATTTTAACAAAAAAAAACAATCTTCTTTTTTCCATAGCCACACCCCAAAAAGGCTCACAAAGAAAAAAGAAAACCTTTAGTATACCCTTACTTCCCTTTGATTTTTTTTTCATATAAAAAAATCTCTAATAATTAGTGATCATTTTGGTTCTTTGTATTTTTTTCTCTCTAAGGAAAGTACAACAATTAACAATAAACAATAAGCCTTTCAACTTAACTGTTTTGTGTCGTCAAAATATCAAACAACACACGCCGCTGCAAACAAGGTTTACTTATTTCTCCCATCACATGAAGCACTCAACCAATCACATATCCTACGCAACACTAATACCCAGACATCGATAATAATTTTACAAAATAAATTAATCGAGTGTAACAATATATGCTGATGTTGTATCATTATCAAGCAGTGATACATTACAAAGACTATACACACATTTGATCATCCTACTAACTAATACACTCAAGAGTCTGTTAACTTGTATCAGACACATGTTATGGAATTAAAAAACTAAAACTTTGTATTGAAAAGAACAAATTTTGACTTTAAAAAGTTGAATGCAAGATTTTAAAGATGAATATTTCTATATTAAGTTCCTTACTATATACCAGAAGAACATATGATAGAATTTGCCTACAATTAATAACAACAATTGGGGCTCTTCTTATTAGCACGTGAACCATGCCTCAAACCAAAGCAACCAATATTTGATCATCTTACAAGTGTCACAATCACACTCCACCATTGTTGTTTATGTGTGTGCCTCATAGGGTGATACCATAATTATCCACAATTCCTTATCCTAATTAAAACTTTACTTAGTCTCCCCCTTTCCTTTCCGCACTACCACACGGTCCAAAAAATTCTCTATTATTACTAATGGTGCCTTTTAAAATGTAGCTAAAGTGGTTCCTTTCTTCTTTTGCTTTTAAAAAATAAAAACAAAATTGAAGAGGCACTGTCATGAAACATGAGAATCTACAATCAAATCATTTTTAGTGGAAGCTACATTTGTGCCACAGCTCAGCCCAAAAATGAGAGAATGAGATATTTGCTTGCTAAGAAGCACTAAAGCACGGACACCAAGACACTACTTTGTTTGTAATACCGTGACATCGATAATAATTTAGGAATATAAATTAATTGAATATAATTATATTTATTAGGAAAATGTTAACATGTGTGTTAAACGTACATGTTAAGGATTTCATTAATATAAATTATGTATTGAGAATTGTGCCAATTTGTTTTACAAAAAGTTGAACATTAATTTTGTTCAATAAATATTTTTCTATTAATTGAATTCTTAAGATGTGTCATAAGGGCATATGATAACATGACCCTATTTATTAGTGTAAGACATTGAACACGTCTTTAATCAAAAGTGTTGTGGTACTTAAGAGTTTGTTTGAAGTTGAAGTATTCAAATTGTTTTAAGAGAAGTGAACCATCGAGAGTGTAACACAGTTGATAAATGATCAAATTCATAAGTTGTAGTTAATAATTCGATCTTGATGCATATAAAAGAATATATGTAAAAAAAATTTAACCCTTTAAATGAATTTAAGTATTTGAAGGACTTGGTCTCTAACTACAGCTCGAAATAGCATTCATCAAGAGAGAGAGATAAAAGGGTGATGAAGAAGCCTATTAGTATCAACAAAGTGAAATCCTAATTTAGTGGGATTCTCATTCTCTTCCCACCACTGACACAACCAACACATAACCAAGTAGCTCTCATATTCCCCATTGGTCTCTTAGTATATTCCTTTTTTTTTTCTTCTATGCAATTCACATTTATTTAGCTTGGTTCATGTATTTTTGAAAAAAGAAAAAAAGGAGTCTTCGTTCTTTACCCTTTTAAGTCATGTTTCTTATTGCCATGTGGGTCCCTCCCTTGCACTACCTTATGATCACTCAACTCATTTGATATCTTCGACATTCATCATTTTGCGACAACAATAAAGTGTGATCCCTCCTTCAACTCCCTCTCTCCTATCAGTGTTCATGTTTGCAAAACTAGTAAGTATGTTTTCCACCATGTTTTTGTTCCTTTGTTTATTGTCTTGTGTAAATATATGATCAAAGACAAACATGCGCAACATACATACATACATGCATATGATGTGAAGATATGTATACACATGAAAACGTGTAGTAACTTTTGTAAACTTGTATATGCAGATATAGTAATAGTATTTAGAATAAAGAGTATTTTACATTATTTTGTTTCTGTTTTTTATTAAATGTTACTCCCTCCGTTTCTTTTTAAGTGTCTCTTTTAGAGAAAAATTTTGTTTCACTTTAACTGACACTTTCAAAGTTCAATGCAACATTAAATGTTGTTTTACCAATATTACCCTTAGTTATTTATTGCGGGTAGAGAAATATATGAAATGAAATATTAAATGAATAAGGCTATTATAGTAAAAGTATAAATTATTGTATCAAAAGTAGTAACATTTATTGATTGTCTTAGTTTGTGTAAAATGTCAAAAAATGTCAATTAAAAAGGAACGTTTCTCTCTATTGTGGCTTTTCTTTTAAAAAAGGGCTTGACAAGGTGTATGTTCTTTGGAGATCAAAGGGGTTTTCATGTTGCCCCCAAATTCTAGCAGGGCTCCTTTCAAAATATTGATGAGGTGGTTCATATTCCTTGTTGTCTTGAAACTCAGTTCTGCAATCAAAGATCCTGATATAGAAGGTGTGGTGAATTTTGATGTTATTCTTTCTCAATAGTAGCATGTATGTATGTATGTATTGTTTGAATTCAATTTTTATTTCCTGTGCTACTGTGGAATGAATTTTAATCTATCAATGAATCATGTGTCAAACATGTTTGATCATCCATAGATACTATAATGATGTGTCAGAATCAGTTAGAAATTGTTAAAGATAGTTGCAAGTTGGTTTCGTAAAGACGAGTTAGACTTATATAAAAAAAATAAGGTGAGTGATACAATCTTTATAAAAAATTTCAAGTCATTTACTTTCATTGTGGAACTTGATTTTTCTCAATACACACTCTGACGCTTAACACTATTAGTGTATTGATAATATGGTGGGTGACAAAAATTGATAGACTCAGATACTATATTAGGTTTTTATTTGGAGTCTAACTTATTCTTACAAAATCTGCTTGCAAGTACCTCTGGCAATCTCCAACTAATTCTAACATGATGTGACACTATCTTGTTCATTGCTGCTTCTTAAAAAAAAAACTATCTTGTTCATTGCTAGTGTATAACTATCTTGTACAGCTACAGAAGTTCAAATTTCAAAATCATTTTATACTTGAATTTTTGTAACTATATCTAGCTTTGATAAATTTGACATTTAGGATAACTAGTGTTGCTCTCTTATCTTGAAATTTGTTTACATGTTGATGTTATAGGTTAGATAACTACTACTTTAAAATTATTTTCTTATATACCATAAGTTTTACCATATTATTCTCTGGTTTGTACATAACTTCAATCCTTATTTGACAATTCTCTATTATATATCAACACTCTTAATGATTCTGAAACATTTGGCCTAATATTTCCAGGTGAAGCTCTGCTTGATCTTTTGAATTACCTCAATGATTCAAATAATCAAATAAAAGATTGGGATAGTCATTTAGTGAGCCCATGTTTCAGTTGGTCACATGTCACTTGTAGAAATGGACATGTCATATCTCTGTAAGTTCATCCATCACATAAAGTACAAAATGTTTCTTACTACTATTTTCATAATCTAGTTTTTTCTTCATATTCTCAAATATTTTAGCTAATCAATCTACAGGACCCTGGCTTCTATTGGATTTTCTGGAACACTTTCTCCCTCAATTACCAGATTGAAATATTTGGTTAACTTGTAAGTATCATTATAATTAGATGACATTAATTAGATTGGCAGCTTATCCAACTAATGAACTATAGTAGCATCATAAAAATTAAGTAGTGTTTGGATTTTACTTTTTCTTAGCCATACAATGAAGAGTTTAATTTTGATGGACTGTAAGTGTGAAAAGCTTTACACTGCCACAAAATTACAATAATATTTGTGACATTAGAAGTACTTATGATTAAAGTTAAATATTTTTAATGATCTGACGATTACAATTGATGACTAGTGAGGTAGTTTATCCTTCCTGCTAGCTTGACTTAAACTATAATCTTGATGCAGGGAATTGCAGAACAACAATCTTTCAGGCCCCTTACCTGATTACATTGCCAACTTGACATACCTACAATATCTGAATCTTGCTAACAATAATTTTAATGGCTCTATACCGGTTAGTTGGGGTCAACTATCCAGTCTCAAGAATGTGTAAGGATTCATTTTCAATTTCTTATATGCTTCTTCTATGGTTTTTTTCCCTATGCTTCCTATTCTGATATTGAATGCTATAATTGATTTGTGTTTTTCTTTTAACAGGGATCTTTCATCTAATGGTCTTACTGGAACTATCCCGACACAACTCTTTTCAGTTCCAATGTTTAAGTATTAATACTTGTATATTTATGAGTATTTTCGTTTAGTAATAGATAATATTGTATCATGTATTCTCTTGATTTATGATTTTATTTTATTTTTGCATTATTACTTTCAGCTTTTCAGATATGCCTCTTGATTGTGGCTCTAGCTTCGAGCAGCCTTGTGTTTCTAAATCTGATCATCCAGGTTTGATTGGTTAACTCAAAAAATAAAACATGTGATTAAGGAAGTATAATTAACCTTGAAAATTATGAACTACTGAAAAAATTGTTATCTAGCAGCTACCTGAAGTTTACCTCTCCTTTGCTGCAGCTTCAACCAACAAATCAAAATTGGCAAAAGTCATGCCTTACGCGAGTTGTGGTGCATTTGTGCTTCTGTGTCTTGGAGCCATCTTTACATATAGACACCATCAAAAGATCAGACACAAAAGTGATGTCTTTGTTGATGTTTTAGGTAATTTTTCCTTTTTTTGTTGTCAAATTACTATCTCAGCATGACACAATATGGCCTAGTAGGAAGTACCTTTCTTCTGTTTATAAAACATAGTAAACATTTTCAAAACTCCTTCGGAAAGTAAGTAATATATGATAAATTTTACAGGTGAAGATGAGAGCAAAATTTCTTTTGGACAATTAAGAAGGTTTTCTTTGCGAGAACTCCAACTTGCAACTAAAAGTTTCAGCGAAAGCAATGTAATTGGCCAAGGTGGATTTGGAAAAGTGTACAAAGGAGTACTCTCAGATAACACAAAAATTGCTGTGAAACGTCTCACCGATTATCATAATCCTGGTGGAGAGGCTGCGTTTGAGAGAGAAGTTGATCTCATTAGTGTTGCAGTTCATAGAAATCTCCTAAGACTAATTGGATTCTGTACAACATCAACTGAAAGAATCCTTGTATATCCTTTCATGGAAAATCTAAGTGTAGCATATCAACTAAGAGGTAAAAAACAGATAATTTTTTCCATTCTCTGATCTATTTCTTTATGAGAGTTTTGTGCTCATTGCTTAATATTATTGATTTCTCTATGCTGTTTTAGATTTGAAATCTGATGAGAAAGGCTTGGATTGGCCAACAAGGAAGCGTGTAGCTTTTGGTACGGCACACGGTCTAGAATATCTACATGAGCAATGCAATCCGAAGATAATTCACCGTGATCTGAAGGCTGCAAATATCCTTCTAGATGATGAGTTTGAACCTGTTCTAGGTGATTTTGGACTGGCCAAGCTGGTTGATGCAAGGATGACTCATGTTACCACTCAAGTGCGCGGTACAATGGGTCATATTGCCCCGGAATATTTGTCAACTGGAAAATCATCAGAGAAGACAGATGTTTTTGGATATGGCATAACACTTCTTGAACTAATCACTGGTCAGCGCGCAATTGACCTCTCTCGGCTCGAAGAGGAGGAGGACGTTCTTTTGATTGATCATGTAACATTTTCTATCTACTTCATCCATTAATTGCTTCGTTGATATTGTTTAGTGGTCATTCATCGATGTTGTTATTAGGGGTTTAGAGTTTATATAGTCACACAGTTGTGGATCTCAGCAGTTATATGAAGATCAAAATACTCATTTCAATATGTATTTTCAAGCTTATTTGGTGAAGTAAAAATATAAGCCATATGATATTGATCCAATGGTCGAGATCCTTTGACTGTGTGACTAAATTTTTTCCCCAATATATTAATTTTCCTCTAAGGATATGATGTTAATTTGAATTTATGAATCTTGTATAAAACAGGTCAAAAATCTACTTAGAGAAAATAGGCTAGAGGATATAGTGGATAACAATTTGGAGACTTATGATCCAAAAGAAGCTGAAACCATTCTTCAAGTTGCATTACTTTGCACACAAGGCTATCCAGAGGATCGTCCGACAATGTCCGAGGTGGTAAAAATGTTGCAGGGAGTGGGGTTGGCAGATAGATGGGCTGACTGGAAGCAACTTGAAGAGGCTAGAAATCAAGAAATTGAATTATCACTCATGACTCACCAATTTCCTTGGAGTGATGAGTCTACTCTTGATCAAGAAGCTATACAACTTTCCAGAGCAAGATAGGCATACAATAACTAAAGAAGTCAATTTTGAAAATGCTGTTCCTTGTCATCATAGAATATATATGTACTTTCACTATGCTTTAAGGAAAAAAGGCATATATACATACGTACTTTAAAGTCTATGTTATATATAGTGATGGATATTATATAGAATGGAAAAGAAAGGAATGAAGGGTTTGGCATAGATAATATATTGTATTTAATTAGAGGTGAAGATTCTGGTTGCAATATATGTGTTTCTCAGGTTGCAATATATGTGTATCCCAACTATGTTTGCCTTTCTTTGAAGTTTTTTTCTTTACATTGTTGTTTTTCCATGACAAACTGAAATCAGTAAACGTCCATTTCATATAAACTAAAGATGATGTTATAATCTTCTCGATTTATGAATGGTTATAACATTGGTTTTTTCTTTACATTCAAAATTCAATCAACATTCAAAGTGCCATAAAATTAATTCGACTAACATTCTAAATTCAATCAACATTCAAAATAGAATCATCATTCAAAATGTCGTAAGTTTTGTGTGTAATTCTTTCAAAAGTGAAAATATTCAATACACATTACAAAAGTGAAAATATTCAATACACATTAAAAATGAAAACAAATGGGGCATACTTGTTTAGGTATTACAATACAAACATATATCATTCACATGAAATCCAAAAAATCAAAATGCATAAAAAATCATCGGAAAACCATCCTCCTTCATGCGACTTGATACTGTGAGTGGTCGATTCTGTTTCATCGACAATCCACTGCAGATTTACATATAGGTCGTCGAGGTACTATTTGCCTTCACATCCAAACAAATGGTAACCCTCCTCACTATATATATATAAATAAATTAGAGCGAATTTTGGTTTTTTTTTTTTAGAAAGCAAATTTATATATTTAAATTTAAGAAATTAGTAAATAATGTTATCCTTGCGCAACCAAATAAATCTATTGTATACTTGGGCAACCAAATAAATCTTAGAGTTTAAGAAATTGCTATTTTTAAAAGGAATTGTTGAGATATATGTAGTAATGAATGTAATCATAATTTTTTTTATTGAGGGGGAATGTAATCCTAATTATTTATTGGGTATAATGCTAATGTTTATTTGCGCTCACGGTTATGATTCATTTCCTTACATATTTTCAAGTACTGTAAAGACATACCTAAAATAAATGAAAATTTTCAAATTTTTAATAGAGTAATAAATGTAAAATCCTTTGCGGAAAAAAAATCAATGGAAAATATAAATGTTAAAGAAGATATTAATCCATTTGTCTGGATAAAGAAAAAAAATCATTGAAGTGGACAAGAATTAAGCCATTAAACGGTTGAAGTGGGCATGAAAATAATATCAAAATGGACAAAGATATTAAGCCATTAATTAAACCATTTGGCTGAGAAAAGAATAAAAAAAACGATAAGTAATCCGTACTGCAGATATCGGAAAATGATTCCACATCAGCACCATCTCGTAAATTTACAGTTTTGCTCATTTTGGGTGTAACAAAAAATACTTAGTTGTAACTAGGAAAAATCTAAACAAAATGTTGTAGTATTTTTTCCATTGTCAGATAGAATTGATAATAAATTAAAATTAACTAATAGCACATTTTACAAAGTTAAGATTAATTATATTCCATAAAGTTCAGCCAATAAAATACTCAATTTTAGAAGGCATCGCCATAAACTAAAAATAACTAGAGCAAGACAGTTACGACAAATAGAAATAACAAGAAACAAAAAGCAGAAACATTTGGATATGCCAAGAATTAACATTCTAAAAAGCAAAACTGCCCAAGACCAAAGCCACCACAACACCGACATTGACATAACCACTCAACCTCTTAGAATCCGACTGATTAGGAGGCGGTGCAGGAGAATCATTATCGGTAGCACTTGGCGGTGGAGGAGTTTCGCTTTGAGCACTTGGTGGCGAATCATTCTTGTCTGTAACAGTTGGTGCTGCTGAATCAGTCTTTTCGGTAGCACTTGGTGAAGGAGCATTCTCTTTGGTAGCACTTGGTTCCGGAGCATTCACTGCTGGTGAATTTGTTGGTGAGTGTACGGGTGCAGTCTCAGAAGGTGAAGGAGCATTCACCACCGGAGAATTTGTTGGGGGGTGTACCGGTGCAACCTCGGAAGGTGAAGGAGCATTCACTGTCGGAGAATTTGCTGGGGAGCGTACCGGTGTAGCCTCAGAAGGTGAAGGAGCATTCCGGGTTGGTGATTGTGTTGGAGCCGTCCAACCAGCAAAACTTGGTGAAGGAGCATTCCACGCCGGTGGTTGTGCTGGGGAGTAAGCTGGAGAATTCCATGACGGAGACTGTGTTGGCGCCGTCCAACCAACATAACTTGGTGAAGGAGCATTCCAAGCCGGTGGTTGTGCTGGGGAGTAAGTTGGAGAATTCCATGAGGGAGACGGTGTTGGTGAGTATATCGGTGCAACCGTTGGAGATAATGATGGACCTTGATGTTCGTGGTGGTGGTGTGGAGAGAAAACGACAACCTTAAATTTTTCACCATTTTGGCAATTCAATCCACTGATGAAGTAAAAGGGACCTGTTTTGTTCAATGAAAAAGTTGACTCTCCATCATCCATCTTGTAGATCGGATTCTTTGTGTTACATGAATCATAGTCTTGTTTGTTTACCACCAATACAGAATCAGATCCTTTGTTATACTTGAAACCTGAATATCAAACAACACCATCACAAAATATAAAACAAAAATTTACACTTTTTTCTTATAATATTTTTTTAAGATTAAATATGAGATTTTAATCTCCATAAATCTAAAAAAAAATCTTGAAAGAACGACTAAAAAAAGATGCAATGTAAGCATTCAAAAGTGAAGATCTTTTCTGTGAGATTTTAATCCTCATAAATAAGATCATTTTTTCTATGGTATCATTTTTTTTTACAAGATGGTGTCGTTTTTATGGTAGAGATATTTTTTTCGAAAAGGAAAAATTTATCAAAAGGCTCTAAATAAAGTACAAGATGTGCAAAACAGAACAAGAAAACACAATAAGAAGGAAAAAAACAAGAAAAACAATCCAAAAACCACAATAAACTAACAAAATAAAAACAAAACATCGCTACAATAAAAATGACACAAGAGAAGAAGTGATATCAAAAGACTTTCATCTATACAAACATTAAACAAATTTAGTATTAATTGGATTGAACTTACGAAGTGTGTCGTTGATTCGAAACCTAGTTCTGCTAGACCATGCATTGTAGTGTTCTGGTGATCGTCTTACTCCCCAACCATTGCGGCCACCAACATTAAACATGTATGAAGACGATAATGAAGTGCTAAGAAACACCATTGATACAATCAAAAGAAAACTGCATCTCACCATTGTTAATTGCTAAATTATTTAGAGGAAGAATTTTAATATGGTGATTGAGTTGAAATGTGTGAAAAAAGTGAGGGGGTGGTAATGGTTATTTATAGCGAGGTGACCGCGTTACAATATAAATCATTGCCAAAATTTACTCAAAATTATTTATTAGAATTTTTTAGAATATAATTAGATTTTTTAAAATTATTCCACAAATATATTTTTGAATTCAATTTTTTATGGGAAAGCTAAAGTAAACGAGATTAGTGCCATATTATATGATGATGCACTATTTCTCCTTAACAGTACGCGTACCTGATTCCCTCTTTGTCTTTCAAAATAAACTAATTTCTTTTCTGAAAATTTATTTACTTTCTGAAAAAATGAATTCCTTTTTTAAAGCACTAGTAAAAGACCAAGCACCGGTCACGTAACATTGCAATAATTATATATAAAATAATTTGATTGTTAATATTGTTGAATGTTTAAAGATATTAAATAAAAATTATAAGTATTAATGTAATATTTTTATTAAATATTTTTATCTTATATATAGAAAAATTTGTTAAATAGTTGAATAGCGTTAGTTGTGAATTTTTTTTGCTTATATATGCGAAAAAATAATTTATGTACATATATGAGAAAATCGATATGATAAAACTTTGAAAACTCATGACTATATCAAAATATCAAAATTAATGTAGTGTTTTTATTAAATAACTTTTTATTTTATATGCAAAACACCGTTCAATGTTTGCACCGTTCCCGTTGTAAATTTTATGTGTTTATATCTTTCTCTCGCCGTTTTTGTTCAATAATCACATCGAAAAAAAAGGTTGTTCAAAAAGTTGTCACAAAATAATTGTATAAATATCTTTCTTGTTATTTTACTTTAAAACATTGGCTAGGATTAATACCCTAATCACCCACCATTCACCTGACTTCTTCTAAAAAATTTCCACGCGTCCACCATCAGAATTTTAGTTTGTTTGTTTCTTTGTTTATGGAAAAAGAGCATTCACTAAATCGGATGAATGAAATCAGGGTAATGTAAGAACATCCATGTGCTAGTTTGGATAATTAAAAAAACCAAAAGTGAAATCTTAAGAGCTGGTCCAGTTTTGTTATGAAATACATGAATTAAATGCAATGTAGATTGTCGAGAATTCCACCAACGTTGCAGAAGAACTTTGACATAAGGAATAGGTAGTTGTGAAGGATATGAACTAATCAGAGCAATAATGTGAACTTTGTGTTAAAGGTATTAATGGGAAAAATAAAACGTACTTTGATAGAATAAAAAGTGTATTGGAAGAAGATACGTAAGTGTATATTAATTAGTCTGATGGGAAGTTATAGAATATGAATAGTGGGAGAAAATGACATTTAAGCCCATGAATTTAGTGATTTAGTGAGTCTAATTGAGAGTAATTAAGGAAATTTGGTAGTAATCATTTTTCTAATTGTAGTAGTAGATATACGTAATTAATTGTGTACAAAAAAAAAATTCGTGCACAATTTCAAAAGAATATTTTCTTTTGGAAGAATTTTCAATGAATTCTGATTAAAAAAGGAGAACATATTTGATTATTTAGTATTGATTAGAAAGGATTTGGATTTATAGATAAATGATACTATTTACGTACCATAATAATATTAAGCCCACCTTTAATTAATTTTTTCTTTCTAATTGTACCTCTAATCAACCTACAATGTACACACAATTTGTTAATATTGATTAAAATGTTTGGGACTTTTTTAGTTCGATCACTATACAGAATAACAAAGACCACTTAAAACTTTCTAACACACGTGAAAGTGTTCAGCCTAATAATATTGATATTGTCAGTTGAGAATAGTAACTTTTTAATTTTTTCACTACTACAAAACTGCCCTTTTAATAGCGTTTTATTTTGCCTTTAATAGCGTTTCTCAAGTGCTATTAAATCCCCCGCTATTAAAGGTAAAATCCCTATAATACCGCTTTTAAAAACGCTATAAAAAGACCATGTTTTAATAGCGTTATTCAAAAGCGCTAATATAAGCTGCTTTTCGTGCTATAAAACATGTTTTTTAAACAGAGTTTATTAGCGTTTTTCCTAAAGCGCTATCTTAGATGCATGCCTATAATAGCGCCCGACAGAAAGCGCTATCGTAGACTCCTATTTTTTTTAAAAAAAAAAATTATATTTTACAGCAAAATAAGGAATTTAATTAATCATAAAAAACATTATTATACAAGCAACTTTTGACAAAACATTATTATATAAGTAATTTACATATATTCACTATAAAAAAAACCTATCAACAAAATACACCTCAAATTCCAATCAATCCTATCTATGATTTACCCTTAACACGTTAACAAATATCAAATGACAACGTTAAAGATCGATAATTTCTTTATCAACTTTCGTCATAAACTTCTTCACCCAATTGTCCAGTCTCCTGTGTCATGGAAGAACACAAATTATAGACCGCTCATACTCGCTTTTTTTTACAATTCAATAAAAATCAAACACACCATAATCTTAAAATCGTAATCACAATACACAAATGTGTAGTGCTTGAAGTATCATTCACTTTTACTTATATGCACAATATCAACCATATAAGTATATAACTAGTTAAATTTGAGAACATAAGCACAAGCAGTTTAGTCATGCTAAAAGCCTAACTCATAAGTATCACTACAAGGATTGTTAACAAAATCTTCAACCATCTTATTTAAACACATTCGAACTTATTTATACTGATTTTTTGTATTTGATTTGAATTTTAATATGCATGTCTGGGGATGATTCACACTCCTCTAGCCTAAATCATGAAAATTGTCAGCTCAATAATAAGCTATATAGATAGAACAATAACATTATATTCTATTCTATACAAGAACAGAACAATAGACCATTATGCCATACTTCGTCTAATCAACTATTCTATGTGAAGCTTGTTTTAGAATGAAAAAAAAAAAAAAACCACTACAACCTTCATATTTAAGCCTTTGCATTTTTTTAGATAATGTCATAAATTGTCCAAAAACATGTCTATTTAAAAAGCACTAAGCTAATTTTCTAAAGCTGGAAACCTTTTTTTTTTAAGAAGCTAAATTAGCCCACCCAAATTGACACCGGGGAGAAGTATTATATCCTAGATCTAGTGTTTAACTTGAAGAGGTAAAATGGAAAGCCGCATGAATTGCGATCTGCCATTAGCCACTTTCATAGCGGCAACTTTGGGCTGTCTTCGTTGCAACCTCTAGCACCTCGTAGTGCTGGATTTAATTTTTAAGGAACGTGCTTAGTCTCAATATCGCCTAAGTAGTGCTTATGAGGCATTGAGCACAAATTAAAATACATTATAAACAACAATGCAAAAATAGAAATTTAGTAACCTTACCTAGACTTTGCTAATTCATCCTCAAGACATCTTACACGCTCTGTAGCTTTTTCAAGAGACTTCTTAGCAATTTCCTATAATAATGAAAACAGTAATAAAAGTATATATAAGTGGTAAATATAAGTCCTGTCATTTTACAATTTAATAATCTGACAAGTTAGTATAACAAAAAGAAACATTTTGACAGGATACAACAAAATATTCTCAAACAATGATCAATACATACAATAAATAAGGAATAGTCATAGAAGAAGAAAAACATGAAACCAACCTAAGATAACTAACAAAACCAAGTATTATTCGTAATATAAAATTTCAATTTTGGTGCAAGGTACAATGGGAAAATGCAATCTGCACACTAAAACTCAAAAAATACTTTGCATGCTACGTAGTCAATCTGGATAAAAAAAGTGTGGGTCCGACATCTGAAACATTATAGATGTTAGGTGGGTAGCAGCATGGCTGCTACGTTCATTTGTATGGGAGACAATACAAGAAATTTATTGTATGTATTGATCATTCATAACAATTAATCGAAGTTCATTATTTCTGATATTTAAACCAAATACAAAACAAATATGTTTTAACCTCTAAGGCTTAGAATAACTCATCTAAGCATTTAAAATAAATACAAGTGATTCCTTAAATGGGATAACTATAACCAAGCTCTTCCTCATCGTCATGTTCACTTTCTTCCCAACCAAAATCATTTGTTCTATATCCTCCTCTTCGACCTCTGTTATATGTATGTCTCAAGGCACATAGAGAGGATCAAACAAAGGGAGGAGCCAACTGCACAGAGAGGGTCGTTTTAAATCACACAAAGGACTGTTGAAATACTACAGAAGCGCGCCATTTAGGGGTTTAGGAGGACAGAAACGAAGAATTTTGGTGCAGATAAATAAGAAATCAAAACTTAAGGGCAAAATGACAAAAAAAATCCAAAAAACACAAGGAATGGCAATAAGTTGAGGCCATTGTCAGGTTTTTGCAATAGCTTGACAATTGAGACCACTATTTGGCCACTACTTACAGCCACTTCTTAAGCACAACACGGCTGCAGGGGTTGCTACGGACATTATTGGCTACAAGGTCATATTATTTATAAGCCATTCACAAAACTTCACCTAATAGCTTAAACTTTGCAGCATTGCCCTTCACAAGAAGTATGAGATTATAATTGTATCCAAGTGTCCTAACAATTAGTTGCAGATCTACAGTTACAATTAAAATCAATTTTTTGGTTTGTCAGCAATATATACCACTTACAGTCAAAAAAGCAATATCTTCTTCATATGAACAAATATATGAATGCTGTGAAGCAGTTTGCGTCTTACAGTATCAAAAGTTTGTATTTCCATACAACAAAAAAATGGGTGATTAATAAAACACACCAGGGTAAGTAATAACATGACTTATGAAAGGTATATATGGAGCCAAACCTATCAAAATCAGGCAACAAAAATCAGTGAACATAGTGAACTAAAAGAACCGGCAGCAAAAATCAGTGAACATAGTGAACTAATCAGTAATAAAAGAACCAGCAGCACTACTTATTATAAGTATATATACCTATTATTGTAGTGAACTACGAGGTGCTAAGAACCGGCAGCAAAAATCAGTGAACATAGTGAACTAATCAGACTAATCAAAATGCAACAAAATGTTTAACTAACCTGATTTGCAAGAGATGAGGAAAGTCAACGCAAATGCTTGGTGAAGAATCAGCAAAAAAATTCAGAAGCGTGAGATATTCTACGAGCAGAAGAGAACCAACAAAACAAAAAACTTGTAATCAGTTCAGATTTATCAAAGTTAAGACTCAACAAGAAACCAATAAGTTGTGCGTAACTTTTCTTTATAATACTCAAAGGAACTACAAATAATACTCAGAAAGGACTAATTTACCTTTTCAAATTTTCCTTAGGTGACAAGCCTTCTTGACTTTGAACCAAGTTACTAATTTCAAGTTCATTCTTGTCATTCACTTGAACACATTGACCTGTAAGAGGATGGTACATAATACATGCTTTAGAGACTTTGGAAGTAGTATCTACATTAAGAATCACAAGGAAAATTCAAGTGTGTGTGTGTGTGTATTCTTGTAAAATTAATACTCAATTGTCTCTATAATAATTTAAAGAGTGAATAGTCGTTAGTCTCTGAATGTTGAGGTGTTGTCATCATGTAGGAAACTAGAAAAGGAGAGTGACTGCATTTTGCTTTTGGAATGCCCACCACTTTGCTTCATATGAGCGATAGCAAAGCTGTATAAAGGAAAAAAAACTGATATAGCTCGCTCTTATACCAAAGCGTGTCTTCTCTTAATAGTATTATAGACCAAATTGGCAAACAAAACAAACATTAGATGACCAATCTAACTAATGAAAGACACATTCAAAGTATTAAACTGTCTAATGAAAGATACTTTTGTGGACATTTGTAATTTTAATATTACTTTTATTAATAGTAAGAACACTCACCTGATTCTTCCTGTGCAAAAGTTCGAATTTGTTAGTGAGTTTGGAGGAGACTTGGATTTTGGTTTATGGTCATGTCAAGAACCTGTCTAGTCAAATCCAAACTCAAAAATGATCAAAGGAACTGCATTCTTACTAGTGTTATGGAATGGCTAGTGCTGCTTGGCTTAAGTACATTACCAATCTCCCAGGTTTTGGTGTGGACCGCGCAATTCATTCCTCAAACTCATTGCCACAATCTGTTAGTCAATAAAAACCAATCAAAATTTTGTTATGCTACATTCAATTTAGCAAAACTATTAAAAGGTCAAACTTCTCATCCGGACATGTATAACTTTCATCCAAAACTTTAGTTAGTGAAATAAGCTTATTTATCGTCTTTAATATAAAGGTTGTAAGCTAGTCTGAAAATCTAATAATTTTTAATCTCATAGTGTATAATACATTTTGCATGAAATAGTGACACTTAAGAACACCTACTTTGAAAAAAGTGACACTTGGAACTTCAATCAATTTTCCAAGTCTCATTCTACTCATAGAATACAAATAAATCAAAATCATTCTTCTCACGTAAATGAAACTTTAATATTTCACAATTTTCTCTTATAACATCACAATGACACAAGAATCACAATTCACCCCCATTTTTTATTTTTGTGTTATAAGTTGAAGAATCAGATTCAACAATCACAATAACAGAGATGGCGCAAATAAAAACAAGCAAGTAATTTTGAGAGATTATGCTTTCCTAAAGAATCAGACATGAACATTGTTGACAGTACCATAACATTAAAAATTCCACGAGTTTCCAACGATGTAGTTTTGGTTAAAAGTCTTTACTTGTCTTGTGAACCTTACACGAGGACTCTTATAACTGATCCATCAATCCTAGTGCCTACAATTCTTAATCTGTAAAAGTTGACATGCTTTTCTAGGTGAAACCATTTGAGTATTTGTCAAATTTAGTCTTAAAGAAGGGTTTTTTTTTTTTCCTGGTATTGGTCAAACCAAAATAAAAAACGAAATCAAAATCAAAATCAAAAACGAAAAATTCAAAATCAAAACGAACAAATATGAGATTCAAAATAGAAGAAGATGAAATTGAGACTTACCATGATGGAATCTTAAGGATTCAATTGATTTCTGGTTTCACTCGATGGATGGGTTCAAAGAGTTCTGAAGGTGGACGGTGGTGAGTGAGTCAGTGGTATGTTCGAGGGTGAGAACGAGTGAGACGGAGAGAGTTATTGACGAGGGTGAGACAAAATGGTTGATGGTTGGCGGAGGATTGATGAAGGACGGTGAAGTTGGATGAGAGAGTGTGTTGTCTTGTGAGTTGGTAGTGTTTTGTGAGAGAGTGAAAATAAACATTTAATTTTTCTTATTTTTAAATTTAAAAGGCCAACAATAGCAGTTTTGCTAAAACGCTAAGTAAGGTAGTATATAATTAATAGCGTTTATTTGAAAACGCTATCTAAGTGTTCTGAAATAATAGCGTTCTCATAAAAGTGCTATGTAACCTTCTCTACGAGTAGCCTATAATAGCGCCCACTCAGAAACGCTATGAAAGGTCTATGTGTTTCATTTTTAATAGCATTTAACATAAAACGCTATTAAAGTTGTGCTATTAAAAGTCAAAATTGTAGTAGTGTTTTTTAACACAATGACTCTGCTAGTTTCATTTCCAAAAATACTTTTGATCGAATCCTTAAATAACCGTGTCTAATTCATTTCAAGGATCATACATACATACATACATACATACATACATACATACATATATATATATATATTCATTAAATAAAATTCAGTAATTTAAATTGACTTAATACACCTTTTATTGAATTTGTATTATTAATTGGGTTCAAGTGATTAATGAGCTCTCTATTGATTGAATCGTTCGACAGAACCTGAGTTTTATTTCTGATGGAAGCGAATTTTGGTGTTGACCATTCGGTTCCTATAGAAACCGGTGGGTTAACACAAAAATATAAAATAATCAACTCAAGAATTATTTGACATTATACAAATATTATTATTTCCTTCAAAAAAAATTATTGTTAAATGCAATATATTTATTAAATGTAATATTAAATACAAAGTAAATACGGAAATAAACTAATTGGGAGACATAGATGAAAACTTGTGATATGGACAAACTTTTTCTTTTTATTACACCCAACATTAAATCTAACAAATAAATGATTGCATTTAATAATATTTGTATAATATTATTTTTTGGTGTTAATCATCCGGTTTCTAAGGAAAACAACTTTAGTAATTTATGGTTCGATCGGGAAGTAAGTAGTATCTAACAATAATTGTTCATACTAAAAATCAAATTTAGGATCTCCCGAACGATTCGTCGTAGAAAAATCTTATTAATCACCTGAGTCCAATCACTTCGTTAAATTATTTTTTGAGGTGCACTTAGTTTGATATTTGTATAATATGAAATAATGCTTGAATTGAATTTAACTCAATTGATAACATGATTCAATAAAACGTGTGTCTATATATATATATATAAAAGGATTCGATAATAAAAAATTGCCAGAATAATGGTATTAAAAAAAATTATATGTCATTTGTTGAGAGAGATCAACCCTTAAAATGGATTTCAGTTATCTCGGTGATATTAATCTTTGCAATTACATGCAAAATATGTTTTTGATTTTACGAAGAAAAAAATTTGACCTCTCAGCTAATCAATCATTATTCACAAATCGCACAAAATAGTATGCAGTAAAGTAGAAAAAGAGGCACATTCAACATTGTATTATTTTTTATATAAATAAATCGGATATCTTCCTTACGCAACATAACTTGCATAGACTAATCTCTCATGTTTGGTGCACATGATATGATAGAGATAATATATGATAAGAAGTTGGATATTGATAGGATATGATAGTGATAGGATAGACATTAATCATGTCATGTGTTTGGAGTATACATTATAAGAAAGATAATATCATTATTTTATCCTATCATATGTTTGGTGTACACTTGATATTGACATGATGGTGCGATTGGCCATTAAACCATTTAAGCAATTGTGTATCAATCATCGTTTCAAATAAAAGTTGAAAACTTTATTTTGGAACTGGTTTCATTTGCAATTATATGTTAAGAAGAGGGGAGAGAGAGGTAGATGCGATGGCAGAAGACGAAAGGCAAGGAAAGACTCGTGGGATGGGTTTGAGAAATCTTATCAGGTTGCTAACCCACCAAAAACAAAGGATTAAAAATACAAAGGAGATATATGATATGATTAATAATAGGTTTAATTTATCATATCTTATTAGTGCACCAAACAACGAATTTAAATAGGATGAAATAATTTTATCATATCCTGTCACCTTATCATGTGCACCAAACGAGCCCTAAGAGTCATCCAATATCATATTATAAAATGCCAAAATTGTTTTTTATTACCAAATTAATCAATTTTCTATTACCACCCAAACCAATTTTACTTCCTTTATTTGTATTAATTAATGTTTTTTTAGCGAAAAATGCATTTTAATTGTAAAATCAAATGCATTCATTTTCATTGATTTTCTATAACATTTCGAGCTTCCAATTATGTTATTCCAAAAACGAAATCTGATTGTCCATAAATATTTATTTCATATAGTAGTATCTCGTTTTATCTTTGCAATTCCTTCCAAAATTATATTACTCATTTATCCAGCCTCTTTATGTTGACCTGGGAAAGGAATGTGCAAAAAAATTTTGAAATATTCATTAAACCAAATTCAAATTTAATGTACAAAACGAAACGTATTTCCTAAGGGTGGCAAAATGGGCCCAACTCATCAGGCCGACCCGTTTAACCCGCTATTTTTGGTGGGCTGAGTCGAAGTTTTGAACTCGCTTCCTATAGTTGGCTTGTCCCGCTTATAATTAACTCGTTAAAAAAATGGGGCGGGCACATGGCGGGGCGGTCCGGCCCGCTTAACTCGTTTTTCTTTTTTATATTAAGCTTATTTTATCCTTTTAGATTCATTTCGGTTGTTAGATTTATTTTAGGATTTGTTTTATGTTGCGGATTTATTTTATTTGGGCAGATATTCTTTATTTTGCTATTAAGTATGATGTTGAGTTCGACAATTTATTAATTATCTCGTTTTTACCACAAATTTATTCGATGCATATACTTTATATTTTTTTATGGTAAAAGCGATATAGTCTTTTGTAACAATTAAGTTGTAAAAAAAATGCATTAAAAAAATGTTGTTTTTTCCAAAAAAAAAAGTTTTATGTTTGGCCGGCACATCAACTTGTCTGTCCGCCACTAAACGGGGTGGAGTGAGATTTTGGACTCGATCACCTAATTTGACTTGTCTCGTCTCGTTTTAAGCGGGCTTAGACGGGGCGGCCCGGCCCACTTTGTCATCCCTAGTATTTCCCCTAAAAAACGAAACGTATTTAATTTTATTTCAAATACTTAGAAAAAATTGGTTTGCCATAATCAGAGGACAATGTTTGATTAACTAATTACATTTATATTATTTAATCAAACTTTGATCAATTAAATTACATTTATATACTCCAAAAAAATTTACATTTATATTTTTTAAAGAAGGCAAAATGAAACTATATTAACCAACGTATCAGGTCCTTCTAACACAAGATGTACTACAAAAAAAACTAGGCAAAAGTTTAAAATATTACAAGGATAACCGATAAACACAAACGAAAAGAAACATAAAAATCATTCTAAGAAACGTCTCTTAAACACAAAATTACATTTATATTATAACTTCAAAGACTTGGTCACGTGGTAAAAATACAAATCTTGAATCTGAGAGATTCCGACTTCGAGCCCCGTGGCCGTTAATGTCTTTGAAGTGAGGTAAATGTAAATACTTTTGTAAATGCTCTTTGAGTCCGGAGGTCTTCTCTACCTTGAACTGGGCAACATCCCTACACCTTAAATATTTTATTAGCAAAAAAAAAACATTTATATTATATATTACTTCGTATGTGTATATTCCAAAACATACACAACTTTAGCTTAAAAAACACACATAATTAAAAAGATGGACTTTTTTATCAAGTATTCTAGTGATCAGAAATTCAACCCTTATGATGAATAAGTGATGAATCCAAAGTTCGAACCCCAATTCTTATATACTACAATGTCCCTATCAACTGAGCGATGTTTAACTGGACTTAAAAAGATGAGCCTTATTACCCGGTATAAATATTGATGATGAATTCAAAAATTAGTTACTTTTTAACTTTCATCTAAACAACAATATTTTTTTGTAAAAAAAGAACAATAATTTTAATAAAAAGTTTGGGTCAGTTGGATTCCATAGACTCATAAGAGTTGGGGCATGTCTCAAGGATCAAAGAACACTTACAAATTACAAAGATAATTACATATCACCCATTAAATAGGTTCTTACATTGAGAGTGAAAGTTGAATGTATGACCTTGCGAGTTGCGAGTAAGTCAACTCATTACCAACTAAACCAACCTTATTGGCCTAAACATTATAAACATTAATACACACTCTGTTTTTATTGAATATCATTAAATATATTTTATCAATTATATTTTATTTATAATTAATGGAGTTGTAGTGGAAAATATACATTTTAAACATGGTCAAAAATGTTTTCACAACAGTTGAAATAATACCTGATGTAATAGTTAACACGGTGACATTTTGAAATTACTAACAAAGTTTTCACATCAGTGGAAAGGAATAACTGAGGGGAAAAGTAAATGATAAAAGTTTTCACAACAGTTGATATAATACCTGTAGGGAAAGATACACGCGGTGGCAGTTTTTGTAATATTGAAAAACTACATTTTACATCAGGTGCATATTGCCTGTAGGGAAAAACCTTTCAATATTACATTTTCCCTTTTCCCTCTTCTCTGAAAACGCAACTCATCCCTTTTCCCTCTTCTCATCCCTTTTCCCTCAAACCTTCACGTAAACCCTTCTCACGCCGTAAACCCTTCACGCAAACCTGGCCTTCTCCATTCTCAATTCTGAAAACGCAAACCCTTCTCCATTCTCACGCCGTCTACTATTCCGCCGTCTACTGTTCCTCAGCATCTTCCTCACGCCGTCTACTATTCCGCCGTCTACTGTTCCTCAGCAAACCCTTCTCATTTGTAAGTACTTTTTCATTCAACAAAATCAGATCTATTTGCAAACCCTTACGAATTTCGATTTCAATTATTGCTCCCCCAATTTCAATTTTTGAATATGGTTTCAGATCTTCTTTCTCCTTCCCGCTTCCGCCTCTACCACACCTAATCCAGGTTCGTCTCTTTCTCAGCTTTGTTCCATCACTCATAGTTTTTAGCTTATTTTTAATCACTAAGCCATGCACATTTAGATCAATTTCTGAAAGCCTAGTTTTTAGATCATCTATGGTGTTATTCTGGCCCATTTGAGCGTAAGTTTATCAACTGTTATAGAAATTGCATCTGCTATTGAATCTTTAGACAATTATGGCTGTGATTGATTCAAATATCATAACATATGTTTTCATGTATTTATGCTTATAATAACAGTTTATCTGAATTGCGTGGTTTTATGCAACTTGGTTTTAAACTTTTCTTCGAATAAAAAAATTGTTAAGTGTTAGATTTTATAGAAAATTACTAGGATTGAACATATTGGACATTGTGTGTTTGACGATTTGTATATTTGTATGCCTTTTATATGTTTGTTATAAGACATGATAGATTTTGTTTAAGAGATACTATTAGCTACTGGCATGACCTTATCAGGTCAATAAAAATCTTTATTTATGGAATTAGAGCTATTAGTTTTAGACTTGATCAACTCACTTTATAGTCATAATCTCACTTCTCATGAAACTACGTGTCTTTAAAATCATCATCAAATACTCTGTAAAAAAATTATAATTAAATGCACTTTTGATTTTTTATTTTGTCTAAAATCGACTTTTTGTTACTCTTTACCACAACTGCTGTGATTTTTTTTGGGCGCATTTTTGATGAAATGACATCATCATTAATGTTGTATTAGTGATATGACACAACTGAGTTGGATAAAATGAATCCTCTTAGTCTTGCCTACCTTGCTGTTTGTCTTAGACTAAAGTGTCTCGTCGTCAGACATGATTCAAACTTTGGCTTTGTTTCTGTTATGTATCATAAGCTCTTGATATCATAACAAAGATTGATTTGAGAAGGAATGTCATGATTTTCATTGAGTTTTTTCTGATAATATATACAAGTACAAGGCTTAAATACAATAGCTAATCATTCCAAATATATTTGCCTAATAATAAAGTCAGCTACACCTAAAATAAAATGATGGTACTGATAAATTAGAGATATGTACAGCAGGTGGCATAATGTGTTGTTATTACAGTATGATATAAATGTAAGATGAAGGGGAGTGAGAAGAGAACCTGTGATTTGGGGTGGTGAAGTAAGGAACAAGATGGAACTAGTTTAAGAGAATGAAGAAGAAAATATGATACAAAGAAAAACGTCAACAAAATCTGAGTATTATAGAAAAGAGCATGTGTTGTGTATGATTGGTTTCACTTCTAGAGGGACCAAAATTGAATTAGTTTTTTAGTGTGAGTTGTTGGAATGAGAATGTTTTTGGGGTTTAAACATGTGTGTTTTGTATGTATGTGTTAAACAATGAGAGTTTGTACGAAGACGAGGAGTTTGATCAGCACCAAAGGCAACTTGCCGCACTACTTGTATCAAAGGTAGCGTTATTCTGCTCATGATTTGAACTGTCACATGTTCTATTGATAACTGTGCGATGCTGTTTTTGCATATACGGAGTCTCTTTCTTCATGTATCTAAGCTGTTATGATGTGTGTTTTACATGATATTTGAGATAACACTTAAGTATTGTTGGCTTTCACTCCCAAGTACACTTACCTACCTCATGTAGGATTTGAGAGCATCTTACAAAAACAAATGGAATCTGGTGGTAGATTCTACTCAGTTGATGAGTTCAATTTAGACCCTAAATTGTTGATTGATCCTAAACATCTCTATGTTGGCCCAGG